>CM077525.1:28035004-28635004 GCA_039654895.1 Mongoloraphidia duomilia | reverse complement strand
CGAGAACCAATTTTTCACCGATTTTTAACTGCATGCTCGGAATCAGTTCCATTTAGTGTTGAGTGTCGTATGTTGTAATTCAGAACGTGAACCTGCAACTAAATCAATTAAAGATTAAAGCAAATACTGAAGGAACGCTTTATTAGACTGTACTACAAAATGAGTTACATATTGGAATAAAATAATAAGGGTTTATCAAAATGATTTTGTAGAAATTATTAAGGTGACTGAATAGCCACAAAAAATATCTATATGCATTTCTGTACATGCCCCGTTATTCACCCGCAGAGGTCTATCTTATAGGCATTTGAATGTATGTGTCGGAGAAAGTACACTGAAGACGAAAACTGATTCGTGAATGATCGGATCATTTAAACTTGATTGATTATAATGACACGACCATCTACGACAGAGTTCTTCATTTCGTGTTGAAACGTTGTTTTCAAAGATGAAATTCCAGTGGCGTAGGCGTTCTTTACTAATTTGCAAACACTGTACCAGACAATAAGTAATAAGTATTTATTATATTTTGTATTCAAATTGCTTTATTTTTATAAATTATATTTGAATTTGAAAATACATTTCAAATACTCCGAATTTCTAATATATTAAGAAAAAATTTTGGAACATACAAGTAATTCAAGAATTACAAGGCGCGATATTCATGTAGGTATACCTACTGTGTGTAAACGGCTTTATCGAACATAGGGAAAATAACACTGAGAAGATTTATAATTTTGTAGTAGGTTATGAGCCATAAGACCTAATATAAATATGTATTGGATTACATAGAAAAAATAGTACAGGGAATTTTTTAAACAACTTTCCGTAGCAACGGTTGACTATTAAGCGTAATTCGTAACCGGCTAAATAAAAAAAGTCATGATGTGTCGTAAGACACCCGACAGAAGCTATGCTTCTTACGCATTGTATATAAAACCGAACTTAACAAAGATATAAATAATACAATTAAAAAGTTATTATTTGATCGCCATTTTGAAGTATATACTTATGACCGCCATTTTGAAATATGACGTCATTTTATTTTTTTGCGTCCTATAAAACTTGCAAATATTAATTTTCAAAAAGATCGGATAATTTTTACAAAATCTGAAGTAATTTTTTTTTGTGTCCTGTAAAACTGTCAAATATCAATTTTCAAAAGGATCGGATAATTTTAGCAAAAAAGTACCTACATATGGCCTCCATTTTAAAATATGACGTCATTTTATTTTTTTTGTGTCCTATGAAACTCAAATACCGATTTTCAAAAAGATCGGATCATTTTTGCAAAAAAGTACATATAGCCGCCATTTTGAAATCTGACGTCATTTTATTTTTTTGTGCTCTATGAAACTCTCAAATATCAATTTTCAAAAGGATCGGATAATTTTTACAAAAGTACATAATGGCCGCCATTTTGAAATTCGACGCTATTTTATTTTTTTGCATCTTATAAAACTCTCAAATATCAATTTTTAAAAGGATCCGATAATTTTTATGAAAGTACATATGGCCGCCATTTTGAAATCAGACGCCATTTTATTTTTATGTGTCCTGTAAAACTCTCAAATATCAATCCGTAAACATTCTGAACCCAACGGCGTCAAAATTATGGCTTCCGTCGCATGTTTCGCTGCAATTTTCGTGACGTTAACTTTCTGAATATAGCGCCTGACTGAAGTGTAAGATGTATCAAAACTAGAAATAATTTAAAACGCGCATAGAATCGCATAAAAAGTTATTCATGTCAAAAAAAATAATGTAAATCGGATCAGTGGTTCTCGAGTTACAAGCGTACAAACGGACCAACAGACAGAGTCAGATTGTTCAGGAGGGTATGAAAAGTCAAAAAATTTTGATCCGATCACTAAATCTCGCCATCCGACCGACGTCAATAAGTTACCAGTCGTTCTAACCCAGCAGGTCATAATAAATTATTAAAATCATAATAAAATCTGTCCAAAAATTGAATGACTATATTAGAATCCAATAAGTGGTTATTGTGATTGAAAATGTTTATTTTTATTTATCACTGCGACCCGACTCACGAGTTCACACTGGAAGTGTGATGTGTAATATATTTGTTTCTGTAAAGTATTATGAAACATCGTTCGATTCAAGTCTGCTAACGACATCTATTGACTTTTCAGTATAATACAACCCCTGTGAAAAACTATTTCGAAAATCTCTAATTTCTATGAAAAACCTTAATCAAACTTTGATGGTAATGCTTTCAAAATAAACTAGAAGTGTGTATCTTTCTTCCCATATGACTTTGAGCCAGATTGTTGTATAATATTTGATCTAAATATATGCTTTAAAATCAGGTAAAAATGACAAAAATAGCGTAAGTTTAACACAAATTTATGTGTAGAAAAAAATTGATTTCAAAAAAACTGTTCAAATAGCCCTCTTCCTTAGTATTTTTTGCATACATTTGTGAAGAAAAAACTTTAAAATGTCAATTTCACTTCCCGTAATTTGAAATAATAAGTCGTACTGTAAAGAAAATATTGATAAAAATCACGTTTTTTGATACAATTTTTTAAACAGAATTTTTTTTTTTTAGTTTTTAAGCAATAAGAGCCCTTCTATAAAGCTTAATGTTAAATTGTAGCTAATAAAAACAGTATTAAAATGACTTTTGTGACCACAGTTTGAAATTTGCCGAGATCATTTTTTGCAATCTGCGTGTGCAGTCACCTTAATAATCTATATATTTAAAACACAAGCCCTATTTCTCTAGACAATCCGCCAGCAACCCCTGCTCAACCGATTGACATAATTTTTTTTTTAAATTGAAGCCTTTAGTCCACAGATATGTTATCGCTATTTTTTTTGGGTGAAATTTCTTTAAAAGGGGTGATTTCAAGCGATAATGGTAAAAATGACGAGGGGGCAGTGGGGTGAAGAGAAACGTAAACAGAGAAAATCCATCGGCGTTCACGATACATGAGTGTGAGAGAAATGCAAATATGTACGTATGTCGTAGATAGGCTATGCAAACAATAAAACAATGAAACAACGTGACACTGTGACAGTTGTACATTTTAATTTTTAGAGCCCAGATTTTAATAGGGTTATATTGACAAAATTTCCAAAAGTATTTAAAATTAAACAATAAAGATGTATATGTACGTGCAAATTTTTTTTCTCTATTAAATATAGTACTTAGTTTAGACACATTATTAATAGTTTTTTATATTGACAAAACGTCCATTGACAATGACATTATAATGAAGGGAGGTTACATTCTATAACTACACCTGAAAAAAGGTAGGTATTCATATTCGTGCCTTATAATATAAGCTGAAATACGAAGAAAGTGATTGGCAATTTGGAAGAAAAACCGATGTTTCTCAAATACCGACAAACTCATCGATTTTTTTCTGAAGATCATTCGTACTTAAGTCTTACACTGATAGATATGTTCTATAGCTTCTAAAAAACTACTATTTTACGTACACTTTAAAGTTATGTTTGAATCAAAAATATTTATTTATATTATTTCAGCTACTTACCTAATGATATGGAAAACTACGTGCAATATATAAATGTATTAAAATGCAAGTACATAATTATATATAGTGTTTTATTTGAAACATATACAAACATATTTTCTATTTGAAAGTACAAAATGTTTTTTTTACTTACTTATTTCTTAGTAGCGATATATGCTTGCGAGATATTTTAACAATTAAGAGAATCGGAGTCGTTTTTGACTCTCTATTGTTTAATCGGCCTGTGGTATACACCATCTCTCGATTGTTCAGTTGAGAAGCTTATTAATTGTATCGTCGATGGTCTACGAGGAGAATCGGAGTCGTTTTTGATCATTCGATAGCATAGGCATGGTATCGGATGATCAAAAACGACTCCGATACCACAAATCGATGAGACAATCGAGAGATTTTTCGATTGTTTAATACCACAGGCCGAACGACTGAATACAATAGAGTATAGACTCAGTTCAATTTTTAAAATAAATTAAACATAAATAATAGCACAAAAAATATTTTATTTTGTCCTAATTCTCATTCACTACCATCATAGCTGCATATGATTTCATTTGAACTTTATATTTTCAACAAATTTTAACGTCCATTGACAATGACATTATAATGAAGGGAGGTTACCTCAAAGTTGCAATACTTCTATAACTACACCTGAAAAAAGGTATTCATATTCGTGTCTTATAATATAAGCTGAAATACGAAGAAAGTGATTGGCAATTTGTAAGAAAAACCGATGTTTCTCAAATACCGACAAACTCATCGATTTTTTTCTGAAGATCATTCGTACGTAAGTATTACACTGATAGATACGTTCTATAGCTTCTAAAAAACTACTATTTTACGTACACTTTAAAGTTACGTTTGAATCAAAAATATTTATTTATATTATTTCAGCTACTTACCTAATGATATGGAAAACTACGTGCAATATATAAATGTATTAAAATGCAAGTACATAATTATATATAGTGTTTTATTTGAAACATATACAAACATATTTAGGCGCGATCTTAGCGAAGCTAGAAGCGCCTATATACACTCGCTTTGTCTGTGAATCTGTGAATCTGTGAATCTGTAACGGATTTTTTGTGTCACGCGTACAGCCCAAACGGATGAACCAATTTTCAAAAACTTTTTTTTGTTCGATTCCTCTCGGGGTCTATTTGATCCTAACGTCGCCCGATTTTTGAATTTTGGTCCCAGAGGGGAGCAAATTAGAAAACACGGTGTTTTTTGCTTATAGTTTGCTCAATTTAAGTAAGATCGATTCGAAACCTGTCTCAAACGAAAGAGCAGAAAATTTTAGATAGATTTCATATATAATATTGTGTCAAAACAGTTTTTTTATACAGATTTATATGATTATTAAACTAAATAAATGCGACTTTATCTAATAAATCGCGAACTTGTTTCGGTTGTCCTTGTCTGTTGCACAGTGTGATAAGGATATTGGAAGATAGCGTATGCTCTGTCTTATATTGCATTATTTTAATATAGTTATTCAATTTTTTGACTGCTGATGTTTGAATTTAAGTTTAAAAACCCTGGCCTACTGAGTTAAAATGACGTGTAACTAATTATTGACGTCGATCGGATGGCGAGACCTAGGGATCGGACCAAAATTTCTCGACGTTCATACCTTCCCGAACAATTTGACTTTCTCTGTCTGTATGTCCCTTTGTACGCTTATAACTCGAGAACCACTGATCCGATTTACATGATTTTTTTTCAAGTAAATAACTTCTTATGCGACTGCGAGTTTTAAAATATTCTGGCATCACGCAAAAGTAAGTAGGTAGTAGATGCTTTGTTTTTTAAACGGTGGTTTTATTTAGCTTGATCCCGTATATTTGTTACAAATCTTGCGACCGACTGAGTTGAAATTTTGCACACATGTGTAGCTCCGGTGACAAAACAATATTATGGTAACTAACTGACCGGCCCGGTTCGTCCGGGCGTAAATCGTACTTTTGATTTTTCACCCACTTCCTATGATCCGATTGAGTTGAAATTTTGCACACATGTGTAGCTCCGGTGACAATACAATATTATGGTAACTAGCTGACCGGCCCGGCTTTTGTCCGGGTGTAAATCGTACTTTTGAATTTTCACCCACTTTCCGTGATCCGATTGAGTTGAAATTTTGCACACATGTGTAGCTCCGGTGACAATACAATATTATGATAACTAGCTGACCGGCCCGGTTTTCGTCCGCGTGCAAATCGTACTTTTGAATTTTCACCCACTTCCTATGATCCGATTGAGTTGAAATTTTGCACACATGTGTAGCTCCGGTGACAATACAATTTATGGTAACTATCTGACCGGCCCGGTTTCGTCCGGGTGTAAATCGTACTTTTGAATTTTCACCCACTTCCCGTGATCCGATTGAGTTGAAATTTTGCACACAGGTGTAGCTCCGGTGACAATACAATATTATGATAACTAGCTGACCGGCCCGGCTTTCGTCCGGGTGCAAATCGTACTTTTGAATTTTCACAGGCAAAAGGTCTTTCTCCGGTAACGTTTCAGTGGATCGGATAAATGTTATAAAATCAGACTAAGGAAATAAAGCACACTAAAAAATTAAAAATAAAAATAGATAAAAAACTTTTAAGTTAAACGGTTTTATAAATGTACTAAAAAGAAAAAAATAAAATTTAATTTAGGTTCATAAGTATAAAAGCGTGGGTCGTGACTGTAATAAATTATCATAGAGTTTACGACCCACGCTTTTATACTTATGACCCTAAATTAAATATTATTTTTTTCTTTTTAAAACATTTATAAAACCGTTTAACTTAAAAGTTTTTTTACCTATTTTTATTTGAAGCTATGCTTCTTAACGCACGTTTCAGATGGGGACCTAAATAATAAAAAGTGAAACGTCACGTCACGAAGTAGTGTAACGTCACTTTTGTAAAAATTATCCGATCCTTTTGAAAATCAATATTTGAGAGTTTTATAGGACACAAAAAAATAAAATGGCGTCAAATTTCAAAATGGCGCCCATATGTACTTTTTTGTAAAAATTATCCGATTCTTTTGAAAATTAATATTTGAGAGTTTTATAGGACACAAAAAAATAAAATGACGTCAGATTTTTCAAAATGGCGGCCATATGAACTGTTTTGTAAAAATTATCCGATCCTTTTGAAAATTGATATTTGAGAGTTTCATAGGACACCAAAAAATAAAATGACGTCAGATTTTTCAAAATGGCGGCCACATGTACTCTGTTGTAAAAATCATCCGATCCTTTTGAAAATTGATATTTGAGAGTTTCATAGGACACAAAAAAATAAAATTATGTCAGATTTTTCAAAATGGCGGCCATATGTACTTTTTTGTAAAAATTATCCGATCCTTTTGAAAATTGATATTTGAGAGTTTCATAGGACACAGAAAAATTAAATGGTGCCAGATCTCAAAATGGCGGCCATATGTACTTTTTTGTAAGAATTATCAGATCCTTTTGAAAATTGATATTTGAGAGTTTCATATGACACAAAAAAATAAAATGACGTCAGATTTCAAAATGGCGGCCATTATATATACTTTTTTGTAAAAATTATCCGATTCTTTTGAAAATTGATATTTGCGAGTTTTATAGGACACAAAAAAATAAAATAACGTCAGATTTCAAAATGGCGGAAATATGTAGTAGTACTACTTTCTAAAAATTATACGATCCTTTTGAAAATTGATATTTGAGAGTTTCATAAGACACAAAAAAATAAAATGACGTCAGATTTCAAAATGGCGGCCGTATGTACATTTTTGTAAAAATTATCCGATCCTTTTGAAAATTAATATTTGAGGGTTTCATAGAATACAAAAAAATGAAATGACGTCAGATTTAAAAATGGCGGCCAAATGTACTTATTTGTAAAAATTATCCGATTCTTTTGAAAATCGGTATTTGAGAGTTTCATAGGACACAAAAAAATAAAATGACATCAGATTTAAAAATGGCGGCCGTATGTACTTTTTTGTAAAAATTATCCGATTCTTTTGAAAATCGGTATTTGAGAGTTTCATAGGACACAAAAAAATAAAATGACGTCAGATTTCAAAATGGCGGCAGTATGTACTTTTTGTGTAAAAATTATCCGATCTTTTTGAAAATAGATATTGACGAGTTTTATAGAACGCAAAAAAATAAAATGACGTCATATTTTAAAATGGCGGCCATAGGTATATACTTCTTTGTAAAAATTATCCGATCCTTTTGAAAATTGATATTTCAGAGTTTAATAAGACACAAAAAAATAAAATGTCGTCAGATTTCAAAATGGCAGTCAAATAATAACTTTTTAATTGTATTGTTTGTATCTTTGATAAATTCGGTTTTATATAAAATGCGTCAGAAACATAGCTTCTGTCGGGTATCTTACGACACCTCATGACTTTTTTTATTTAGCTGGTTCCGAGTTTCGCTTAATAGTCAACCGTTGCTATGGAAAATTGTTTCAAAAATTCACTGCACTATTTTTTCTATGTAATCCAATACATATTTACATTAGGTCTTATGGCCATAGCCTACTACAAAATTGATCTTCTTAGTGTTATTGTCCCTATGTTTGGTAAAACCGTTTACACACAATACCTACATGAATATCGCGCCTTGTAATTCTTGAATTACTTGTATGCTCCAACATTTTTTCTATTTGAAAGTACAAAATGTTTTTTTTACTTACTTATTTCTTAGTAGCGATATATGCTTGCGAGATATTTTAAAAATTAAGAGAATCGGAGTCGTTTTCGACTCCGATTTGAATATTGAGTATCGAACAATCGAAAAACTTCTCTATTGTTTAATCGGCCTGTGGTATACACCATCTCTAGATTGTTCAGTTGAGAAGCTTATTAATTGTATCGTCGATGGTCTACGAGGAGAATCGGAGTCGTTTTCGATCATTCGATAGCATAGGCATGGTATCGGATGATCAAAAACGACTTCGATACCACAAATCGATGAGACAATCGAGAGATTTTTCGATTGTTTAATACCACAGGCCGAACGACTGAATACAATAGAGTATAGACTCAATTCAATTTTTAAAATAAATTAAACATACATAATAGCACAAAAAATATTTTATTTTGTCCTAATCCTCATTCACTACCATCATAGATGATTCACTACCATCATAGCTGCATATGATTTCATTTGAACTTTATATTTTCAACAAATTTTACATTTAAATCGCCGTAAGACTCTTGATCTGAAAAAAAAACAAATGTAAATACTACCAAACTAAATAACATACAATTCTATAAAATAGGGTAACAATAACATAACCTCAAATATTCTGAAAATTATCGACTGATATAAATATAACATTTATTTTAAATACTTACACAGAAGTTTTCAAAATTCAAATTTCGAAACCCTGCTGCAGCCTGCAATGAAATCTGGGTTACACGTGAAAAAAACTTGAGTGTTGACATCGAGCAAATTTGCACTATTAGGTTTAGTAAACCCTGCTTCCATGGTACTAAAAAACAAAATTATGACACGAGAAATAATAATTTAATAACTTTGGATATCAACATACTTACCTTTTAAAATATTTAAATCTGCAAATAGCTTTGACAAACTGTTATAGAACAATAGATATGGCATCCCTATATTATTAATCCCTATATTATTAAACGAGTAAATCTTGTATATATGTTTCTATGTACCTATATAAATATTTTCTCGAAAACGGCTCTAACGATTTTGATCAAATTTACCGAAAAGGGGTTTCGGGGGGCAAAAAATCGATCTAGCTAGGTCTCATCCCTGGAAAAATTCGTTTTCTTATCGATTTTATCATTTTAAAAAACAGTTTTTTTAACGTCATATAACAGTGTCGTATTGTGAGTAGGCTTTGGAAAAAACAAACTATTTTCATTATTTATGTCAAAATTACTCTGACAGTCAATATTTAACTTATTAAAATAATCAGTAATTATTTGAAAAGTAAAAAAATAACAACAATAAAATCTAAACATAATTATGTAAGTAGTTTTAGCTAATATTTAAATAGATAGGTATGTTATTTTTATATTACTTATATAAAATATGTAGTATAGGTAAGTAGGTACGTTAAATGTAGTATGACGTATAATCTTACCTAGACCTTTTTTCTCAAAAACGACTAACAATTTTGATGAAATTTACAGAATGAGGATTTTTCTGGGCGAGAAATTGATCTAGGTAGGAATTTTGGTTCCAGAGGGGAGCAATTAAAAAAAAGGTGTTTTTTTATTTATTATAACTCGCTCAATTAAAGTCAGATTGATTCGAAGTCTATTTCTATATAGATTTTATATAATATATCACAAGTGTTAAAATTGTAAATGAACACTAATATAAGAAGTGTCTTGCACAATACTTCTGGCGCCGCGAACGTCTGTGTAAAAACACATCGATTTTTGAAAACTATTGTTAAGATACATACAAAAAAGTTTTGCCTAAAAATTTGCACGGCGGCCCGAAGGGCCGCACTTTTAGCGCCGCAGGCATGCAGTATATCAAAACACATCGATTTTTAAAAACTATGGTGAAGATGCATGCAAAAAAGTTTTACGCAGGTTTATAGTCTGACGTTTGTTATTAAAAGATATAATATGAATTCTATTTCTTCGAAAATCGATTTTTGTGAGTTTTTCAGTAGGTACCTCCTATGCAAAAAAAATATTTGAAATTTACTGGAAGTTGCTAAGATGACATCACAGAGAAAAAGTACTTCGATAAAGTTGATATTTGGTATCAATGTTTAAAAATGGATTATTGAAACGGCAACGGGCAAGCAAAATTTCATCTGATTCGAACATTTTTACAAGATATTCAATCTATGAAAATCGGTTTTTGCGAATTCTTCAACAAAACAATAACGGCGGTAGATTTGAAAATGGCGACCTAAGTAATATTTACAGGAAAAAATGCTTGATTCAAGTTGATACCTCGGTTGATACTTAGTTTTTACGCTTAAAAATACACATAGGTATTTAAAATATTTAACAGAAACAATTATTTTAAATTATGTTTCAGAAATAAATTCGTTTCGGAATAATATTCTGAGAAAATAATATCTCACAGCATATAAGTACTATTTCTATTGAACTCATCCGAGCAAAGCTCGGCACCCAGATATTAGTACTAATGCGTTAACATAAAACTGACCTCACGCGCTCTGATTGGTATTTGAAGTCACGTGACACATGTATGGTGATGATTTTTAAAAATGTATTTATTTTAATATATATTTATAATACTATGTATTTGTTACGTAAATATTATTTAGATAAATTCCAGTTCTTTATTGACTGTATAATTGTTATCAACGAAATTTGTTTTTTGTTGTCATGGCTACCTAAAAGCTCAAAATAAGGTATGTGCCACTGATCTGTATTTGCCAGTGATTAAAATATAAAACTATGTTATAATGAGAGTTTGTGATCTAAAATATAGTTTAGAATTATTATTTGTGTTGGCTAACATTTTTTTTGGCGATAGCCTTTACTAAACCATTGTTCTTTAAAGACAGTGTTAAGTCGTCGCAAAAAAGTTTTGCACGGGTACACTAGTAATTATTTATGTAACAAAATGCCTGGACAAAAAATGATTTAACACTGAAATTTTACGAAATACATTAAAAGCAGTTTTAGAATTTAGATCACAAGTTTAACTTACCTCGGGATCGCCTGGTAGAGTATGAAAAATAATCTTATTTTGAGGTTTCCCACAATTCGGCAAACAACAAGAATAAACCATTTTTTTAGAAAATAGGTATGTAATATTTTTTTATAAATTACTATGAAACAGTTATTTTTTGTAATGACAGCTCGTCAAGACTAAATTGTTTAAAATTAAAAATATATGTGTTTCCGTGGTTACAATAAATAAAAATTGATCGCTGCGCCTTCCGCGAATCGTGTAAGAACTAAATGGAAAATTCTAATGGAAATATACGAAGTGAGCATAGCATGATTATAACTATAAAACATATTTTTCTATAGTTTTGTTGGCTGTAGTTGATGCTGACTATCGTTTTATTGCAATGGATGTGGGTTCATATGGAATAGAAAGTGACAGCAGCATTTTTAATGATTGGACTTTTGGAAAAAAACTTGCTAAAAATGAGCTACATTTACACAGTTCAAAAGCATTACCAGATACAAATTTACCACCGCTGCCATATGTATTTCTGGGTGACGAAGCTTTCTCTCTAAATACAAATTTCTTGAGGCCATATCCGAGAAATAATTTAAATCAACAACGACGAGTTTTTAACTACAGACTGAGTCGGGCACGTCGTACCTTTGGAATCCTTTCGAACAAGTGGAGGGTTTTTCATACTAGTATGACCATTCCGCCAGATTTTGCAGTATTGGTAACAAAGACAGCTTGCGTATTACTTAATTTTGTACGTACAAGAGATGGCTATAACTTTGAAGATTCTCTTACTCATTATTTTGAGGATAATTCATTTCGATGTCTACAAAATCGACCTTACGTACTAAAAATCGAAATCAGTGACCCCGAAAACATATGAAACGAGACCTCACTCGAAAAAATGCGCCAATTTGAAAAAAGGATTGTGGGCCCTGGGCCACTTACTTGTGACCTTAAACATCCCAAATGCCGCATGTGAACCAAATTTCATCCCTCTACGACACTTTTTAGCTTCAAAACAAGCGAAAATGAGTTTTTGCCCCTGAAGGTGGCAAGCCATGCGGGAGCCCTGACCTTTCAGCATTTAAAATTGGCTATCCGCTAAATGTACATGAGACCATATTGAATGAGGATTTCTGGCCACAAAATGCTATAATCAGGCCGTACAAATTTTTTCGTGAAAGAATTGTCGCGCAAGCCTACTCTTAAGCTCCACGGAGAACCACCAAGAGACCAAGAATAAGGAATATAATAGAAGGATAATCAGTAAAGAAAAATCCCTTAGGATATTAAATCACAACGTACGATGTATTAATAATAAAATAGAAGAAATTGAAATTTTCCTCAAGGAACAAAATATTGATCTCTACTGTGCTATAGAGCATTGGCAAAGCCTGGAGTCAATTGATTCCATCAATTTATGTGAATATGAAATGAAAGCAAAATTTTGTCGTGCAGAATTCCGCCATGGGGGTGTAGCAATATACTCAAGAAAGGGTAATAACTTAACCATTAAAGAAATGAACCTCAAAAAGTACAGTTCAGAAAAACATTTTGAAATTGCGGGTGTTGACATATCTAGTAAAGGGTTTAAATGCTATTTAATAGCAATTTATAGAGCGCCAAGTAGAGAATTTGACAAATTTACTGAATATCTGGACCGTTTACTAAACCAAATTAGATCTGAAAGAAATAATATAATACTTTGCGGTGATTTCAATGTAAATATACTAAATGAAAATTGTTTAAAAAGGGATCTAGATGTTATTCTAGGTGCTCATAATTTTGAAATACTAAACAATTTGCAACCAACTCGAATAACTGCTACCAGTGAAACCTTACTAGATTATTTTATTGTAAATAACAAAGTATATACGTCTGAGCTTGTAACTACTGCTGACAATAGGCTACTATCAGACCACAAGCCGCAAATATTACAAATTACGTTTGACGAGATACCGAACAACGATAAAATAACTATTTTAAAAAAAAGATGCTTCTTAGAAACAAATTTAAATGAATTTAATTATATGTTATCAAAAATTGACTGGTCGGTGCTATTTAAATTAAATGATGGAAATGATTTATATAATGAATTCTGGGAACATTTTTATTACTGCTTTAGCGTTAGCTTTCCTGTAAAAGAAGTAAAATTAAACAGAAACAAAAAAATTAAAGGGTGGATTACAAAAAGTATCATTAATGAAGGTCAACTAATAAGAGACATTTTTAAATATAAAGATACGTCAACTTCTGGAAATATATAAATCTCTAAAGGCTAAGCATATCATAAATATCAAAAAAGCAAAAGAGAATTATTTTGATATCAATGTCAAGAAATCAATAAACTGTGCAAAATCCATGTGGAATAGTATTAATAGAACACTAAACAGGGCGAAAAAAAATACATCTGATTTTAGTAAATTAACAATTAAATGTGAGGATACACTAATTACAGATAGAGCTGTAGTTGTAAACAAATTTGCAAATTATTTTGTGGACTCCATTAAAGACAAAATAAATGCTTTGCAAAATACCATAGATGATAAAAAATGTTATTAAACACTGTTCGGAGTATATTACAGAGCCTCTTGATATCATTATAAATGGTTGTTTTCAAAGTGGAAAATTTCCAGACAAATTAAAAATTGCGAAAGTATGTGCTATACATAAAAAAGGTGATCCAGAAAATGTTGAAAATTATAGACCCGTGTCTTTATTATCGGTATTTTCTAAATTAATTGAAAAAATAATTTATAATCGTATTTACACATTTCTGAATAAACATAATATTCTGAATGATTCTCAATATGGATTCAGGGCAGGTTTTTCTACTGTGAATGCATGCTTCGAACTGCATGATTATATTGCGTCAAATCTTGACAACGGTAAAATTGTATTAGGATTATTCTTTGATCTTTCGGCAGCTTTCGATACTGTCAACCATAAATTTTTGATACAAAAACTAGTCAAAATGGGAATTAGAGGGAAATACCAAGATTTGTTAAATAGTTATTTAAGTCATCGTAAATTTTATGTGGAAATAGCTGGAAGTAAATCAGAATGCAAAGGAATTACAACGGGTGTACCGCAGGGAATTAACCTAGGCCCATTATTATTTATATGCTTCGTCAATGATATGCCACAATATGTTCCTGGGGATAAAATAATCATGTATGCGGACGACATGACAGTATTAATTTCTGCATCGTCGATGTACGAAATGAAAAGAAAAAGCATTAACGTGTTAAATAAATTTACTGAGTGGTGTCAAAAAAACCAGTTAATTGTTAATATTAGTAAAACCAAATGTTTGCAATTTAAATTAAAAGAAACAATTGATCTAGACAAAAAGATTTTACATATTAATAATGAAATAATAATTAGCACTATTGTAAAGTATCTAGGAATACAGATTGATGATAATTTAAAGTGGACTGATCAAATTCAAATAGTTTGTAAAAAGGTTTGTGGATACTATTATCAAATAAAACAAGCACGGGATTATTTTAATACAAACAATTTATTATTAATATATAATGCTTTCATTTATCCAAGTCTTAAATACGGAATTATAAATTGGGGTAGGTCTACAGACATTAATAGAGTCTTTGTTATTCAAAAGAGAGTAATTCGCTGTATGTTCAATATGAAACCAAGAGATACTTGCAGAAATATTTTTAAAACAAATAATTTATTAACATTGTATGCAATATATGCCTATGAAATTTTAACATATATGAATAAACAAGACTTCTTTAAAACAAATATTAAAAAAAAATATGATACAAGAACGAATGAGGTTAGTATTAAAGATAATACAACTTTTTATGAAAAATGTCCAGTATACACCGGTTTTAAAATGTTTTATAAATTGCCAAATGAATTGCAAAACTGCACAAAAAAAAAAAATTTAATGTATGTTTAAAAAAATGGCTCATAGAGGTGGAACCATATAGCTTAAAAGAACTTTTATAATTGCTTTTATTGATTGTATTTTAATTTAATGACTTGTATCCAAATTTGGTTAAACAATAAATTTGTTTTCTATTCTATTCTATTGTATTCTATCAAAGAGTAGGGTCTAACGAACAAGTACACCAAATTTCAACCTTTGACCATAAAATACAAGGTGGATTCTCTTACCCTCCGGACCAACCATGCTATAAAAGGGCCCCGCGGGGGCCCCGACCGTGGCAACATTTCTTATGTATGTCTAGCGAACAAGTGTACCAATTTTCAACGCTTGAGTATAAATTACAAAGTGGGCTCCATTTTTGCCCGTTACCGTTCGTACTACTGTGCGCTTATTGGGTCGTTCCGTGTACTCTATGTGCACGACCCAAACTCACTGTAATCGCCCATTTCACGTTTTGAGACGCGGTTATAGTTTCAACTTGCTCCGCAAATATATCTTGTCTGACGGTGACGAACCCGAAGTTGTAGGTGCTTAATGATGTTTTCCTTCACATAATAATAATTGTATTATAATAAGGAACCAGACTTCCTGAATAATATCATAAATTTTAAATTCCAAGCTGATAGATAACCTGTGATAACACGTCAATAATATCTAAGTGAACATTAAGAAGCGCTAATCCAACCAGCTAATCCTCTGCCATACTGGACCGGAGCCAGGTTTTTAACCGTCGAAGAGTTGAAAAACTCCGTTCTGCATTCGATAAACTGATAAAAATAGTCAACATTTTATTTACATAAACATCGCCATCATAGTGATCTAGAACAGCGGTTCCCAATCTTTTTAGTTGTGTGGATCACGAATTTTGTAAAAAAATTGAGGCCCACTAACTAAATATACAATAAAAAACTATAAACACACAAACATAAATAGTCACCTATAAACTCGATTGTTTCCATCCGACCCCTGAGGCTTCGATAATATTTATCTTGGCTTAGACTTTCGACCAGCGTCCACGGTTACAAGTGGGCCGCGACCCATGGTTTGGGAACCGCTAGCACAATCATGCGCAACTTTCCATGACTTTAATTCTGTGTCTAAATTCTATTCCCGTGTCTAATTAAAAAAAAAAAAAATAGGGCGCCCTGTATATAAAAAAAATTAACAATAACAAATATAAATAAAAAACAATAATAATGAAATATTTATTTTCATAGTCAATCACGATACAAATCGTCAATCGTCATACAAAGTACATAATAATTAAAATCACGTGATTTCACAGATCACAAGAAAAATAAAATGTATTAAAAAATATACAACTGCATAAAATAAAATATAACATTAAAAAAATAAACGTCATAAGAAAATGAAATTAACAATTAAAACAAAAATAGATACATAAAAATTCTAAAATAACAGTGCATAAATAAAATTACAAAATAATACAAAAATGTGGATATGTGTAAATTAATACTTACCTGAAACTGAAATTGAAAGTAAAAATTAAAAAAATAGTAAGTCCCTACCTACCTACATAATAATTCTTAAATAACAGCGTTACGTATAAATATAATATATCACAAAGTAAAACAAAAATCATACTTACCTGGAACTGACCTTATCACCTTAGATCAGTGACCATTATAGTGTGTTTTTTTTAATCTCACTCGTAGGCATCCTGGATTGGCCTCTTGATAAAGGATGTTTCGCTGCGTCAATCGTCTAGTAATGGCCGGTTTGATCCTTGGTATATTTTGGACGCTGTGGTTCCCTCGGCCGGTAATTATATGTAGATCCACGTATTGCTTGCTTTTTCCTCTCAAGTAGCGCACGTTTTCATCTATAAACAAGTCGACAGCTTCAATGGCTTCGGCGACATGATAATGATGCAAATCAAGAGTCGCACTTCGACTTTCGGTAGCTGATGTTGACTGCATAGCATCGACGTTGTTGAGACTTCCTTTTCCATTATTAGAAGCCGTAAATGTCTGTCCCTTCTTCGGTTGGCGATTTTTCGTTATTTTCTGCCATTTATTAGAACGTGCATTCTGCACTTCTGCGACATTTTTATTCCTGGCTTTGCAAAGCAGATCTTGCCGTTGCTTTAGAAGCGTTTGCTTAGATATAAAGCCTTCGAAATAAGTACAACCGTTTTCTCGTTGTATCATGTGCCCTCGTTCTGTAAATCGCAGTAAATCTTCCACAGTATGTTCAAAATTCTTCTGATTCATTCTGTAGGTCTCTAACACAATGTCGTTGTCGATTTCTGGAAATAGCAAAATTAGCTTTTGTTCCACTAATCTTGCCGCTAAGTCATCAGGTGACTCATAATTTCGCTCATCAGAAAGTGCCAAAGAAATCTCCATATCGACGATTTCTTGTAGAGTCGGCGCCTTTTCTGGAACTTCCGGTGTACTGCCTTGAGTCGGTAAACTCCGTCTTCTGGTTTTATCTTTGGATTCGATCGTCCCCATACTTTTCCGTGTAATACGCGAAGGCATTCTAAAAACAATGAAGAAAATAAAATAGTACTTATAATAGTAATTAATACGAACTTACCTTCCTAATTATCACAACAGCACACTATCACTATCAGGATCACAATTTCACAACGTTAAGAACAGAAGCCAAATTGTCAATTTTATTTGTGGTCTATCGCAGTAAGACGTTATCAATAAAATAATGGATATCTAAAATTTACAGTACTTTTATACTCTACTATAATTAAATAATTATAGTAGAGTATAAAAGTACTGTACTGTACTGTAAATTACCTGCGATCAACCCTAGATATAAATGCTGCTAGCTAATGCATTACTAGAAATCAATAGATCTGTGTTATTGAAAATGTTAATTATTAATCTTTTATGATCTTTTTCTAGAAAACCAGGTTAAACTTTTACCTACTATCCGATAATCAATAGACATTTCTTTATATATCCATCCATACAACATAGACTGTTAAAATCATAAGTCCCCTTTTTTGTAGTCGGGTAATACGACTACGAAAAAAGGAGGGTTATGATTAACAGTCTATGTTGTATGGATGTATATATAAGGAAATGTCTATTGATTATCGGATAGTAGGTAAAAGTTTAACCTAGTTTTCTAGAAAAAGATCGTAAAAGATTAATAATTAACATTTTCAATAACACAGATCTATGCATAATCTATGTGCATGGAAACAGATGTAAATATTTTTTTCTCTCAAATGTAAAGTTTTCGAGAAAAAAAAAATTTTTCTAAAAAAATAAAAATTGTACGTAAATCAAGGTAATCATGATTTTTGCTATATTAAGCTAGTCATCAGTAGATCACTAAACAAAAAAGAGGGCCATGCTTTTTTTCAAAGAATAAACAAAGTGTTTATTTTTTGCAAATATTTACTAGGTGAGAAGTATAGGACTGGTCATCAGTCGAATTTTTTAATTTGTTGTTGGATAGGTAGGTAAATTTGAGTTCAGGTGTAGTTATCATATTGTAGTTGAGGTGATGTGGATTAGCCTTGATGGAGTTGAGGTAGTTGACGGACAACATTTCTCTTCTGAGTGCTGGAGGCATCTCACCTGAAATGACATAAACTGCTGAGAGGTGTTGTGCTATACGTAATCCCAAATTGTAGGTGCTAGGTCTGGCTGTTGAGAATGTTATACAGGCGTATTCGGTCTTTTGGATCGGTTAAAAGCTTGAAATAAAAGCAGTAGCTTTTTGGAGTCGCTTCCCCAATGTTGATGTACGATAGTCTTCAGTAAGTTCATTTTGTGCATGCATTCTTTTCTTAAGTTAATGATATGGTTTTTCCATGTTAGCTTGCGATCGAAAATGACTCCAAAGAATCGAATTTCGTTGACATAGGAAAATATGGAACCATGGAGTTTGAGTGTAGGTTTTAATGTTAGTTTATATGATTTAGTGAAAAGGTGGTTTACTTACTGAAGGTTGGAAACCGGTTTACTCAGACCAATTTTCGATATGGCATAGAGAATTGACTAGGTAGGTTTGAGTTAATTCTAGATTTTTATTACTGCAGTAGAGTACTATCTATATCATCGGCGTACATTCCTATTTTGACAGGAGACATAATGTTTTGAACGATGTTTATTTTTTATTTAGGAAAAAAAAGTGCTTCGACTACAATATGGCCATTAGCACATAATACAAATTGGTATGAAATACAATAATATGTTATGTAAGGTAAGTACACAATTACATGGTAACAGAGCATGGGTACAATAATTAACAATAATGTACGAATTGGTAAATGATAAAATCAATCGATTTAAAACCCCTTATATCCACACCATATTATTCACATAACAATTAGAGGTGAAAATAATAAATATCTCAGACAGCTATGCTGCCATGATTTTTGAGCTATATCTAAGAAAAAATCAAATGACCACTGTCGGGATTCGAACTCGAAACCCCCAGTTTCCGGCTAGGTGAGTTACCGATTTCTCCACAGTGCCCGAGAGTGGAAACCGATCTCTTCTTATATATAGCAATTTCACGTTGAAAACACACTACATGCGAGAGTCGACTATTTAAATAAACTGCAAAGCATAGTACAGCTATTAAACAGTCGAATCATTATACATGCGAGAGTTAACATTTTATAAGTTTTAACAACTTAATGAACGATGTTATTTATGGGAATTATGAATAGAGTGACGCTGAGCACTGATCCTTGAGATATACCGTTTACTTGTTTATATTGTTTAGAAAATGTGTTGCCGATTCTTAGACGACATTTTCTGTTTGAGATTAAATTTTTAATGTAAAAGGCGATATTGCCATTAATATTCCAAGATTTTAGAGTTTGGAGACAAAAAAAATGTGTTATCAAAATTTACTAAATGTTTACAAAACTGCAATATACCTTTTCAAAACTTTTAGTGAAATGTTTGTCTTTGTTAATATATTATATTAAATTCGTGGTTTATTACAAAAAATTATGTTAAAATTTTACAAAATAAAAATTACAAACCACATACGGTCGTTAACCAAGCTGACATTTTTAACTGTGTGGTATATAGCCCAGGAAATGAAAGGAAAAAAACACCCGATGTCGCAAATAATTCCAAAGGAGCTGGATTTTTCACAGATGGTAGAACACCTTTAGACATGTATTTTTACAAAAGTCCCCGGTTATCCCCCTTGTGCTTCCCCCGCCACCCCCTTTTGAATATAATTTTGCAAGCCTTACGGAAAACGCTAATATCTCCTTAACCAATGTCTGAAATCAGACGACTTTTTTTTGTTTTATTCCTAATTAGTTACTCTAAAAAATTTCCCCTCTTCAATTTTCCGATAAAATCAATATATGCTTTGCAATTTATTAATAAAGAGAAAATATTAGTTTTTAAAAGAATATTTCACAAAATATTTCCATATAACTTTTTGCTAAGCCTGTTAGGGTAAAAGTTGTTCAAGTAAAATTTGTAGACAATATTTGTAGCTTTAAAATGATGTATATATTGATAGACTTTAGTTAATTATAGGGCAAGTGGGCTGTTAATAATGAGCGCAGCGGTTGGACGCATAGCGATAAAATTAAAAAAACTTATGGATTGTATTTATTTATTTGTAATAAAATTATTTATCTAACATTGAAGCGTTTTTAGGGTTCCGTAGCCAAATGGAAAAAAGGGAACCCTTATAATTTCATCCTGTTCGTCTGTCCGTCCGTATGTCACAGTCATTTTACTCGGAAACTATTGGCACATTATAGATGAAATTTGGAAGGTAGGTGTTTTTTATGAACTGCTATACAATGGTTAAGTGAAATTACGAAAAAAAATAGTGGTGGCACACCATACATGTAACAACTGAGGGATAAAAATATTCCAGTGCACATAAGCGTGTGGGGTATCATTAGATAGGCCTTCAAAAATGATGTAGAAGTTTCAAAATGACTTTTTTATTTAAGTCAACAGTTGGTATGTAAATGAAGTAGAATTTATAAAATACTTCCAACGAAAATCGGTTTGAATAAGAAATGTTGTGTAGTTTTTGAGATACATTGTACCTTGCAAAAGGTGGGGTATAAGATATTTTTTGCCATACCCACTACAAAATAGCTACTTACGATGTATGTATAGCGGCCTTTAATGAGTCATTTCACAGGCAGGTGTACGGAAAGTGTTTTACTTTCCGCACTAGTGCGGGAAGTAAACGGTTGCCATAGGACCTTCGGTTTATTCGCTCTAAACGCCTGCGTGCGTCTGCCATTACTTTCTCACGAACTTCACGGCATACTGTAGAAGTAAAGATGGCAACGCAAATGAACGGTCAAATTTTTTTGAAAATTAAGTGAAAAGTAGGTATTTTGTAGTGGGTATGGCAAAAAATTCCATATATATTATATTTCGTGCGTAATGATATTACGGCTCGTGTGACTGTAAAAACTCGCTATCACTCGTTCTTACATACTGTCATCACTCACCGTAATAGTCCATTACACATCTAGATATACAATCTACTATTTGTTTGTATATATTCGTGCCAACATGACACCGGGACAACTTTTGGCAGCCAAAAAACCACGAAATTTTAACATTGTTTTTGTTTTTTCGAAATATCTCCGAAACGGTCGACTTAAGCGATTCTTTCGTTATGTAATGTTTTAAATAGAATTACATTTCCTACAATTTTCATCCCCACAAATTTTTCGTGGTAAGAATAGTAAGCGCGCTACAACTTCTTGAAAATCACGCGCTTTTTGTAGCCTTAGAAACCAATTGGTCCTTTTCAATAGCTTTATTTATAGTGTTCTTCATCGAATTTCAAATTGAAAATACACATGTCCATAAAGCAAAGAACACTCTAAATTATGATTTTTGTCCCATATCGATATCTTCAAAAATTTAGAAGCTATAGCCTGTCAAAGCTGAAATCATCATAGAGCCTTACATTTTTTTTGACACGCGTTACGAGTACTTTCTATACCGAATAAAAAAATGTCCGTCTAGGAACCTATAGAAAGTTTAATGCCATAAACAATTATTTACGTCCAATCTCACTGACTTGCGAAATTTTCAAGTTATAAGCATTTATGTACATGTTTTTACCTTTTGACATAAAATTGAAACACTTGTTGCGAAAAGCTCTGTAGAGTGACCACTTTCAAATTTTTAAAATTTTTTTACTCACTTAGATAACCCACGAATAGGTCTACAGCTTCTATTTGTAAACTTAATATTTCTCGAACACTCTTCTTAGTAGAGCACTTCGCGTCAAGTGGTTTAATTTTATGTCAAAAAGTAAAAACATGAACATTAATGCTTATAACTTGAAAATTTTTCAAGTTAGTGAGATTGGACCTTAAACTTTTTATAAGTTACTAGATGGACATTTTTTTATTCGGTATGGAAAGTCCTCGTAACACGTGTCCAAAAAAAAAAGTAAGGCTCTATGATGATTTCAACTTTGACTGGCTATAGCTTCTAAATTTTTAACGATATCGATATGGGACAAAAATCACGATTTAGAGCGTGTTTTGCTTTATGAACATGTGTATTTTCAATTTAAAATTCGATGAAGAACACAATAAATAAAGCTATTGAAATGGACATTACGTTTTAACATTTGGTTTCCAAGGCTACAAAAAGCGCGTGCGATTTTCAAGAAGCTGTAGCGCGCTTACTATTTGTACCACAGAAAATTTGTAGGAATGAAAATTGTAGGAAATGTAATCCTATTTAAAATTAAAGCATCGTTTTTGAGATATTTCGAAACAGGCTCATCAAAAAGCTATATGCAAATATTTTGTGAAATATTCTTTTAAAAACTGATATTTTCTCTTTATTAATAAATTGCAAAGCATATATTGATTTTATCACAAAATTTAAGAGGAGAAATTTTTTAGAGTAACTAATTAGGAACAAAACAAAAAAAAAGTCGTCTGATTTCAGACATTGGTTAAGGAGATATTAGCGTTTTCCGTAAGGCTTGCAAAATTATATTCAAAAGGGGGTGGCGGGGGAAGCACAAGGGGGATAACCGGGGACTTTTGTAAAAATACATGTCTAAAGGTGTTCTACCATCTGTGAAAAATCCAGCTCCTTTGGAATTATTTGCGACCTAAAACCTTTATTTCCCGGGCTAATAATCGCAGAACATTGGGCACTTTCTTCGACCGTCACCACATTTTGCGTCAACATTTAGGGTGTCAACACCAACAGTAACAAAATTGTGCGCCTTAACATGAAATTGCAAATTGTTTTTGTTGTTAAAATTTTTGCCACAGTTTGCACATGTAAATAAATAATTGTAACTTTGTTTTCGATGCAAAGAAACCAGTTCCTCTAGTTTGTTTTTATGGAACTGTCTTACATGTCTGCGTAAATTAGACAAATTGTGCAAGCTGTTTCCACATTCGTTGCATCTATATGTTTAATAAATCACGTGTCTGTTCTCTGCCATCACTAACTTTAAGGTTATATTATGTAGTTGAAACCGTTTGAATGTCAATTGTCAAACTAAATATTCAGTGACGTCATGACTTTATGTTATAAACTCTTCCTAGACGCAAGTGGCGAACGTGTTCAGTCCGAGTGGGTAGTGTAGCGGGGTGGGGAACCCCCCCAGACCATCCCGTAATTATTTTATTATGTTTAAGGATTCTTTAAAAGAAAACAAGTTAACAGCGTGGAATAAGTAGTTTATTTATCATGTATTGTTTGCACTCACTTTATTGCAAAAACTGAAGTTCGTTTTGAATTGAGAGCAATGAATTCGTTCATAAATATTTCTAAGTCGAGCTTTGGCACTGCGCATGGCATACCTTACCCTTACTTAAAGATCGATGTATATACAACACGCGTGTAAGATTGAAAATCGAATACGAATATCGTTCAACTTTTCAGGTTAGTATTTACCCACCTACAGATTTTTCAGGTGAGCAATTCTACCTACCGTACCCACCACTTCCGCCGGTCCCTTTTGGGGGATAAGCAGTGTGACCAATAATTGTGACTGCGTTGTGTACTGCCACTAAGATGTTTTTGTAACTCTTTTTCTATTCATTTATTCACGTGTTTTTCAAGTTTTTTATCGACTGGCGATTTCAAATAGATTTGGTTTTAAGCATGCCATCCATAGACTGATATATAAAAACTACACATTATTATTATTAGTAATTATAATTTATTATATTTATTAGTATTAATGAAACCAGTGCTGGATATAGATTTTAAATAGTGAGACCCTGAGGTTTAAGCTATAACATGCTTGAAGCTTGTTCAATAGTTATGTTAGCTTTATTTGACCAATGTAGCCAACCAACACAACAAAATGCCGTGACATATTCCAGATAATTAAAAAAATTAGATTTACAGTAATGATAGAGGAGAAATTATTTACATTTATAATAAATTATTAATACATGTAAAAAAGGTAGGTAATAATAATATTTTTTATTGGTTAACACCAAAAGGCAAAAGTTCAGCTATATAAGCTATTTTACAACTTAACCTAACAAAAATTGTAATTCTCAATAATACATAATAGCATTGTAATAATTACAATGCTATTATGTATTATTGAGAATAACAATTTTTCACTCTATACCGTTAAGACGAATCTGAAACAATAATACAAAGTTAAAAAAAGTCTTTATAGAAGCTTTAAAGCTTTTGAAAATTAACTTATTACATATTGTAACGGCCGCCTAAAACGCCACCTGCTCCGGCCAGCTGAAAATAGTCAACGCGGTGGGTCGTGGGTGCGGGGAACTTACCTTCCAGTACAGGGATGAAAATTAGAGTATACTTCGATGACAATTATGGTTATTGAAGTATTTAAGGGCGCCACGACCTGTGGAGATACACTCACGAACAGCAACGTTGGTCGAAGCGTCACTGGTACCTATACTGGTCAGCAAAAATAATAAATGGGAAGAAAAACCTCAGCTAAAGTTAGCACGCAGCAATAAAAAAACAATTAAATGATAAAGCAGTATAATTACAGAAAATAATAAAATAAAATTATAATCACAGAATTTAGTCACCAAAAATCATGACTCAAGATCGCTAGATGGTTCAACAATAAAACTCTAAATTCAGTACCCCAGTACAATTAACCGGCAACAATAAACAGACAATTCAAAATTTAATCGGTACTTATAACAATTAACCACTAGCTAAATCGGATCCGATAATTTCATAATAATAAAAGAATTTCAAGTCAATCTGTCCGACACGAAAAACATAACACTCAAGTGAATTGCTGAATAACCAGCTCGGAAGTTAATCAATAACCGTAATAATTAACGCGATAATAATAAGGAACGTAATCGGTCAGACTGCCTCGACAAAATATAATATGATAAGACAGTACAAAAATACACATTAAAAATAATTTTCGCAATAATACAGAAAACTCGATCAACAGTGTATACATAATACAAAGAGTTCATAACATGATAACAAAAGCTAAAATGCTTACATAAGCTCAACAAGTACTTTTAAAATTTAACCGAAATGTCAAAAACATCTTTAAACAAAATTAATATAACAATTTAACATAAATTTTATCTTTTCAAATTACTGCATAATATTCAAGGTCAACAGGGATTTATCACACAACAGAATAATCAGTACGTAACGAGTTTTGACTGAACGTTAACTCGCTGTGAATTTTGAATACTATAATGTTTTAAAAATGAACAAAATTATTTTAATACATTCAAACTTTGCAAAATTCACATGACCACTAAAATGAACATTGGCACTCCTTCCCAAAAGGTGCACTCTCATAACTGCAGGAAGATTAAAATGACACCGTACCTTAGTTATGATGTACCTAGATACCCGAAAGAAAATGGTGGCGATACTTGTAATGTTGAATGCAAAACGCCAACGTAGATCGGTGCCAACGTCCAAAAAGCTGCCAAACTGAAGTAGCTCCATATGAGGTCGAATACCTTGACGATGTCCGGGAACTGAATACGTCGAAATGATGATTTCGAAATATTGAGGCAAAATTCAAAACTTCGCAATCAAACATTTAATCCAACACGTGCGAAGCAAAATAACCTCCAAAATCTGATCTACTGATCACGACACAATATATCATTGCTTTTCACAAAATAGGATTTAAAATCAGCGAAAGCTATACCCATCAGCAACGCAAATAATTATTGTCTTTCACAGAATAGGGTTTCAAATCAGCAAAAGCTATACCCATCAACAGCGCAATTAATTATTGTCTCTCACAACATAGGGTTTCAAATCAGCAAAAGCTATACCCATCAACAACGCAATTAATTATTGTCTCGCACAACATAGGGTTTCAAATCAGCAAAAGCTATACCCATCAACAACGCAACATTCAAATTATTTTTCGCGACTTCATATAATAGAGAAATAGACGCGCACACTGCACAGGCCAACGGCCTGTGGCCGACACCCCTCCAGGAATCACAAATTACATTGTTATCAGATCAATGCGAAAACTAGACTGAATTTTAAAAATCGATTTTTATCTATCAAAAAACCAAAAATACTTGCCAATTCACATCTTCGTTTTAACGCGCGTAATCAAGAACGTTCGTTTTACGTAATTAACTGACATACAGCCGATTACAAAGTCCGTGGCTACTCTCAACTTATCGACACTACAGGCCGATGGTTACAATATGACACATACATATCCAGAAACAATGTAAAAACACACTGACATGCTAAACTTGACTAAATAATGTTTAAGTATGAAATTTGAATAATTTATTACCTTGTAAACAAACGCTGATTTTTTCTGTCCCTATCACCAGACCGCGGCCTCGCCCTGTGTATTTCTTCTCTTTTCATAATTCCATACAAATATGCATCTTGCAGATCTTTTGATTCCATAGCGTAAAAATCACGAAATATTTTGCTACAGTTTTCAGGTTCAATTTCTTCAAAACACTTTAGTTTACAGAGTTAACAGTTACAGTTATTGCCTATCTGTTTTCTGATTTTATGTATTCCAGCAATATTGACATACGGCTTACCCTGAACTAGGGGGGGGCTAGGAGCTAGGGAAGTAGGGGCTAGGGGGTATAACAGCAGGAAAATCTGGGTAGCGGCGGGGGTATAGTGGCAGGAAAATCGGGGTAGCGGCGGGGGGTTTAGTGGCAGGAAAATCGGGGTAGCGGCGGGGGTATAGTGGCAGGAAAATCGAGGTAGTGGCGGGGGGTATAGTGGCAGGAAAATCGGGGTAGCGGTGGCGGTAAAACATGGTATGTCAGGCTTGAAATTTTGCTTGGTGGGTGGTGGGCGCAGAACCGGCCAAAATACTCTTCTGGTTCCTTGTATTAATTGAACCGTTTCTACAAATTATTTATTATGGCACTAATTTAACTACAACATATTATAGTCTCCATGTTATCGTTCGTTAGAAATATTTCCACGACCAAAATATCAGATCATTCTTAGAAAAAATACTTTAGTTATGCCTAATTACATGCTTCACTGTCGACTGTCGTCTGTACAATATGATTAGATAGATTGACTGTGCCGTCGATTTACATTCTTCAATGCATTATGTACGTAAAATTAAACTTAACTGAATTTAAAATTAACAATAATTTTCATTCACATAACACTAGATCCAACATGGACATACATATCGAATTTCATCGTATCCAAAAAATAAAGACAGGTATAACCCACTATGGACCAAAATTATTCAATGTTCTACCACAGTCTGTTAGAGATTTGCCAGTTAACCAGTTTAAGGAACAGATAAAAAACTACCTTACAAAAAATAGTTTTTATTCCATCGAGGAATTTTTGAATAAAAAATTTATATAAAAATTTTTAAATGTTTTTTAGAAGAAAAAATGTCATTTTATATTAAAGATTTTAATTAAGAGAGAACTTGCTCAAAAATAATTTTATAAAATTTTAAATGTATTTAATGTGACTTGTGTAAACTATATTATAGTGTAAGCACCAATAAATCATCTATCTATCTATCTATCTATAGTGTTGCAGTGGAAGACTGCGCAGTCGGCATCTCACCTGGGAAATAAATTGAGAAAGTACATGGAAATATTTAGAAGTGACTTGAGTCCGGACTGAAGTCGTTGTTATTTTGGGTCCATTGAGTGTATCTAAACATGCCAGAGGTACCTTCAGCCGGATCAAACCATCCAAATACTTCCATAAGAAAATACGAACACGGAAATGTTGTGAACAAAATTTTATTAATAATAATATCAATTGGAATAAAGAAATCTTATAATTTATTTTAGAAACGCACTTATTATTAAATGCGAAGATTTAACAATAGGAATAATTCCGTAGTGATAATTTATGGAATATGATAGTGAAATATGAACTCAGTTTGTAAATAATTAACAAATAATAATTTCTTATACGCTTTAACTTACAATTAATCTTGGCAGAGTAGACTCGACTTAAAATTAAACATAAAATAGAGTACCTTACCGGAGCGAGAGATACGGAGAAAATACGAAATTAAATCTAAATAATAATAACAATGTTACGTGAACGAGATAAGTAGAATGGTGTCCATGATTATCAGGTTAGTCTTGAAACGTATTTATTATGAAGAAAGTTTTTCATTTTTGCGGAGCGAATCAAAATACGTCCAGCCGCGAACGATATTAAATTTTCCCTCCAAACAACATACTTTTATTTGCGTTGCTATCAATTTTTAATTATTGCAATAATTAGATTGTTTCAATAATCTGAAATAATCGAGCCACAATCATGTGTCACAGGATCAGAACTATATTAAGATTATGTAATAACAGCTGTAATATTAAAATAATATTACAAGATATATATTTACAACATTTGATACAATCTGTACAATAGTTGCAAGTCAATGCAATAAAATTAAAATGTGTGAATTAAAAATTCTTCCACAGAATAGAAGCAATTATCTGTCAGCAATTTTTTAACATATTTTTTAAATTTTTATAAATTATATTCTTTTACGAATAATGGTAGTTTGTTGTATAATTTTAAATCATAATAGTCCGGGGCGGTGCGTGATCTCGCCAATCGGTGGTCCGGAAGACGAAATTTATCTCTATCTCTAGTAAAATAATGACAGTCAGCATGACTTTCAAAAATTTTTTTGTGGGAATGTGCATATATTACACAGTTGTATATATCGGAACATGGTAGAGTTAATATTTTAATTTTTTTAAATAAAGGACGGCATGGTAGAATTATTATATAATTATTATTAATCTAGGTAGTCGTTTAAATATTGATATCCACCAATTGAACTAAGAGAGTTTCAAGTTAAATTGTGGAAAATATTAAGCGTTTTTCTATGACTAACTTATTGCATGTTATTATCTTTTATTTGATATTTTGTAGAATATGTGTATTTTCTTTTTTTTGTTTTTGTTTTTCCCTTTCTTTTTTCTTTTTGTTGTAATGTCTGTACTTATTATTACTATTAATGGTTATTTGTCGTAACTGTTATCAAAATAAATACATAAACAGTGCGGATTACGCTGTTTAAATGCATTACTCGCTCCTCGACATTCGGAAGTAAAATAGACATAAGTAGCAATACAAAAAGCAAACAAAATACCTGTAAAGTGGCTATTTTGAGATTCTTGCCTCTCAATGCCTCCTCCATGGCTCTGTAAATCACCAGTGGAGGTTGTGGATGTATGTTTGGCGCTGAAACAAATTTATTAAATTAAATATTGAAGTCTTTGTTCCTAATATAAGAGACATTAAGATAAATAATAATTTTATACGGCTGAAATGCAATTGAAAAATGTTTTTTCGTTGGAGAGCAGCCAATTATATAATTGTTTCGAAACATATTGGAAAAAATCATTTTACCAACCAGTGGTCACAGTCAGGATTCTAACCTGAACCTTTCCACTTTCGCGGCGGAATGAGCTTACAGTACTCAACAGTGACAAGATTGCTGAACTAATATTCTCCTTATATGCTTCAGAATCAATAGATTTTCACTACATGCGAGTGTCAATTCATATATGCTAATTCAATAGCTGTAATATGAAGTGAATCCTCGAACCAGCGAGAGCCCAACATGAAAGTGAAAATTATTTCAAACTCGCTGGTTCGAGGATTCACTTCATATTATAGCTATTGAATTAGCATATATGAATTGACACTCGTATGTAGTGACAATCTATTGATTCTGAAGCATATAAGGAGAATGTTAATTTAGCAATCTTGTCACGGTATAGTATTGTAAGCTCATTCCGCCGCGAAAGTGGAAAGGTTCAGGTTAGAATCCTGACTGTGACCACTGGTTGGTAAAATGATTTTTTCCAATATGTTTCGAAACAATTATATAATTGGCTGCTCTCCAACGAAAAAGCATAAGAGACATTGTTATTAAACCTTATAAAATATTAATAACTAGCCTTTCGCATGTTTTAAGGGCAATTTTGGCAAGGACTTTATCTTGACTCGAGTGTATCCGGATAAAAAGTACCATATCCTTAATTTTCGTTACCAAGTAATGATCTAGGAGAAAATGGGGGAATAGCGGTTACTTAAGCTAGATTACGTATAGTTCTATATACTTTTTATGATTTATAATAAATAGGTTACATAATTATCCGCGAACAAACATAAAACATAACCACATAAAAAATATATACGGTCGAATTGAGAAACCTCCTTATTTTGAAGTCGGTTAAAAAATTAAAAAAGGCTGAAATAAAATAAAAGTTAAAAAAACTAAAACCCGACTACGTAAAAAAAGTAAAACAAACTTCCAATATGAAAATTAGTTAGTTAGTTATTGTACATTTTAGACATTCTATAACTGTGGTCATTAGCGTCTAATCCAATATGAAAAGTAATCGGGCAAAAAGATAGGTACCTATTTGTGTTAGTGTCATCTAGGATACTAAAACTTTTGGTAATATATTTTTCCCGATTACTTTTCATATTGGATTAGACGCTAATGACCACAGTTATAGAACGTCTAAAATGTACAATAACTAACTAACTTTAATATTGGAAGCTTTTTTTACTTCTTTTACGTAGTCGGGTTTTAGTTTTTTTAACTTTTATTTTATTTCAGCCTTTTTTAATTTTTTATGTAACCTATTTATTATAAATCATAAAAAAATATTTTTTTGGAATCTCCACAAAATTTTGTTTTATTTGATCCCTACTCGATCGATTTGGCTGGGGAAAAAATATTGATCAAGATTTTTTCAACCTTACGGTCGCCATATTAAATTCACATACAGCAATTATAGCCTATAACAATCACGTGTTTAAGACAAATCGAACGACACCTCAATTTTGAAAATCGGTCCAGTAGATTTGGCACTACGTGGTAACAAACGCTCACACTATTTTCTGTCTTTTTTTAGTTTTTTTTCATTCGGACAAAATGTCTTTATCTATGACAGTAGCCAATCAGGAACCAGCCAGCTGAAGCCGCATAAAAAAAGACAGAAATATATCCCTGCACCTATGTTGGCTTCACGATTTTTGATCTATCAGCAGTATAGGTTTCGTGAGGATCCGCCTCTTTGTGAGACGTGTGACACTCGTGTTACCGTTTCGCATATTTTAATTGAGTGTGTCCAGTTTAGGGACACACGACAGCAGATCGGATTGTCAGGTGATCTGTCGGTTGTTTTTGGAAATGATCCTGACAATGTCGATCTGCTGTTTCGATTTTTAAAAGAAACCGGTCTTGAACGGTTTGTTTAATTTTATTTATTTGTATACATTTAGGCCCCTTTACAGCCTAAATGGTTTTTTCTTTATATCACTACATTATATTATATGACGCATTTTATTTGTTCCTATTATGATTTTATTTTGTTGTGTGTCAACTTTTGTTTTTGTATTGATTTTGCTTTGGTTTTATTGTTTTTGTTTTTCTTTTGCTTACTTTTTTTTTATTTTTAGACGCTAATGACCTCTGTTGTCGAGCGTCTATAATCTACAATTCAATTCATTCATTCAGTATAGGTTTCATATGTACATGGTAACATGAGTATAAGAGTTAAGACAAAGGGGTGACGATTTCTGATTGGTTCGTTCGATCCGCCATGTTTTTTAGCCAAAATTTAAATTTACGTCATTAAAATTCACATGATTGTTTCCTATCTAACGCAACTGTCTCAGCTGTTGTCAGTGCAAAAAAGTGAAACGCGAAATATTTTTTGTTACGTTTCCAAAGTTTATAAAAGTACGCGCGTATTTTCACTACACTCCCTTCCATTGTTTTGGCTAAATATGGCATCTTTGCGCTAACTCTTACTAGAGCAACTCTAGGATAACCGCCAAACTATGAAAAATTTTAGTTGCCACAAACCAAAGGTGTAATTATATGATAGCCTATATAATAATAATAATAAAAACTCGGGTCGCAGTGCCAAAACCCTGCCGACAATATAGTGTATTTGCTAATACTGGCATTGTGGCTTTATTATGTGAACTTAAGTTTGTTTTTGAATAAAATAAAAAATTTAACCCCTTAATACATCCCTTAAAATAATATTTTTTTTCTTAATTTCAATATTTTTATCAATGCAACCTCGGTACCAAATTACCCTTCAGTAAGTAAAGCACTATCCGCAAACTAGTGTTTTCATAAAATTTGTAAGTCCGGTCCTGTCGGGTCGATTTTATTAAAATTTTAGCAGCACATTTTAATCGTTACTAAAGGGTTAAATTTCAATTTTGAAACGATTCTGAGAATTTTTTCGGCATTTTTGGGCCCAAAAACATTTTTCAACCCCTAAAATCCACCCTTAAAATGGTCCGATTAGGCCCATTTTAAATAGGCTTCGTGCGGTGGTGGATTCCAACGTGCCTACCAAATTTCGTCAAAATCAATTAACTCTTTCGAAAGTTATAGCCCGTACATATATATATATATATATATATATATATATATATATATATAAACAGACATTTCCAAAAATGGTGCCAAATTGTTCAGGAGGCTATGAAACGTCAAGAAATTTTGGTCCGACCCCTAGGTCCCGCCATCCGACCGACGCCAATAGTGTATGTGCCATATGGCAAATACACTAATAATAATAAATTCTTTATTTGGGAACAGAGTGCAGCCAAAGCTGATTTCTACTCTGCCCCATCAAAATATTTGTACAGACATAAAAAAATAACAATAAAGATAAAAATGTAGTATAAACTTAACAATAAACTTAAAAACAGTAAAATAACCAATAAAAACAGAATAAAACAACTATGGAAACTTGTTTAGTAATTGACAAGAATTTGTTCTTTAATGGTTCTGATAAATAATTTGTGACTGTTTAAATGTCTAAAGTTAGGATCGATATTGTTCCATAATTTTGGTCCAACAACTGAAAAACTCGTTGCGCCGACAGAGGTTTTGCTCTTAGGGATGTAAAGCTCATTATTTTTGTTATCATAAGAGTGGAAACTAAACAAAGGTATTAATAATTCACTTAAGTATTTAGAGTTGTTACCATAATAAATAAATACATGGCTGCGTTAATACGATAGACACAATGTTTCAAAGAGCCAGTTAATGTCGTGTATCAGATATAATACATACGGTTTCTGGAGAAACATTTTTGTCTATCAAATTTGATACACATGGGGGTTAACATGTTAAATACATAGAGATATCATAGATAGAGTAGGAATTGCCATAGGAACAACTGTAAGTGACAGTGTTCCCTTGTAAAAGAGAGATAGAAAACGCAGCAGTTCTCTTTTCCTTGTCTTCGACGCATTTGTGAATTTAAAAATTTATAGTAGGTATTGTTAATTTACATCTGTAACCATGGTTGTGTATTTGTGATAGAAAAAGATAGAAGAACTGCTCTCTTGTCCATCTCTATCTTCTGCATTCATGCTTTTTTGGGTAACTTCCCTATTCTGTCTATGATATTTCTATGGTTAAATAACGTTAAGAAATTTCCATTGAGAACCACGTCAGCGCCGCGCCGAGTGGACGTTAATTTTTGGTGATCCGTCCGTTTACCACGTGTTTTGCGTACCTAACAAAATGTGTGAGCCCGAAAATTTAATAATATCTGTAGAAAAATATCCTTGCATTTGGGATATTAATAATTCCGATTACCACTCTATGTACTGGCAGTATAAATTTCTAATACAAACAACCTAACGTCTGCACTAGTCTCACGAAATTCCGAATTTGAATTCCTGATCAGGAAACCGTGCATATGCGGCCCGCCCATGAGAAAAAATAACATAATATGGTGGAAGTATCGGTGTTGGTGGTGGAAGAACGTGTCTCCTGTCGTTTTTAATAAAAATGACCTTTTTGTATATTGAACAAAAAAAGAAAAACTTATAAAAACAACAGTTTATTAAAATTGTTTAAAAAAAATAATAGATAATATTTAATTTAGCTTTATAATTATGGAAACGTAGGTCGTGACTATAATAAACTATCATAGAGTTTAGGGTCACGCTTTTGTAATTATGAACCTAAATTATATACCTATTATTATTTTTTGTTCTTTTAGTATTTAATAAAACCTTATTTAAGAAAATTACCTATTTTATTTAACACCTAGATACAATTTTGCCGATGTTTTCGGAAGTAAATAACTATATAGTCTTTACTATCAACAGATATATAGTAATCACGTGAACAGCACAATATGGTCTGTTACGCGCAGCTGCTGTCTGGCTAGGAATGCACAAAGTAGAGATGTGTCGTTCACGCTGGACCCGTTCACTGTGAACGGGTCACCTTCGTACGAATAGCCGACATTAATTTTGAAAATTAAGATTTTTGATTTTTCGCGAATGCCAATCGTTTGTGATTCGTTTGTGAGTGTTTGTGACACTTTTCATTTCGTTTGTGACTCATTAGTTAATGAGTAATTTAATGGTTAATTAAAAGTGTGCGATTAGCCGACATTTTTTAAAAATTGATTGTAATATAGGCTTCTGGGTACTCATTCGATCGGAAATCGTTTGTGGGTTCCGAATATGTCCATAGAAACGTTTGTGACAGCCTAGTTTTTTGAGAAAAATCAAAAATAAATTAGAGAATAGTGAGCTTATTTTTTTGGCCACTAGATGACGCTCTTCCACTTCAATGTTCGCTAATAAAATATTAAAATTTTTAACTTTTCAAGAATGTCACCAATGTCAATCGTTTGTGATTCGTTTGTGAATGTTTGTGACACTTTTCATTTCGTTTGTGACTCATTAGTTAATGAGTAATTTAATGGTTAATTAAAAGTGTGCGATTAGCCGACATTTTTTAAAAATTGATTGTAATATAGGCTTCTGGGTACTCATTCGATCGGAAATCGTTTGTGAGTTCCGAATATGTCCATAAAAACGTTTGTGACAGCCTAGTTTTTGAGAAAAATCAAAAATAAATTAAAGAACAGTGAGCTTATTTTTTTGGCCATTAGATGACGTTATCTACTGAAGGTAGTCCACTAGCACTACCTGTAGGCAACAACGGTTATCGCCTTTTCCTGGTGACGCCACTCCTAACTTCTTGTCGCGGTAAATGTTACAATTAATATAAGTTTGAAAAAAATTTATTAAGAAAATTTAGAATAATAATGCAACATTATATGAGGTGTAGAAAGAAATAATATATGTGATTTGCGGATTATAATATGAAATGATGCACATTAAAAAAATCACAATTCAATAAATATTATAGAATTAACATTTCACAACTAAACATAGCATACTTCGATCTATTAAAATAATAAACAAAACAATTTTTTTAAACTACATAAATTTAAATTTTCCCGCACAAACATTTAGCAGTATAAAATGTAAATTTTTTTTCTTTATTGAAAAATATTCTTAAATAAATGGCTGAAAATCTAATAACCCTTCGCTTGTAATCTTGATCTTGATAAGACCTTTCAATTGCCTATCGATATTTTTCCGATACTGGAAATATCGATACTTTAAATGCAATACGATACGGGTATCGATACATTTCGGATCAATACACAGTATCGATACTTTTTCCTGTATCGCCCAACACTATTTCAGATGCCAAATGATATGGAAAACTTTATGGTGTATCATTTAACAGGTTCGGTGTCTCGAATACGGATGAGACCTAAATGTTTACCAACCAAATTCCTTTGTCAACCAGGCAGAAAACACACATCAACAAATATGAGTCGACCAGTGGCAATGAAAGTTTTTGATAGAAGAAATTATGAAAGATCATGATAAAAATCAAGTAGAGGTGCCTCAAGAATGTGACGACAATTACAAAAGTGATGTATCGCCTAGTGAGAGTTCAGGTACTTACTAAATATTTTGTATTTTCTCCCGAAAATTATTCACTGACTGATAGATTTTTTATTTCTATTTTTTTATTATTCTTTACAGATCCTCAACAACATAATGTTACTACAAAGACTGATACAGGAGTTCAGGTATGCACCAGAGTGAAATATAGAAGTGAAAGTACTCAGACTGAATTAAATATAAAGACTAAGCACACTACAGTCTACACCAGTTAAGATATCCAGCATGAGTGTTTCTACATCTCCATTCAATATTTCCCAGTTAAGGAGAACTGCACAACCATCACTTCTAAATTATTCAAGAATTATTGGCGCCGACTTTAAAATTTCATTATTTTCCTCTTTTTAGAGGCCTTTTTGAAGATTTTTTTTAGTTTTTTTTCTACTCTGTAAAAAGTTATGCGTGGTCATATATAAAAAAACTCGGGTCGCAGTGCCAAACCCTACCGACAATGTGTATTTGCTAATACAGGCCTTGTGGCTTTAATACGTGAACTTAGGTTTGTTTTTGGACAAAATAAAAAATTTAACTTCTTAATACATCCCTTAAAATAATATTTTTTTTCTTAATTTCAATATTATTATCAATGCAACCTCTGTACGAAATTAAATACACCCTTCAGTAAGTAAATCACTATCCGCAAACTGGTGTTTTTATAAAATTTTTAAGTCCGGTTCTGTCGGGCCGATTTTAATAAAATTTTAGCAGCTCATTTTGATCTTTACTAAAAGGTTAAATTTCAATTTTGAAACAATTCTGGGAATTTTTTCGCTATTTTTGAGCCCAAAAACATTTTTGTACCCCTAAAAACCACCCTTAAAATGGTCCGATTGGGCCCATTTTAAATAGGCTTCGTGCGGTGATGGATTCCAACGTGCCTACCAAATTTCGTCAAAATCAATTAACTCTTTCGAAAGTTATAGCCCGTACACACGCACACACACACACACATATTATATATATATACATATACATATATAAATAGACATTTCCATAAATGGTGCCAAATTGTTCAGGAGGCTATGAAACGTCGAGAAATTTTGGTCCGACCCCTAGGTCCCGCCATCCGACCGACGCCAATAGTGTATGTGTCATATGGCAAATACACTAAAAAACCTCATTTGTCCAATTGCATAATTGAAATAATTACATGAACTGATATTTCTGTCAAGACCATAAGTAGTATCATGCAACACTGGTTGCGGCCAGACAGGAGTTTTTAAAAAAGAAAAAAAATAGCAAAATTAAATTTAGATACATAAATTCAGATATATTAGTATGTAAAAAATTATGTATTCGCTGTAATATTTCTTTTGCTTATAATGAAAATATTTCTTTTATACAGCGTGGTAGATTTTTTTAATTATTATTACCAAATATTAATAGATAATAATATTTGCCAGAAAAATAAGTTTTTTCTCTCAGAATTATGAAAAGTTTCGTGGAAACATATCCAAAATTTTTTTTTATATATTTGGAAAAAGAAATATATCCTAAATATCTGAAGTTCAGTACAAAATATAATATATCAAAGTCCGCCATAAAAGGACAAATAGCAAGTTTAAAAATGTGGATAAAAACAAATAGAAAACATCAATGTAAAAAAAGAGATATGTTAATTAATGTATGTACTATGTATATTATTATGTGTATTTTCTATCCAATATTAAAATGAAATATTGTAAAACACTGTGTTTTATTCTGTTATTCTATAAATAGATATTGACTTTCCAAAAAGATTACAGATTGTATGTAGAATTTAATTACGACTGTATTAATAATTTGATTTTGGAAAGATTCAGTCAAAGATTATAAACATTGACAAAAATAAAATTTTTGTAAAATTAGTCAAAAAATGTTATTAGTATAAAATTAGAAAGTAACATACTAAACGTTTCGCCATTAAGGCATCATCAGTAATCTGTAAGAAAAAGTATTATTTTTTTATAATTTAGTTATATGTAGTAATTAATTATTAATTAGGTATAGTAAGATAAAGAATTTTTTTATACTTACTATGCATTTTAAAAATTGTGTTGTTATAAGAAAGTTTTAATAAATATTGTATATTATAGAAGTTTGTAGTAATAATATCTGTAATATTATATGATTAAAGAAATACATTATTAAAAATAATATTTGCAAATTTGTATAAATTATGTGTTTGCAATTGAAGCGTCGGTGTGAAGTTGGATATCATTTTTGTAGTTGTTGTAAAATTGTATGAATCAAACATTATAACAAAAATTTTTTTTGTGGTTTTATGTGTATAGTATATAAGTCAATAGTTGGTAAAAATCAATCTATTAGATTGTAGTATATAGTATGGAGGTTAGCAGTATCAGTTTGGTAATTAATAGTGTGATGTGTCTTCTTTATATAGATCATTTCTTTTATTAAACGTTTCTTGTAGTTTTGTTCTATTTCTAAAATTTTAATTTTTTTAAAGTCAAAATTATGTAGTTTATCGACTGCATGGTCACTTAAAGCTGTGTTTGGAAAATTAGGGTTTAATTTTTTTTTTGTATAGAAATTGTGTGTTGGTAAACGCGGTTTTTTATACTAATAACATTTTTTGACTAATTTTACAAAAATTTTATTTTTGTCAATGTTTATAAAGATTACAGATTATTTACTAAATCAATGACATAGTCATTATCAAAATAAATAGTAATCATTAGCACTTCATGATTTTTTTCAAAATCATAATGTGCTACACAAAAGTAACATTTTTTAATTTCTGTAACACACATTTGAATTTGTTTCTGAGCGTAACATTTTCTTGATACTTTCCCGTTTTCAATATAATTTTTGAAAGTGTTTTGATTTATGGGACTCCCTAGATGACCTGAAAATAAATAGGGTTGTTGCGGATATGAGACTTTGGATCCGGATATTTTAAGAGTCTTTTATCGGATTCAGATACAGATATGTAGTCTTTTATCAGTTATTTCGGATTTCCGATGGTTTCGGATAGTTTCAGTTATGGATATCTTTATTTGTTTTATCAATAAGTAGATTTTAATTTTTAATATAAATTTTATTGTGTTCACAATAAAATGTAACACAGTAATTAGCCTTAAAATTAAGTAATTGTTATATCTACGTATTATTGTTATATCTACTTATAAAGAAACATATTAAAATCTAACTTTATGTAATAAAAATATAGGTACTATGAGAAAATGGTGCAAACGTGTGTGGATGAGCGTCATCTAGTGGCCAAAAAATAAGCTCACTATTCTCTAATTTATTTTTGATTTTTCTCAAAAAACTAGGCATATTCGGAACCCATTAACGATTTCCGATCGAATGAGTACCCAGAAGCCTATATTACAACTAATTTTTAAAAAATTGTTACGACATAATTGACACAATATTAAATTTGGTAGAATTACCATTTTGTTTTGTCAAAGTAAACTTATTTTTAACGAAGACGAATTTTAGTTGGTGCTGACCTGGAAATTTTGTATATCTGTTTATGATTTTTTTAAATAGATCCGCGATTGTTTTAGTACTTATGTCTATCGTTCGATGGCGGTGAGTGACTGATTGTCACGTTTTTAATTATTGTTTTGATTCAGACTGCTTTGGAAGTTTCGTTTCTTTTTTTTGTTGGAATGGTGACGGCCTCCATCCCGGTTGTTATTTTTCAAGCTGGATAATAACAATCGTTATTTTTGGAAATACTGAAGAAAACTTTTGAATTGATAGTGGAATTCACTCAGGAAGTGATATACTGTGGTTAATCGTTGTTCACGAAGTTCTTTGCTGAAGTTACGGTTTTTACCCTTAAATAAAAGGTGGGTATACAAGCGGTAAGAAACTATTTTGATTTGACGATAGTTTTTCTTTAATGTGGATGTTTACTGTTTTATAGGGTTCTTAGGATTGGTTCTTAGGATTGGTTCTTAGGATTGGTTATTAGGATTGGTTCTTAGGATTGTTTCTTATGATTGGTGCTGGTTCCATTGGTGGGATACTTCTGTTGGAAAATATTCATGAATAATTATGTACGGAGACTACTATCGTCTAAGATGCTACCGATTCCTGTTAACGTGTAAAATTACGTTGGAGTGGTAAACCTGATCAAGAAATTTCGCCAGGTGAAAATTTAATTTCAATTCAGTAATTTTGACGTCTGGATTCAAACTGTGAGTGATTTGTTTTCATCTTATTTATTCCGCTGGTATCCTAGCAAATGTAGTTTCGATCAACAGAAATTTGCATTTAAACTGATTACCATAAGAACGACATTTTAGTTTCTGAATCAGTACACTGTTTGTGTCAATATTGGTGTTTGAAAGTTTTCAAGTTTAAGAAATCACTATTTTGCCGTCTTTTTCTTATTTTTTTTAAGTTACCGTATTTGTTATCAAATACTTTTTTTTTGATATTAACGAAACTTGTTTTATCAATCTCAATACAACTTCAAAATTTCAGTCATTATGTTTTAAATGTCATATGTCAATATCGAATATGAAATAATTTACTTTATTGTGTTTTAATGCTATAAGTGTCGTATATTAGATTGAGTCGATAATCTCGGTTATTCATTGTGACTCAAATATATGTTTGCGACTGGTCAGTTACGGTTATGCTGTTTCGTACGTTACTTACGCGCATTTTAAGATTTTGACTCGATCTATGAATATGAAAATATTTTATATATTTAACTTTAGTTCATTTTTCCGATAATGTTATCTATAATATTATGTATCTAATTTCTGGTAACGTTTAGTTTGTTTTGGTCGATCAAACACAAATGAGGTTATGTTCTGAATATTCTTTGTATTTGTTGTATTAATGTAATACGATGCTTACGTTTGTCATTTCGTAATTCCAAGTTCAGAGTTGAATAACTATTTTCTCAGATAATAATTGATGCATTACTTTTCTGTTTAAATTGATGAATAGTCGTACTATTTCGCGTTGTTAAAGTTCCGCGAATGTATTGTTTACGCTCGTGTGTTTGAGTACCGTATATTTGCGAATTAACGTGTTTACGAATTCTTGTTATGTCGATATTATGTACCTATTGAAGGGACTATGAGCAGTGTCGTATTTATCCTGCTATAGTGGTTTTCAATAGTGTCGTGTTTATGTTTGCGACTTCGTGTAGTGTCGATATTATGTATCTATTGTAATGGCTATGAGCAGTGTCGTATTTATCCTGCTATAGTGGTTATCAATGGTGTCGTATTTATTAAATTTTACGGTATTGCGTCGTGTACTCAAACATTGTTGAACTAGTAAGAACTATAATAATGTTGATACTTTAATTGAAGTTTTATTGATGTTTTGTAACTTTTGCATATAATTTCCTTAAATAAAACTGACATTTGTTTATGAAGTTATCGTCTCATTAATGTATTGTTGTTGTGTCGATAAACTTTTGGCTTCCCTCGTATTTTGGATTAAGAGTCGGTGATCCGATAGAGTTTGTATATAACCGTCTCTGGCGCCCATTGAAAATATTAAACAACTATTTATAATTCTTTAACATCTATGTACAACTACGGGTCGGCCAAAAGTCATCTGTTTTTGGGATATTGTCTTAAAAGTATTAAGTTCTAATGGATCCACTCCCTCGCCACTGAAGCTAGCGGCAACCAACCAAAGGGTCGGTAAGTTTTAGGTGTAATAAAATGTCGGCTAATCGCACACTTTTAATTAACCATTAAATTACTCATTAACTAATGAGTCACAAACGAAATGAAAAGTGTCACAAACATTCACAAACGAATCACAAACGATTGGCATTGGTGACATTCTTGAAAAGTTAAAAATTTTAATATTTTATTAGCGAACATTGTGGAGGAGCGTCATCTAGTGGCCAAAAAAATAAGCTCACTATTCTCTAATTTATTTTTGATTTTTTTCAAAAAACTAGGCTGTCACAAACGTTTTTATGGACATATTCGGAACCCACAAACGATTTCCGATCGAATGAGTACCCAGAAGCCTATATTACAATCAATTTTTAAAAAATGTCAGCTAATTGCACACTTTTAATTAACCATTAAATTACTCATTAACTAATGAGTCACAAACGAAATGAAAAGTGTCACAAACACTCACAAACGAATCACAAACGATTGGCATTCGCGAAAAGTCAAAAATCTTAATTTTCAAAATTAATGTCGGCTATTCCTACGAAGGTGAACGGGTCCAATAAGTGAACGATTATGAACGAATCTGAATTCAGTTCCCAATCGGATCTGGTTCAGTTTGTAGGTAAACGGTTTAACCAACTCCGAGACCGTCTGACTGATGAACGATGAACGAAATTGATAGGTCCTTATCAGAAGAAAGAAATAAAGTTTAAAACCACCAAGTACATTCTATTCTTACTCTATAGAATCTATTGTTTTATATGTGAATTTTTTGTTTTTTTTCATCTTTATATTGAATTGGAAATTTTAAGTTTTGTGTGTTTTTTTTATAAATGTGGCATGTAGAATGTATCCAGATCTTTATTTTGAATTGAAAATTTTGAGTTGTTTTTTTTTTAAATAAATGTGACAATAATGTAGGTATCTCCATTGAATGAATATTATATGAAATTTGTTATTACTAATAAATAAACTGTGGCGTTATGAAAATTAGCTTCCGCGAAAAGGATGACAAAAGCTAATATGCCGACCCCGTATGGCACGAACGAGAGATTCTTAGGTATCCGCTGGTGATCAAATATACCCAGAGATTAAGTCCCGAAGATGAAATTTAGCAGAGAAGTATGTATTATGGGCCCAAACATGTGCTGAGGGCTAGCGAAACACGAGTGCCAGACCGCGCGTTGGCTTAAAATTACTCCTAGAGGAATTGAGGTTGAAATAGACAAAAACAATCAAATCGATTTTTATATACGGTACGATACATAAAAGAGAATTTATTTGCTGATTGCAATTTTAATTATAAATAGCTATTTATACAATAACCGAAATAGAAATGTATTATAATCATATGCGAAAAATTCTGATTTTTAAATAATAGTACAGAACATTTAAAATACAACAAATAACAGATTAATATTATTTCAGAAATAATTTTGAGTATGGAAATAGAATTAAAATAGTTAAGCCACCGCGAGATAAATAATATATAAAATTGGTTACAGGTCCCGAATAGGAAAAAGGATATTTATAATGTCGCGACTCAAACTATAATAATCTTTTATTTCAAATTTTAATATTAAGTTTTAGACAAAATTCTCACGATCTTAATGTAACCGGGAAACGAATATCATTTAGATAATTAATGAACCACTTATTATATAAGGGGACTTTTACATTAACTATTGATACTAATAGAACTGAATGCGGCTTAACTATTATTTTTTTTTTTTTTTAATCAATAAAATACATGAAATTTATTCAAAATGTAAATTTGCTTGATCCATTCTTCTTTTTTTTTTTAACCACGACAGGAACGCTGCAAAACACGCGTTAAATTAATAAAATAAATACGATAATCAAAAATCATCAGTCATCACATTTAGAAGACCGAATCCTGTAACAGGCTGTAACACAGTGTACGTAAAAGGAATTTCGGTAGCGCATACTCACATAGAGATCATGGAGCCACTGGATCACTTGATCCGTTCAATCAGACCCGTTCATTAGGTGAACGAGACCCGGACTGCCCATCTTTAGCACAAAGTATCTCGGATGCTGATGAGTAATGCATTTTGTTTCACAATTTCAGTTTTAACTTTTAAGGTTATATTGATTTGACTTTGGTTTCTTTTTATATTGTGTCAGTACTTTATTTTTCCTTTTGTATTATATTTTGAGACATTTATTTTCATTCTCAAATAATTGCATTCAAATTAAAAATATGTTAGTACATCCCTACACTACAGATGCTGTTCACGCAGTTTTTATGCTATATCGGTTCATAGGATAGTGTCACGTGTCTTCCTTCCCACCAACCGTGTAAAGGTGGAAAGGCCAACTCTCAATGCTACCTCTGCTGCTTTAGATCTGGCTGGGTTGAAATAAAGCTAAAATTCCGTCAAAAAGCTTAGCAGTGCTTAGTGGATGAGTTGCGAACGGATATGATGTCAGTTACAAGTTTTATTATGACGCAGCTCTCAAGAACTATTGGGGTCAGTAAATCTCTTTATTTGCTTTCTGAACTATCAACAATATTCCGTTGATATGTTTTAATAATAATATACTGGGTGATCCATTTTAATCTTTTTTTGAAGTTATTGGGAAGGGGCAACATTTTCTGAAAAAAATGTTCAGATATAAGTTATGTAGTTTGGAGGGCGACATCGTTTAGAGACAAAAACCACCCCCTCCCCTGCGCAGGGGTGGGGGTGACTTCAACATTTTTTAAATAGGAACCCCCATTTTTATTGTGTATTATGATTCTACGGGAAAAAATATGAGCAAAGAAAAAAAATAGTGAAAAATAAATTTTGAAAAATTTTTGAAAAAAATTTTTTTTTCATAAAAAATTAATTTCACGCAATGGAGCAAGAAAACATGAAAAATTATGAAAAAGAAGAAGGAATTCACTTCCCAAACTCCTTATCATCTTGCTCGCATGTGGATGACACCGACATTAGAATTATGAAAAAAAATAATTTTTTTTCAAAAATTTTTCAAAATTTATTTTTTATTATTTTTTTTTCCTAATCTTAGAATAAATTTATTCCTTGGAATAAAATTAACTTTCAATTCACCAAGCAATAGAATAGAATAGAATAGAATATATTTATTGTCCAATATAGCAGTGAGCAGGATTCGTCGTACAAAAAAAAATTTAATAATTATAATTAATCGAATAAAATTCATTAACTGAATACAAACATGTATTAATTAGAAGAGTCTTTAGCTCTCTTTTAAATTTAGGGAAAGGAAGTGACTTCAGCTCAGCAGGAAGACTGTTGAAAAATTTTAAAGCTGAATATTCTGGGCTATTGCAAAAGAGACTTAAGTTCGGTCTAGGGAGTAAAATCAGGTTATTATTACGTGTCTGATAACTATGCAGTGTACTGTGAGTGGAGTACTTCCAAAAATATTTCCGAATGTGACAAAGCGAGTAATAAATGTAGATAGACGGAGCAGTTAAAATTTTATGTCTTATAAAATAATTTTTGCAGCTGTCACGATATCCAAGATTGAAAATAATCCTTACGGCTTTTTTCTGCATTAAGAAGACTCTATGGAGTTCCGATGTGCTACAACCCCAAAACATGATTCCATATTTAATATGCTGGTAGAAGTAGGCATAATAAGTTGTAAGGCTTAAATTAGAATCATAGCAGCTGTGTTGAATTTTCCTCAACGCAAATAAAGATTTTGAAAGTTTAAAACATAAATTTGAAACATGGCTAGTCCAATTTAAAGTGTCAGAGATGGTTAGACCGAGGAAATTAAAAGTAGATGTTTTTTCCAGTGGAACGTTATTAGAGACAAGTGTCAAATTTACACCCTTATTACCACGGTTGGTATGAAATACCATATATTGGGTTTTATTTGCATTAAGGCAAAGGAAGTTGTCAGCGCACCAGGAGTTAAATTCTTGAATTCATTAGATAGAATAGTAATTTCAGGAAAAAATTTACTTTATACCATACACCTTGGACATTTTGTTTTATTTTACTACAAAAGTCTTTACCTGAAAGATATGGAATTAATATTTACTTGAAAAGGTCGCCAGGTCGCAAAGTAATTTGTGCATTTCGGGCCCAGGCGAATAATAATATATTGTGTGACTAATGTGCTAAATACATTTTTATGTCTAAAACCATGCATGTGTTATATAAAGTATAGTGTGCAACACGTGTGCTAAATATTTATGCGTCAGGCGCGATGTTTTCAGCACTTGTATTCGGCTCACGATCCTCACTCGCCAAGGCTCGTGAGCGCTCTCCTACTACTCGTGCTGAAAACATCGCGCCTGACGCATAAATATTTAGCACACGTGTTGCACACTATACTTTATATAACACGTGCATGGTTATAGACATTAATTGAATAATTTAATGTCACTGACAGAAGTACATCTCATAATAAAAACATTGGGCTCGATACAATATTTATTCACTTTGTTACCATAAAAACCATATTTCATTTATAACACCGAAAAGAGGTACATATTAGGTGCGTTTGGTATCAAGGTGTAGTGTAGTGTAGTGTAGATAAATTTTCACTGAAAAGTGTAAAAAGTTCACCAAAAGTGTAAACTAAATGTACACTTGTAACAAACGGGATAGTGTACATTCTGAGTAGATTGTACATGCGCATTACAAAATAAATAAAAATTACAGATTGGCTGAGTTCATTATTTCTAGTTTTTACAGTTTTTTTTGGTCGTAAAAATGTTAAACTCACTGCCATATTTATCTTGTACCATTACATTTTGAAGCTCATTCATTTTTAAGAGACAAAAAATGTAAAAAATTGAGTACGAAAAAAGTATCAAATCTGTCAAAGCGATTGTCAATTCAGACAAATATCACGTGACCTACACTACACTACGTGCACCTGCTCAAAAGTCAGGACTAATAGTTGTTACACTTTTAGTCTCACACTGAAATAACAAACAGATCAGTTATTTTACACTTTTGTATAACAAACGTAATAGTGTCAAAAGTGCTTACAGTTTTTACACGACACCTTGATACCAAACACACCTAATGTTCATTAGATAACGGGTTTTTCAAATGTTTTTCAATATATCATCGAAAAGCGTTTCATAATGGATCATGACGTCACTCATCAATAAACGGTCATTTAAGGTCCGCAAAACTGATACGAAAAAACACTAAAAGCGTGCATGTGTTATATAAATATTTATACCTTTGAAATTGGACAGAATAGTTATTCTTACGATTTATACCTGCAGTAAACTTAACTACATTTGGTGAATTGAATTATCGCCATTTATTCCGAATAATAGTTACCAGGGGAATAAATCAACGGAATAAATAAATAACTAGGCTCGGTGAATACGGGCCTTAGTCCAGAGAAATTCGATTGTGACAAACATACGAACGGAGAGACAAATAAATGATATAAAACTGGGTAAATTTCAATTTTCGGTTATAACTCAAAAACGGAACATATCACAAAAATTCTGAGTTCGCCACTAAAAGGAATTCTATATGAAAACATGGAGTTTTTCTATTATAATTACCAAGATACTATACAAAACAACAAACACTGAAAACCATGTACAATGAAAAACGATTCGTTGATCACGAAACTTACATTCGTAGATCTGAGGAACGCTTGTTTCTGGCGGACATTGCGTCGCATTTAAACATAATCCCATTAACAAATAATCAACTGCACTCATAATTATTCACGGCGCTTTAGTTTTAAAGAAATTATGTAAAATTGTTCACAAACGCTAATATCAACCAACAGTTCCTATATAATAACATTGTCACATATTTTTATACGCGTTTTTTTAAAAAACCGTTGGAACCGTTCCATCGATATAACAAATAGCTAGTATTGTTAACGCGACACGGGAATGACTGTCGTAGCTGATTGATAGTTGGGTAGTTCTAACAGTTATGCCTGTATTACGCAGGTGCTGCAACTATCGTTATTGGATGTGTCAAACCTTGTTCTCTGGATGTACAGTCGCGGACTCAATATAGTTTACACTTAAATTTTTGAAGTTATAATTCTTTAGTGAGGATAGTGAATTGGAATGATTTTGAGTAAAAAATTAATTAAACTCTGTAATGTAACGTTGACAGACAAAATTAAAGGGGTTTTGGGAGGCCAAAATCGATCTAGCTATCCCAGAAAAAATTCGTTTTCTTATATAGATTTTAATCCGACAGTTAATCTTTTGAAAAAATCTAAAATTATTGGGCTATCTAGATAATTAATATGATAGCATTTTTCATCATCACCTAAAAACCACTGACCGTTTCTTCGTTACACACAGCGCCCCAACTTGTCGAGTAAAATTCTGTGGCCACAAATCAAAGAGACTTAATGTCGATTTTTTACATTTTTTAATAAAAGCGATTTAAGATTCAAATATATCTGTAAAATCAGTTTTTACTGCTATTGATTTTGTATTATCACTAGTGATAAACAATTCTTTGACTTACAATTTACTCTACGCATTAACCATCAAACTCATTCTATTTTAGAAAAAAATGACGATAATCAACTTAAGCCTGTTTGAAATACTTAAAAAATGGATTTAAAAAAACTTAAGGCTCCTTTTAATATCATCTTTCGCAATAGACATGTTGGGGGTCTATCGCAATATTTTCAGCTGTTACTTTATGTCCCATTCTTTTTGGGACATCCTGTATAAGAAAGTGATTTTGGAAAACTTAACTGTTTCTAGGTCATTATAAAGAAATTATACTTACAACAGAACTTATCTATCATTAAGTATTCTTAGCAAGGGCGTCGCCAGCTTATGACTAAGGGGGGGGGGGCAATGGGGCAATATTATGGAGGATAAAAAATATGAACGCCGAGAGCATGAAGCGTTACACTTTGGAAGTCTTTGCCTCGATGACGATTGTAATAAGAACGGTTCTAATATCAATGTATAAAACTTCACAAGCCCTCGACAGCACAATAACTAAATCAAACTTTTAAACACAGTAATAATTATTTATTTTAACAAAAATAATATTTAATTAAAACATAACCTGCGGGGATTTTTTGCAAAACTTTTAACCACTTTATCATTAAAATTATTTAGGTTTTTATTTATTATAGCTCTGTGTACACTCATCATGGCCAGACCATTAAGGCGATCTTCTGCCATGGTGCTTCTTAGCCATGTTTTTAGTCTTCTGAGGCTGCTAAAAGATCGCTCTACTGTACAGGTCGTGCATGGTAAAGCGATCAAAATTTTCAATGCTTTTTCCGTTTCGGGAAAGAAGGAATTTGTTTCTTTTAGGACATCAACAACTGTTAGATTTGTTAGATTAAACCTATCGTGCCACAATTGCTGCCAAAGTTCGATTTCATTCTTTATGTTCGGTAAATCATAAAACTGGGCAATAGATTCACAAGTTTGTTTCAGGTTTTCAGTTGTCATCTATACATTAAACCTTGTGAATTTATTTACGTTTTGTCATGCGATGCGGAATTTATTGATAGGTAAGGAAGTCAATTGCTCGCACTTTGGTCGCTTTGCGGCTAGCTACATTTGATCTCTAGGGGGGGGGGGCAACTGCCCCCCCTTGGCGACGCCCTTGATTCTTAGGGCTTTATTGAGTTAAATATTATATTCAATAAACCATTACATCAATGTCCAGTACATTTTACATTAGGTATCATAATAATATTCTAATTGTTTATAATAAAAGTTAAAATCGAAATGTTCTTTTTCTAAATTCAAACTTGTAACAACTTAGCTGAGAATGTAAAACATCATCAATATTATTTTTTTTAAATTATTAAATAGTAAATAAATTCCTAATATTTTAGTGACTTTTCTGATGAGTTGTTTCAGTGTACTGTGAAGGTATTTATTTTTTCTTAACTCGCCGCACAATATTGACTACTGCCAGCTTTTCTTTCCGCGTTAAATCATTTCTTTTTCCAGGCATTTTTTTATCTAAATTAATAATAACTATCAAACTCATATTATGATATTGTGTTTTTAAAGACCACCAACAGCTAAGGTTTTTGGGCCTAGCACCAATTCATATTTTCAATTCATTATATTTTTTTAATAATAAATTGAAAATCCAATTGACACTTTTATCAGCTCTCGGGCTAGAACCCGGGAACTGGAGACTTGTAATAGAGGAACCATAGCAACGCCATGTAAACAACAGCATTGCTAAACGCTTGGCTATTCTCAAGCCCTATTATGATATTAATAGATAATTTTGTGAAACAATATTTTTTAACCAAAAAATTTTAATTTTTTATTTACATTGTTTCCATTGCAATTTTGAATTTAAACAACTAAGGTCTATCAGAAATTCGTGTGTATTTTTCATAGAGATATCATAGATAGAGTAGGGGAGTCATAGGCACAACTGGAAGTGACAGTGTTACCTTGGAAAAGAGAGATAGAAACGAAGCAGTTCTCTTTTTCTTGTCTTCTGACACATTTGTGAATTTAAAAATTTGTAGTAGGTATTGTTAATTTACATCTGTAACCGTGGTTGTGTATTTGTGATAGAAAAAGATAGAAGAACGGCTCTCTTCTCCATCTCTATCTTTTGCATCCACGCTTTTTTGGCTGGCTTCCCTATTCTATCTATGATGTTTCTATGGTATTTTTATCACCCATACAAACTGAAAAAACTTAAAAATTTGTTTAGTGCTGCCAAGATATGTCACCAAAAGTCACCAACTTGGGGTGCACTACAAAGCTGAACAATCTGTATGCAGTTTGAAAGCATTTTTCCTTATCATTAATTACTTTCCGCAGAATTGAGCTAGCAGCAAGCAAGCCCCATCTGAAGTGTTTTCGAATCTCTAGAATGAGAATTCCGTAGCTGCGCCTAGCTGTTCCCTTGATTCCAAAACGTTTGTGATATTCAATGACTGCATAAATTTCCATCTGTGAGGAAAAATTCGTTTCTGGTATAGTGGGGTCTTCCTAGGTCATGATTAAGACCATAAATTGGTCGAAACGTCGACAATACAGCGCGTTCGACCTATTATTTCATCATAGAATAGAATAGTTTATTTGTAAATTAGTTTAACACAAATTACAAAATCGTCAAAAAAAAACAAAGACAATGCAGTTAACTATGAGAAGTCTTTATAATGATATAAAGGTTGTTTGTTAGTTTGAGCCTAATTTCTTTTAAATAAAGATTCATTGGTAAATTTCTTGCCATGGTTGTTCGATACGGGTGCGTCTTCCCATCAGACCAGCAGGTCGAAGTTGCTCGACCTTGTACTGGGCGCAGACCCCACAGTTTTTAACGTAACGGGTGACATCTCTCCGTAGTTGGGGCCAATAGTAAAGAGCGGCCAGCGGTTTTCACCACACCCAGGTGTTCGACTGTCGGAGCGTCGTGAGATGCGCGGATAGCTTCTTGTCTTAACTCTCGAGGTAAAACACGTTTCCAGCACTCTTCTTCCTTCAATAAACCAAAAAGACGTGAATGATCTAGTTTGAAAAGCTTATGTCCTTCAATCCGCCTATCAGGAAACTCGGTTGGTCGATCACGGACTGAAAGTTCATTGTATAGTTTATGTTAAATAATTGTACGTAGTCAAGTTTCAAAACATTTAATTTACAAACATTTAACTTAAAATACAAATTAGGTTTAACAAAAATGTGTTTTCGACTACAAACTGAATGTTGAATGAATAATTTTACATTGACAATAAGACGATAACTTGTCATAATTACATAATAGTTGTAATAAAATGCGAACATAAAGGCAGATTTACAAAAATAATTAAGGAAAATAAACACAAATAAATGCAATCCCTTACTAAATAAAAATTATTGTTGATCTTGCAACAGTTTAAGTGACAAGTAGTTTGGCCCATTTGTTAGCATATTACGATTAAAAACAGGGACTCGAATACTAGTATTGCTCCTGATGTTATAAGAGTGTCAGACGCTTATGACCTCAGTTGTCGAGCGTCTGTAATTTACAATTCATTCATTCATTCGTTATAAAAGAGTGCACCTCCTCAACTAACTGAAAATTAGAACAGTTTTGTTTTCCATACAGCAAATTTTCGTAAACAAAAAGGGATGGTAAAGTTAAAATACTACAATCAGTACATCTGTTTTTTTTTTCAATAGCTGAAGCTAGAAACTTGAAATTTGGACAGTAAGTCCCTTTTGTGACCTAAGCACCCACTAAGGAGAGATTTTTCGAAATTCAGCTCCTAAGGAGGTCAGAAAGGGGTGTATTTCAGAGCCTAAACCACTGAAAATAGAAATATGAAATTCGGAAGTTACGTTCCTTACAGGGTGTATAGGTGCACTAAGAAATGATTTTTCGGAAATCAACCCCTAAGGGGGTGAAAATATTTGTATAGAAAATCGTATTCCCTGCGTGTATCAACTTGAAACTTGGTATAAATACATTTTAAAACAAATAATAAAACACGTATTTAAGGAGTTTTTAAGACAATCCCTACGGAGTGATGCAACAAGGTATTGAGGTTTATATGAGACTATGACACTATTTATGTACACGGAAAAAAAGAACATTTAAAAAATCAATGGATTTCCGACAATAATTACAGTTTTATTCCGTATTGCCCGGATAGTAAGCGAAAAACTGTAATAATTTTGACAAACAATAATTCCCTTTAGTTTAATTTATAATAAGCGGATCTACCAAGTTAAAATTTACAGAATGAATCAATAAAATTTCTGAGCTTTTTATGTATACTTTGTGAAATATTTTGTAATTTATCACATACAGCAACAATAAAAGTAACGAATGAATAAGCACATTGCACTTTGCAAAAAAGTTAATATTATTGGTGTCTCAAATCGCTTTTTACAGAGTGATTTTGTAAATTATCAAATTTAAAGTGGGATTTTTACTAAATATAACAATACTTTTGGTGTCAAAAGTCAGCAATAAATGGAGAATCATTAAATATTAAATCTCATGTTTTTCAGTAAACCTATCGTTTTCTATCGTAAATGTCAGGTAGGCTAGCCAGTGATCTATTTAGCGGGGGTGCACCTAGATAAAGAAAACTGGTAACTAAAAAAAACTAGGTAGTTTCAGTCAAAAATAGTCCTTTGATTTTTGGTTTACCACTGATTTTGTTGGGTGAAGGACCAGTCCAAAGGAGAGGAATATAATTAAAAATGAAAAGCACTGTTTTTGTTAACAAATCAAGACAGAATGAATTTTTTATCTTAAAATAAAAATGAGAAAAATGTAGAAAAATAAATTGCATAAGCATAACAAATTATATAAAAGTAACAAATAAAATAAACGATAAGTCAATTAACAAAATAATAGATTCTAATAAATAGCTGAAATAAAGAGAAATTAACTTAAAAATCATACAGATTTAATTAATACATAATATAATATAATCATTAATTTTTGCATACATTTATAATTACAAAAAAACAATACGATACGATTCATATTATGCACACATTTGAAGGGCTCTAGATTTTTATTCATTTGCAATTCGTATGTCGCTAGTGTATTTCGTAGATGAGTACATCATTTTCTACCTATAAAAAATGACAAAATAAATTGTATGATTGCCAGAATTCATGCAAAATTATGATTTAATAATATTACAATATTGTTACACGCATCAAAAGCAGAGGCGCTGCGGTTCGGCTGATGACTATTGTACTACCGATTCGATTTAGGTTCACTGGCGTATAACCATAGACAATTACCACAACCATAGACAATAACAACAAGGCGTATGCAATAGCCTAGCGGCAATGGCGAGAACTAATAGTGCCAACACGGCACACGGTGAATGGTCTCCCGGCGGAAATGGAGGGGCTGGTTTGAGGGCATCCGGCGACCGGCGCTTAAGCGACACAGACGTGTATAATTGCGTAGCTAATAAAAGTGTATTTTACGGCCATAATAAACGGTATAAATAATTTCCGTAACAATATAGTAATCCTATAAATGAAACGATCCTTAAAATTGGCATTAATTTCAATTAAAACGATATTTTGTTTCCATAAATATAAAAAGGCATTCAGTAATGACTTGGAAGCATATAAAATGATACATACATTCACATGAGAAATAAAGCCTCCACGAAATTCTGCCTTAGATGGATTCATTTTCTTAAGTTCTGCATTCCCTTCTGTTGAAGAATCTGTAGTTTTTAACTTTTTATTTTTCGTTGTAGTGCCAGAATTTTTAGTTATAAATGATGGTTTTGGAAACGCATTCGAGAGTGGTACCAGAACCACTGAATCTAAAGCATCTGAAAAAAATTAGAAAATTTGGAACATTTTGGAAAATTATAATTATAAAAATAATGCGTGTTCTATTCTCAATAAAAAAATGAATACGTATGTTATATTGAATTAAAATAATTATTTAATGCAACAAACCTCTACTAAGTTTAGGCAGTTTTGCTGCTTCTGCTGCGAAGCATACATCTTTTGGCAGTCCATGAGTTCGAAATAATTTTGCAAGCTGATTCCGTACTTTCGGCCCATTAGTTGAGAAAGCGTTTTTCTTCTCAGGATATTTCAGATCAAAATCCAATTCTGTCAATAAATAGTTAAAAGATAATATTATGTTCAAGTATTAATATTCAATGAATTAATTTTTGATTTTATAAGTGAACTTATATAAGTGTTATAATTATAAATATCATCTGGCTCACCCATGATACTTGTCTCACGTCTTGTACTTAATTTATTATGAATATCATTTAACCGCACAAAATCTGTCAATGACTTATTAGTTAAAAAGGCCATATTATGATGTAGGAGACAGTAAAATATTCAACTAAGCACACTTATCTTCTTCGTAGATCCGTAGAGCACTGAACAATACACCACGTGATCACGACACGTCCACATCCACCAATTACAATGAAGAAAGTCAGCGCGACTTTCAAATCACTAATATTTTTGCTTTTCAAACTGTAAATTTTATTTGGTAGACTGTAAATTCCATTGAAGTTTACTTTGACTTTACAGTTTCTCTCGTAAAAATGAATAATCAAAGCGGTATATTCAATTTACAAAATCAAATTGTAAGTTTTGATTTAAAATATATTATATTTTCAGAACTGCTTTATTATTCTGAACAATCCGTAAACTTTAAAAAATACCGGGCACTCAGTAATTCAATTCATAATAGCATAAACTAAAAAATAAATAATTTCACAACCTACTTATCTAAGTACAGTAATAAATATATTTCCTAAATGAATTATTATGTTCTACGTATTACAACTTTTACAATTTGCCCCGTAATTTTTAATTGTCGACATAGGATATTTGCAATAATAATTCAGTATTTTTTGCTAAGTAAATTTTTCCTGGTCACTTTGAATATTTTTCTTTCTGAAACTGTAATAAGAAAGTTTTAGGCTGTAATGTTTGCAGTTTACCCATCAATTTATATTGAGTATCTCATGAAATTTGAAAATTACAGGGCTATACAACAATTTTCCCTGATTATTTTTATTTTATTTTATCACACGTTATTTTTCGCAAATTCTTTTTTTCCGTGTACATTTGTACTAATCAATTAAAGACATCTATCTATCTATCTATCTACCTATCATAAAAAAATCTAAATATACGTGAGATGAGTCACGGGTAAGAGCTAGTTATTGATATAAAAACAGAAAATAACGTCAGTCAGTGAGTACTAAACAAGTGTATATTATAGAGTCATAATATAATATAATGCGCAATCGTACATCAGATAAAGTGGTATCAATACATACTTTGTGCTTTACGACGTGTATTTTAATAAAAAACGTTTCAAATTGCCCGACTAATGCATGTCTACTATGTAGTCATAATAATATGTCATTCGAACATTAACGAAGTCATTTAAAAATGCATGATAGAATAACAATCCTTCCTCGTATAATCCTCATACAGGGTGGTGACCGCGACTACCGATCATGAGACCTTAACATGTAAAAACATACTTCATTAATTTCCCAATGGGGTCATCCCACATTTTTGAAGCTATGCTTCTATAGGCGCGTTAGACGATTTCTGGGAGGGGAAAAACTTATAGGTTCGCGTCACGTCACCGACATGCTCATGTTAAAAGTATATCTATAGCTACACTCATAGCTATAGATATACTTTATACGTATTGCGCTTGGCCAGCTGTGAAAGTAATATGTTAAATGTTGTTTATTTACTCCGTAGAACATCGTAGATGGGAGTTTGTCAAAAAGATATAAAATTTACAAAAAAATCAACAAGTTAAGATTACATAAAGATTTTAGAAAGTAATGTTAAAATATTCATCGACAGAATACAATGATGAAGCTATCAGTAGCGATTTTATTTCTTTTTTAAAGGTGTTAATATTTTTAATTTTCCTTACATTTGCTGGCAAGTGATTATAAAACCTCACACAGCTGCAAAAGACACTTTTATTAAAAAGCGCAGTTCTATGTGAGGGATGTCTTAGGTGAGCTTTATTTCTCGTGTCACGGTCATGAATATCCTGATTCAGATCAAACAAATTTTTATTTTTAAAAACGAACATTATACATTCAAAGATGTACAATCCTGGCAAAGTGGTGATTTTTAAACATTGAAACAACTTGCATGGAAACAAATAAGATTTAAATGTCATTATTCTCACAATTCTTTTTTGGATGAGAAAGATTCTTTTAAGTGATGAAGAATTACCCCAAAATATAATCCCATAACTTGCAACAGATTGGAAGTAGCTAAAATATATCATTTTTAACACTGGTAAATCAGCAAACTGGCGACATTTATAAAGTAAATAGCAGACACGATTTAATTTACTACTTATTTGTGTAGTATGCTCCTCCCAAGTTAAATCTGAGGAGATGGAGAGACCTAAAAATTTTGTATTGCTAACTGTTTCAATAACTTGTGAGTTAATTTTGAGATTAAGATTAGCGGCTTTGGAATATGATCCCGCTATATGAAAATCAATTAGCACAGTTTTGTCAGTATTTAGTATTACACCGTTCGAATCACACCATTGTTGCATCTCAATCAGCCCATCATTTGTTACAGTTTCAATGTTCTCAATGTTAGGAGCGCTAAAAAGTTGACTTGTATCGTCGGCATATAATGTTAAATAACCACTCGTATTTAAGGGGAGATCATTTATGAAAATGAGGAACAATAGTGGACCTAAAATTGACCCCTGTGGAACGCCACTGAAATTGTGACGAACACCAGAATTAACAGATCTGACTGACACAAATTGCTGCCTGTTTTCCAAATATGATGCTAACAGTTTGTTTGCTACACCACATATCCCTATTTTGTAAGTTTAAATAAAAGTAAGTCATGGTTTATAGTGTCAAAAGCTTTAGACAAATCGTAAAACAGACCAGTTGTCAGTAATTTTGAATCTAAACTTTGATATACATTCTTCAAAAATTCAAAGACAGCAGTCATTATATTTTTACCCTGTCTAAAACCATGTTGTGCAGTACTGAACAAGTTATTAACATTTATAAACTCAGTTAGTCTTGTGTTACTGTGTATAAGACAAGATCATACAATTTGGCAAAAACGGATTGCAGAGCGATAGGACGATAGTTGTTCAATAAGCTTCTGAGACCTTTCTTATGTACTGGTATTATTTTAGACATATATAATATACTGGCGCACGTGCAGTGGCCTATGTACACGTATATGCACCAACACAAAGATAATGTGTTGTACAATATTAGTACTGTGTGTATCTATACATGTAATTTTAAATAATAATAGTATGTTAATTATTATTTCAATTAAATTGTATTTATATTTTGTTCTGGACTTGCGTAGCCCATCGCATGTGTTGACGTAAAAAGCATAGCTTCTGTCGGATGTCCCATGACACCTCTTGACTTTTTTTTAATCTACATTGCAAATAAGTCGATCGCGAGCGGTGAAAATAATGTGGTTTTTGATAGCCCAGGAATTTTAAACATTGACCCGGAATAAATTTGGAACAAGCTGAACATCTGATAAGAGAGCATCTGATAAGTGTTTTAATTTGAAAGACCACAAAAAGTCCCCTACCCTCCCTACCTTGCGTAGTCCGCCATATTGGAAAGATAGCGATCAAAAATATATATTCCCAAAAATGTCACTTCCTGCGTCTTCAAGATTAAAACTTGAGAATTGGGAGGTTTTAATAGATGAGCCTTGAAAATACCAGATAAAAACGGCATCTCTTCACCCTTGAAAATGCTCAAACCTGATTTAGGGTCAAGATACCTTTCTTTAATGCTATATCTTTACCATATCTTATGTTCAAAATTATTTGAGCAGTTTTTTGTGGAAAATTGTCTTTTTCAAGATTATTCCTCCTCTAAAAATTTACTAACCTGGGTAATGACCTGTTTTGCTGATACGTAAATATGCACCTGGATTGGAAAGTAGTCTCTAATTATTTCAGTTTATACTTTTCTAGTTTAAAGGGGTCGTCCATAACCTACGTATCTTTTTTATTGTGTTTTCATGTAGACATTCAGCTCAACCTCTCCCTCCCTCCTCTCAAATGTTACGTAACTTTTAACATCCTCAGTATTCAAATCTGACGTCTAATTAGCGTCCTAGAAAAGTGATAAAAATCAACTTTTTTAGAGGGCAAATATTGTGACGTAACAATAAAAAATGGGTGCGTGTACTTATGTACGCGCGTTAGAAGTTATACTTTAAAAATCAATGTGTTGATACGGGCCTGCGGCGCCAGAAATACGACCCCACGGGCCGCCATCAAAAGGATCGGATAATTTTGACAAAAAGTCAATATGGACGTCATTTAAAATCTGACGTCATTTTATTTTTTTGTGTCCTATGAAACTCAAATATCAATTTTCAAAAGGATCGGATAATTTTTACAAAAGTACATATGGCTGCCATTTTATTTTTTTGTGTCCTATCAAAAAAAGTTGTCAGGCACAGCGAAGTTGGTGATAGTGACGTTTTTTGTCGGTTTACTTCCCTGCTGTCGAGCGCACAACGTCCGTGAAAAGTATAATTTTAATAATTAACCCACCTCCCCCTTTGTAACGCTATGTAGACTTTGGAGATCACCCCTCACTCCCCCTCAAGAGCGTTCCGTAGTTTATGGACGACCCCTTAAGCGTTGTTATTCTTATAGCAAAACATTTTTTCAATAAAATACCACAGCACATTATCATGATTGTATCTATGTATAAAGTATATACTATAAAAGGTAAAAAAGTAGCTAATTTATGAAATATAAAATGACAACTGATAAATTATTCTGTCTTTTATAACAAAACGGTAATTGAGTACATTAAAATTTCGATACCAATAAGTTTTTCTAAATAATTAGAATTAATATTGATTTCCTTTCGATATTGAAATAAAGATTTGTGTGTTGCTGATTTTTGATTTTACGTGGAAATGATTTTTAATCTACCTATATAATAGAAATCAATTGCTGTTCGTTAGTCTCGCTAAAACTCAAAAACGGCTTGAGCGATTTGAATAATTTCTTGTTGTTTTCTTTGCTCTAATACAGGGGTGGTTAAAAAAAATAATAGGGAAAACCCAAAAGAACAGCTGAAAAATCGAAAAATTCAAAATTAGTAATTTTGTATGGGAATCGCCACTTCGGATTTTTGTATGAACTCAAGACTATAACTCATAACTTTTTTCAAGTGAGTAATGTATTCGAGCGAATAATTTTTTTTTGTTTTGTTCGCTCTAATACAGGGATGGTTTAAAAAAAAATAGGGAAAACCCAAAAGAACAGCTGAAAAATCGAAAAATTCAAAATTAGTAATTTTGTATAGGAATCGCCACTTCGGATTTTTGTAAGAACTCAAGACTATAACTCATAACTTTTTTCAAGTGAGTAATGTATTCGAGAGAATAATTTTTTTTGTTTTGTTCGCTCTAATACAGGGGTGGTTTAAAAAAAAATAGGGAAAACCCAAAAGAACAGCTGAAAAATCGAAAAATTCAAAATTAGTAATTTTGTATGGGAATCGCCACTTCGGATTTTTGTATGAACTCAAGACTATAACTCAACTTTTTTCAAGTGAGTAATGTATTCGAGCGAAAAAATTTTTTTTGTTTTGTTCGCTCTAATACAGGGGTGGTTTAAAAAAAATAGGAAAAACCCAAAAGAACAGCTGAAAAATCGAAAAATTTAAAATTAATAATTTTGTATAGGAATCGCCACTTCGGATTTTTGTATGAGCTCAAGACCATAACTCATAACTTTTTTCGAGAGAGTAATGTATTCGAGCGAAGCGAGAGAGTTCTGTATTAATAAAATTCGAGCGAACGAGCGAAGCGAGTGAGTAGTGTATTAATAAAATTCGAGCGAACGAGCGTAGCGAGTGAAAAATGTATTAATAATATTCGAGCGAACGAGCGAAGCGTGTGAGTAATGTCTAGTTACTACAATATTGTATTGTCATCGAAACTACACATGTGTACAAAATTTCAACTCAATCGGTTAACGGAAAGTGGGTGAAAATTCGATTACAATATTTGATTGTTAGCTAGCAGTGAAAGTAAATAAAATTGTTTATATAACACATGCACGCTTTTAGTGTTTTTTCGTATCTGATTTGCGAACCTTAAATAGCCGTTTATTGACTAGTGACCATTATGTAACACTTTTCAGTGCTATAATGGTTCATTATGTAACTAGTTACAACGATTCGACATCCATGTCAAGTCATGACCCCTTAACGATAGAAAGAAAAACAACGAAATGCGTGGAAAGCTTTCGGATGGACGCGCTGTTTGTTAAGTAATTATCACTGATGATTAAACGAATAATTATAGAGAAACGGCCAAGTGCGTGTCGAGCCACGCAAAGAATATAAGGGTTCAGTACTATGTAAGTTATGCTAAACCTACAATTGTGATAAAACAAATAAAATAAAAACACATTCATAATCTACTTAATTGAATTGTAATTGAATTGAATTGTGGATTATAGACGCTCGACAACAGAGGTCATTAGCGTCTGAAAAGAAAAAATGTAAACAAAACAAAAGTAAAATCATAAAAACAAAAGCAAAATCAAAAATTTACACACAACAAAATAAAATCATTATAAGTACAAAAAACTCGGGTCGCAGTGCCAAACCCTGCCGACAATATAGTGTACGGAACCCTAAAAACTGGAAAACAAACTGATATAATTAATGTTCGGTTTTTGAGGTTCCGTACCTCCGAACGGACCCCTAATATTGAGCCTACGGTGTCCGTCCGTCTGTCACAAGGCTCAATCTCACAGATTGTGTGTTGTCGTGGAATCCTGGCTAATAATAATAAGAATTAAATAATAATCAATTAATTTCAATAAATTAATATTGTTTATTTCACGACAACACTGACTCCAGTGTCGACAGGCTCAGTTGGAGATCTATATGTCCCTGGTTCGAACCCGAGTTTCGAATCGCAATTTATTTGTTTTTTTATTCATTAAATATTCTGTTAATATATATTTTTTTTTACTTTAAAAATTAGGTAATTTAATAAAATTTGATATGGAAAAATTTAAAAAACTAAAAAGAAGAAAATAAAATATAAGTAAAAATGACTTTTTAAAAACAAGTTTAAATAAATAAATCTGTTAATTTTTTACTCCTACCTAACTTCTTATTGCACATACCGCTAGACTACTAGCGGATGTGCTCTATTATTGCTTTGTGCATCAGAGCTGAGCTTCGTCAATACAAGAAGTTATATCTAAGTTAATTTCGCACGATATCCATTCAAATTGTAGCTTTTTGAAAAGGGGAGATTCTGTCCTATAAAATGTAACCATTTTTAGATTGATTTGAGTTCATAATTACTCCTAAAGTTGTAACTGAAAATTGCGAACAGCAGTTGTCGGTTGGTCTGTACGTACGTTCGAGCTCTACAGATCGCAATTCTTGACGAATCGCTTTGGTTTATGTTTTATTCGCTTTGTTTACTATCAGACTAGAACCCTATGTAAATTTACTGAAATGCGTTCACTAGTTTAATTTTTATAAACAATTTTTTATTATTTTTGACAGCTAATAATAATACATTATTGTACAGTGTACAGTATAAATTATTGTAGAAAAACTAAGTGCTACTACACTGCTATACCATAAAAGTAGCTGATCATCCGTCGAGCTCGTGGAGTAATGGATGAGGCTGTTGTTTCTTGCGGACAAGTACGCCGGTTCGAATCCGACCGACGTCATAACTTTTTTTTGCATCCTATTCCATATCATTATTTCACTTGATATTTGTTTAAATTTTTTTAAATTAAATATCCTTTTCAATATTTTTATCATACTTAGCGGGATGTGCAATTTTGGTTTTGCCAACTATTTTTATTATTGTTGTACGGAACCCTCGCTACGCGAATCTGACTCGCACTTGGCCAGTTTTTTATTAATACGACATTCAACTAAATGAAGATTTGCATATAGTTGAAAATAAATGAATTTCATAAATTTAGATTTGAAGTTCAGAAACCGAGCATTATTGACACGTTCGTAACTTCATGAAGTATCTAACGTACTATGTCGGCGCTGTGTCATGAAGTTCGTGTGATTGGTGTTAAATCACACCTTAAACATCAATGCTAGACCTTGAAACCTTTATTATTGATATTCTCATAACTGAGAAACGGTAAATGTTAATGCCAACTCATTACAGTGAAAGCATTTCACTTTGACAATTACAGTGCAATATACTCGCTCCATTACTACCTATAAGTGCCTATAACAACTAACTGTCCTGTTGTATGGCGAAGCGTGACACCTGTAAAAGGAAGTCACACACAACGAGACAACTTTCTAACTAGTTCCAGATAGTCGGATTTCCTATGTATTGTGAGCTTTGCAGGGTGCGGTCGTCTTCGGTAGTCGAACTCCCACCTGAATAAATTAAAAATAGGGCAGGAAAAGGAACTCGAGTGAACCGGCCACGAGCGGGATCGATCGGTGGCTGCAGTTATGTTAATTGTGAGCCCTTTTGATCGATTCAGAAATCCCAAAGGAAATTTATATTAGCCAGATAATCGATCCGATCGGTGTTCGGTCCACTAAATAAATAATATATGGATGAGGATAAATTAGGTTTATTATTTTTTTTTTTATTTACATGTAAATAATTATTGCATAATCCAGTTGATTGTTGAACAGCTGATCGGCAACAAGTAGTGCTTAAATTCTAGGTCAAGATTGAACAGATAGGTTAGTGTAGGGAAGATTTGACTCAACCATCTTTAGGTTGGTAACACCACACCGAAGTACACAAAAACGACGAACGCCGAAAATAAACGAACTGCCATTTGGACAGTGTGAAAGTGAAAAAAAATTAACAATTATAATTAAATAATGAATAAGGATTCATTCTATAAATTGCTTAAATTAAGGAAAGAAAGATTGGTTCAATACATTACCATATACCGGCGGTTTTTTTATTCTAATAATTAATCTAATATGAATTGGATGCAACAAACCAAGGTATGTTGTTTACGTCAAACCAACCCATTTTTGTTGTATTAACTCCAACGTTCATTAAACTTAAGAGCTAAAATAGAATCTTGGAGCAAACTTAAAAATACACGTCCGGTCGCCAAATGGCCCCGTTCGATCTATGAAAAAATCTGTTTATATTATTCCGTTGCCGTGGTAGGTTAATTGTTAGCAACACGAAAAATGTTTTCACTTAAAAAAACCGTTAATCACAGCTACACTAATCACTCAGTGTTTATTTAAATATTTTCAAAATCGAGCCGGACCTTATCGTATTTGAGAGAACCATAGAAGTAAAAGAAATATAATAAAGTAGATTAAGGTTATAAAATAGGAAAGTTTGTGATGAAAAAGGCTACATCATCACAGTATAGAATCGAAATTCAAATCGTAGTCTCGAGACTAGACTCACAAATAGATAAGTGCCTGAGACCAGTCTCGGAGACAAGCAGGTGCAGGTATCAGAGACTGCCCGTGTCACAGGACATGCTCATTCCTGCTCTCGTGACCTAGTCTCAAGTCTTCCGTCAATGTTGGAAGACCTGAGACTTTTTCAAGTGACTGAAGTTGATTTTTATTCGCAATAAATATTATAATTTCTCAAAATGTTTTTTTTATTTTATTAAATTATGATACACTGAGGATAAAGTTGAAACTCATTGAAAAAGCGGATTGAATTTTTAGGTGCGTGAAGTTAGCCTGGAAAAAATCCGAGCTGGGGGGGGGGGGAAATGGCTCAATCAATTGTCCATCGTTAAACCACATTTTCCCCCAATTGATTTCGTTTTACCCCCTCTAATTTTTTTTAAGCAAACATTTTTTTTCCGGGCTAACTTCACGCACCCAAAAGTTCAATCTGCTTTTTCAATGAGTTTCAACTTTATCCTCAATGTATCATAATTTAATAAAATAAAAAAAACATTATTTTTTAGGTATCGCGTACCTACTCATTTGATCGCTTTGAAAAAAATATTTGTGGTAAAAAGCTATCCCAAGGTTCTACAAAAAAATTTTCGTAGTTGTGCCAGAACTTTAAAAGGGTTAAAAAAATCTAGAAATATTCATGAATTTTTTTCATGTTTCCGTGATCAGATTCCATAATTATTTTTTTACAAATACCTTCCAATATTATCTATAACTAGTATAAATGTCATTCGAATCGGTTAAAAGATAAAAAAAAATAAAAAGATAAAAATAAAAAACTTGCGATTGACTGCGAGTTGACTTTCAAGTCGACACAAAATTTTCCTGATCAAGAGAGTGGAGTTTTTGTCGAGTTCAAACAACTGTCTCGAGAGCGAAAGTGATCTCAAATGGACAACTCCCTGAGACTAATCTCGAGACTTTCTCTCGAGATTTTCTCTCAAGTGGACACTGAGCTATAGAGATTTAACCCTGTCAGCGTTACATAACAGTGATTCATTAATTTCTGAGTAGAGGTCATTGCAATTCACTATCCTCGCTAAAGAAGTATAACTCAAAAATCATGACATGTCCTGCTAAATCAGACTTATTCGGAACAAAATTTACCCTGCGCTTGTGCTATTTTGGTAATCATAAATATTATGAATGAGTTGTCAATGTGATAGAATTATACCATGAAATGATTTTTCTTCTGTTGTATGCTTCACCACTATTACTAAGCTAGGCTGTCCTACTTCGAAGTGTTATATTTTACAGGTCAAGTTTATGCGTGTTGATAATAGAGCCACGTAAACAATATAGATAAAATAGATAAAACTGTGCATTAGTGTCCGCTTGATATAATAGACCGAGAGCTAGTGACAATTTTTTGGTGTTATTTATTCAAGGCCTTATTTTTGTGAAAATGTTGAGGGAGGCATATTAAAGTGCCCTGTGTAAGGGATTTTACTAGATAGCGGTATGAGAAGGATGTAGACCGCCCCCAACATGTAACGAAAAAAATGGTCACAATTATTATTCCTTCAAGGCTGAAATTGTTTGTATAGCTTGTCGGCGAACCCAATAATGCCATTATAATATTTGCAGATCGATTGGTCGGTATTAAAAGCGTGGCAGATCACCCTAAACGTGTCATGTACCCGACGAAATTTATATTATTAGTTCAAGGTTCAAATTTTAATATGTTGTTACGGCGGCTGTTTTAAGCATGTATTTCAATTTGCAGAACAAAATGTCGGTATTAACCCCTTTGCAGAACGATATAAACACCTAAGCGAGCAAGTTTCCTTCTAAAAGAGGGGGTTAATACCGACATTTTGTTCTGCAAATTGAAATACATTCTTAAACAGCCGCCGTAACAACATATTAAAATTTGAACCTTGAACTAATAATATAAATATCGTCGGGTACATGACACGTTTAGGGTGATCTGCCACCCTTTTAATACCGACCAATCGATCTGCAAATATTATGGCATTATTGCGATTCGCCGACAAGCTATACAAACAATTTCAGCCTTGAAGCAATAATAATTGTGACCATTTTTTTTTGTTATATTTTGGAGGCGGTCTGCATCCTTCCCAAACCGCTATCCAGCAAAATTCCTTACTCAGGGCACTTGAATATGCCTCCCTCAACATCTTCACAAAAATAAGGCCTTGCATAAATAACACCAAAAAATTGTCACTAGCTCTCGGTCCACAAGTATGTATATCTACTATCGTTATCGACTATTTTCTAATAATATTAAATTTTTAGAGTTCCGTACCAGAAATGAACCCTATTGTTGTGCCAACGATGTCTGTATGTCTGTTATAGGTCTCTAACTTCTAAACGAATTAATGAGAGAGGGACTTGAAATTCCGCATATGTACTACTGCGGCCCAAAGACGAAGAGAATAACAAAAGATTAAAAATATTTCTTTAAGGGAAGCGCCCGTACACGCAAACGAGAGTCAAAAGAAATGTTTTTTTGTACCTGTTCTTGTGGGGTATCGGTGAAAAGGGTCAATTTTGGGTAGATTATGAATGTGTATTTATTTTTAATTATTTTATCAAAATTTAAGGTTTTAGAGACCGTCGAATTTGCCATTTTTAGACCTATTTTGTTACCAGGTCTATCTTAAAATGCCATTACCTACCTATAAAGTTGTAATTCACGTCAAGTATCACTCATATTCTCTAGTTAATCAACAAATACTAAAAACAGAAAGAAAGAAAGCGAAAAACAAGGTGTTTTATAATTTTTGTACCTGTCCACCTTCCCTATCAAGGATATTGTGACTGTTAAAACTTGTTATCGGTCGTTTTTACATACTTTCACTACTCGTCAGTAATACACCTCATTAAGCTACTAGATATACAATCTACTATTTTCATTCTCATAATATATATTTATGTCGATGGCTGATATATGAAAGGAAAGACAATAAACAATCATTTATTTCAATAGGACGTAGTTAACTGTTATAAGTATTCATTATTTCGTATATGTACACAATAATAATATACAGCGTATGCCTGTGATGCCACATCATAAAATTATCATGAAAGTCAAATTATGTGCAGTAATCGATACATTATCCATCATGTTTTGTAAACTTTGAATTCAGAAAAATTGTGTGCAAACAAAATTATAAAAACTTTTATTGTTGTTCATAACGTCTCATCATTATAATTTAACGATTTCCGAAGTACAAAACATTATACAGGGTGTCCCAAAAAGAATGGAACATAAAGTAACAGCTGATTCCTTACAAAAAAATATTGCGATAGACCCCAACTTGTCTATTCCGAAAATTGATATTAAAAGAGATACAGGGTGTCTAAGTTTAATTTTTATTTTTGATTTTCTTAAATAACTTTTAAAATAATTTAGGCATTTTAACAAAATTTGGTATATGAGGATTTTTTGATACGAGAAATTCAAATCTGACCTTGGTATGGCTCTTACTTGTAGGGGGCGCCACTTACACACCTTTTCACACATTCAAATAGTCATAACTTTTTTGTACGCACTCGTACTATTTTTTGGAAGTAAAAAATTGATTTTTTTGTCATTTTTCCGTAAAAAAGGTATACTTTGCAAAAGTGGCTAGAAGTAACCTTTTTTAAGATATTTGCACTTAAAGTAATCGATGCAATGTGGTTTTAAATGCAAATTTTAGTTAAATAATAATACTTCTTATTTTAATTAATATTTTATTTTCAATAGCGAATCAAAAACAATTATTTTTATATCGAAGGTTTTCAAAATGACAACCATGAACTTCAACACATTTTCAAAGCCACCTTTGTTTATTTTCAAAATTTGCCATTTAAAACCACATTGAATCGATTACTTTAAGTGCAGATATCTTGGAAAAGGTTACTCCTAGCCACTTTTACAAAGTATACCTTTTTTACGTAAAAATGACGGAAAAATCAATTTTTTAATTCAAAAAAATAGTACGAATGCGTACAAAAAAGTTATGAATATTTGAATGAGTGAAAAGGTGTGTAAGAGGCGCCCCCTACAAGTAAGAGCCATACTAAGGTCAGATTTGAATTTCTCATATCAAAAAATCCCCATACACCAAATTTCATTAAAATGCCTAAATTATTTTAAAAGTTATTTAAGAAAATCAAAAATTAAAATTAAAATTTGACACCCTGTATCTCTTTTAATATCAACTTTCGGAATAGACAAGTTGGGGTCTATCGCAATATTTTTACTTCCCACCTCTACTATGGTAGGGAAGTAATGGATTTAGTCCGAAAAAAATATTTCGAGATTTTAACAGATCTTCACGTTTTGAGACCCTAGCAATCGTTTAAGATCATTTTCTGACTGATGTCTGTATGTGTATGTGGTCAGTTTTTCGCCTTCGATATCGTAAAAACGGAACAACATACGGCCATGCCGATTGTTCTGTTGTGTTTATCAGCCTTTAACTTAGATCTGATTAGATTTTGAGTCAAATCGGTTCAGTGGATCCTGAGATATTAAAAAAAACGTTCTCAATGTCACGTATTAACATAGGTAAAAAAAAATATAAATGAATTCTAGATGTTACAATATGAAAAAAATGTAAATATTTTTTTTCTCTAAAATGTAGTTTTCGAGAAAAAAAATATTTTACTAAAAAAATAAAAATTGTACGTAAATCAAGGTAACCATGATTTTTGCTATATTAAGCTAGCCATCAGTAGATCACTAAACAAAAAAGAGGGCCATGCTTTTTTTCAAAGAATAAAAAAAGAGTGTTTATTTTTTACAAATATTTACTAGGTGGGAAGTATAGGACAGGTCATCAGTCTAATTTTTTTGTAAGGAATCAACTGTTACTTTATGTCCCATTCTTTTCGAGACACCCTGTATATCTACTATACAGTGGCGGATCATTGCACAGACGGACTAGAAAGAAAAGAGAAATTTTTGACGTAGGACTAAGTCTAGGAGTTTTCAAGTATATGCCATTCACTTCGACTGTCTATTATAAATATTCATATCCATGTTAACGCTGTTACAATACATCGTTCCGTATTTTAAAATTTTATAATACATAGTAATTTATCTTTTTAAGAAATATTATTTTAGTTTTTATAATGTTTTAAATGAACATTTTTATATGCCTTGACAAATGGTCACTTCGGGTGTATTTACAATTACACTCTGGAGTCCATGTACATTTATGTTTTCTAATTAGGTTATGAACCAAAGTTGTCTTGAAGTGGCGTTTAAGTTTTCGGTAAGATACGAATGTTTTATTGCATTTTTTGCACCGATATTCTGAAAATGTTTTTGTTTTTAACGGCTTTCTTTCTTATTAGTGGAAATGGGAATCAGTTTTAGCCCGGGAGGTTGCGTTGCATTTTAGGGTGTTTTTACGCCGATCGTTTGTTATCTTTTTCGATAAATCTGGTATGACTAATAAGTAAACCAAGCATCAGCTGACGCACCCGCGGTGGGTGTGGGTGCGAGAGGCTGCGAAAGTGGTAAAAAACATTTTTTTTAAGTAATAGTACGCCGGATGAAACTTGTTTTATAAATAGTTGACATCATAGTGAATTGAAAAAAAATTGTCAGCTACATCGTGGAGGGGGATTGTGTGTCAGCTGCTCGCATGAACTTGTAAAATAGTACGTAAAATATTGCGCATTTCAATTTTTTGCATTGACAGCAGCTGAGACAATTACCTTACCTAGGATTATGATAGCGAAACGGGCAAACATCGCACGAAGAGCATCGACAGTAGTGTTGGGGGAATGTTCCTCATTGGTAGTATCTCCAGCCAGCGAGTGTAAGAGTCGATGACTACCATCCACATCTTTCCCTCAAAAGGTCCGGCAAAATCTAGGTGCACTCGGGACTACGGTTCTGGTGATATGCCCCACGAGTGGAGTGGCGCTTTGTGGTTGTTTTGCCTTGCCTGTTGGCAAGTGTAGCAATTTCCCACTTCGCGAACGATGTCCGAATTTATTTTTGGCCAAAAAACATGACGTTTTGCCAGCGAATGCATAGCTGTTATACCCGGGTGGCCGTCGTGTATCATTTTAGCACCTTCCTTTGCAAAATGGTTGGAACACAAATACGTCCTTTCCACAACACCATTTCCTCCTCAAAAGATAATTCCGTTCGTTTTTCGTAAAACGGAATGATATCAAGTTCAAGGTTTCTTTTATCAGGCCAGTGCGATTGTATGTATCGAATTACCTTATACAAGGTCGGGTTCCTCATTGTTTCTTCCCTCAGTAACCGCCTCTTGATCGGAAGTTTACGTAACCGCAAGTGCAGCAGTTTGGAGTAGCCGGATAACCTTGGCTGATCTATCGTTCCCGGTAATGGGAGTCTAGATAATGAGTCAGCAGGGCAGTTCTCTTTCCCTGGTTGGTAGACGACTTCGAAGTTGTAGCTGTTTAAAGTCATGGCCCAAAGTAGTAGTCGATTACTAGCAATTTTTGGAGTTTGGCGATCTTCCCTAAAAATGCGCTCCAACGGTTTGTGGTCAGTATTTAGAATGAAGCGCTTACCATATAGGTAGTGATGGAATTTTGTGACAGCATAAACCAGCCCCAAAGTTTCTTTGTCGATTGTGGAATATCTTTTTTCCATATCACTGAACGAACGCGATGCGAATGCAATCGGTCTCGTAGTTCCGTCAGGGAACCTGTGTGAGAGTGCCGCCCCCGCGTCCGCGTTGCTTGTATCGCAATTAGCGGCTTGTCCGGGTCATAGTGCACCAGCGTATCGTTTGATATGCTCTTGAGTAGAATGAAGTTGAACCCAGTTCCTGCTGGTGAGCAAGGGAAGTCATCTACTGTAACGGCAGCCGTGAGCAGTATTTGCTGTGCTTCAGATCTCGGGCGCACGATTCTATGCCAAAAGCATAAATTCCTGTTCGCTCGAAAGCCAACAGGTACGATTCAATTCCTCATAACGTCGCATTTCTGCGGAAAAAACAATTTAAAGATAAAGTTAATTTAAAGGTATTACGATTTCAAATATTTTTATTGTAAAAAGTTAGCGCTTTTAAAATTGTTTGCCAAACCTTGAACTAATTAGTACAAAGAGATTAGGACTACAAATTTGTTAGATCGCTTTGAGAGCATATATATATTATATATATATAGCTATGAGTGAGAAAAATAAACTTCTAAATTCTGACAATGGCCCGATGATTCCGTTTTCATTAAATTTGAAAAAAGTAGTAATAGTTAATATTTTCTTACATTTTTCCACATTTCCGCTTTTGTTTCGCTTTCAGCAAGCCTTCCTAATTCGGAGATTTTATTTTGCAAATTTCTTTAATATTTGATATAGCTTTATCAACAGCTTCATCAACGATTTTTTCAGACATTATGATATATCATATACACAGACCAGTACTTGAACACTAGTTAATAAGGTGAAAAAAGCGAAGCACTTTTTAACACGCTTATACTGCCGTGTTAAGCCCAAAGGTCGTATGTGACAAAAATGTAGTTTTGAGTTATTAAACATTTTCGAATTCACTCTCTGCCATCGCTAATTTAAATTCCGCGAAATTTGCAAAAACGTCATTTGGCGTAAAAAAAATGTGAAAATTTAACAATCGCAACAAAAATACTCTAGTTTAGTCTGAAAACTGTCTTTTGATAGATACGACAATTTCGTCTAATAATTTTTGCAGATACGACCAATTACTCATTTTAAAACTTTTATTAATTCGGATATCCAGAACTATAATAATGTTTACGTGTGCAAATTAAGTTACATATATTGAAAGTTAAATAAACTTAATGTAAATTAAATAATAAACATAAAATACATTAATTCCTTAATTTACTGGATACAAACTGTAATTACAATTATTAGGTAATATAAATGATTTTAAGGTAGACTTCCGAAGCACAAATTTAATTCAAAGTAAAAATTATTGCTTAGCATCATGCCTGAAAAATGGAAGTCAAAATAATAATCGGATTCGGACGCGATAACTTTTTTACTCGCTATCACTAAGACTGCTTTCTTCATTTACGACAGGTAAATTTTTCCAAAATGTCTTCCTGTTTTCAGGCATGATGCTAAGTAATTTAGACAAAATGGTAGCTTTTCTGATTGCAGTGATTCCACGGGGAGTTGTTCGTGGATTTGGTCTGGAAATACCTTGTTTCATAGATTTTGTGTTCAGAAAATTAATTACTGTCTCTGGTCCATCAAAAGTTTTTTTATATGTCATTGTTTTACCCCCTCTTTCAAAAATAACGTGAATCATGTCGCACATGTAGGGCCTTGGTTTGATTTGACGAAGTTTGTATTGGGAAGTATGATCCTGCCACTGGAAGAAATTGTCTACCTGCATCTCGATAACCTTTGTTTTGCGAGAAGTATTTTTAACGGCTTCAATAAAATCATTGAAATCATATACTTTTTTCATTTTCTTTAGAGAATTTTCAACCATATGATGAAAGGAGTCGGCGGCCATAAATGTATGTCCTGGCTCAAAATATTTGAGTTCCAAATGTGTTAACGCAGTTTCGCCAGAATTCACAAGATATATAAAGAACGTGTAGAGGCACCAATTTTTATTTTGTGACGAGCAATTATCTAGCCACAGTATCACATGTTTTTCATCTCGTATTGAGCAAAAAAAGGCGTAAAATGAACTTATTATATCACGTTTTGAACGTCCTGCTATGGCTTCGTGCCACAAAACTGCCGTTGGTCCAATGTTTCTGTTACTATGACCAACTACAGGTACAAAGCTTTCGTTGAAAGCGATTATTCTTGGAGTAAAAATTATTTCCTTGTACATTTCGCAACGTGGCAACATAATCACCTAGAATAATATTTAAATTTAAATGTTCAATTCTTTGATCACGATATATTAAATAATAAAAATCATTTTACCTTTTCCAAATCGGCTGTAACCACCAACTTCTTTTCATTTGCAGACTTAGAATCTTTCTGATATTCTATACGTGCATTGTCGTACTTTTCCTTGTGCTTCTTCCATATTTGACATTTCTGGCAATCAGTAAGTAAATTATCTTTTTTGTGACCTTCTTGTGACTCATGCATGATGAATTCCTCACAGCTAAAGCATTCTTCATGCCCAAGTTTTGCAAAAGAGATGTTTTCTTTTGCTACAACATCTCTATATAAATAATATGAAAAATTTATTTGAGGATTTTCCTGTTTAAAATTGTCATACATCGACCTTATCGAAATATCACTAGGTAAATACAATTTTCGAGGCGCATGTTCACGTCTATAATGTGACACAGTTGGATTAAATGATTTAATATGTTTTATGATAACTTCTCTATCTATTTTTTTTGAAGGGCGCGTATTTTTCTTACTAGGCAGCGGTGCAACTAATCCTGATTCAATAGCCGGTACCACGTCTCGTATAATTCTATCATTTTTAGTTTCATAACCCAACGTTCCCAGAAAAAAAGGTTTACACACCTGTTGTGCAATTCCGTGTTTATCTAGGAGACAATATTTGAAAGTTTTCAATCTACGGGAGCACTGACCATGACCAGTGGTTTTTCGTTTTGTGCCTTGCTGAGAGACTCTGTGGAAAACAAAAGTCTTCCTCTCCTGTGTGTTCAAACTCCAAAATTCTTCATTGATGTTTCGTCGCTTTTCATTATCAATTTTCTGTGCACACTTTCTTGTACATTTGTTGCTGCATAATTGCTTTAGCCCATGACAACTTACTAGCTTATCTTAATTTATTTTCTTTCGTGCTTTTACAGATAGATCAAAACTTTTCCTTTTACGCACCTCACCTTTTTTGGTATAAACCGACAACTCTCCTTTATCGAAAACGTTTTTCAAAATTTCTTTGAGAATGCCATTTATAAAATCAGTTATATTAGCACTTGCTTGTGTTTTTACAATAATTATTTGATTATTATCGCTTTTCGGATTTTCTACAATAGTTTCAGTTGGTGGCGGTGCAGTTTTATAGGCTGGTAATGACTTTTCTTCTTCAAAAACTTTGCTCAGAATAGTTTTAAGGATATCTTCCATCCAATCAAAATTTTCGCTAGGTGTATTAAAATTATTGACTTTAACTTGAATTTCATTATTAGCATTGTTTTCTGTTTTGGTGTTCCTTTCTGAAGCTTCACAAATAACGACATTGCTTAAAATTATAACATTTCGGTCATTGTCGGTTTGAGCCTCATTTTGAGCTACTGGCTTTGACTTCGTTTTAGAATATTTTGTTTTATTTTCAACAGCCTCAAAAGGCAAATATTCTGTATCGACATTTAATTTAGCTTTCTTTTTAGTTGCAGATTTTTTGTAATTACTGATTTTATTTGCGAGCGCTTGATTTAAAGCCAATGTCAAAATTTTTTTTGATCGATTCATTTTAACCTCAAACTTTCTTCTTTACAGAAACTAAAATGATACCTTAAAATTATGTTGCTCTTGTTTAATTTTATATAATAATAATATATAACTTACATTAACGTTTTTTCCATTGGCCACATACAGATTTAACACTACAATTACTGCATATCAGACATTACAGAGTTTAATTTGTAATATTTTTCACCGAGTTTCGCACTTGAGAAACATAACTCACCGATGTTTGAGGTTAGATTTACAGCTGCTGTCAAAATGACCCACAATAATTGTTAAAAGAAATTGTCGTATCTCGCATTCAATGTTAGATCAAAATGTCGTATATGACATTTTTACTGTGAGATACGTCGAATTGATTTAACAATGTTGGATACGACAATTAATCTTAACATTTGCGGAAGTTTTTCAGTTACGACAGATTTTCAATCACCATTTCTGTGCCTATGGTAAGCAATTACGACATGTGAGAGTCACAATATGATGTATTTTGTTGTGATGAAGCCGCCTATATGTCTATCTCAAAATTGACAAAAAGTGCAGTTACGACTTTTGGGCTTAACACGGCAGTATATTAGCTTCACCTGTATGCTTGCTTGCTTGTGGGCTTGCGGGCTTGTGTGTTTGTCAGTTTGTAACCGACTTCTTTGAACTTGATTTTGACCAACTTTGAACGGTCAGATTTAGTTTAAACTTTGCACACTTATCAAGGACCCACGACAATACAATAATTCAATAAGTTTGTCCCATTATCCTGACCAGGATCTCCAGGACTAAAAAAAAAAGCAAAACACTTCAGATTGAACTGAAACTTTGCACACTTATCAAGGACCGATTACAATACAATAATTCCATAAGTTTGTCCCATTATCCTGACCAGGATCTCCAGGACTAAAAAAAAAAAAGCAAAAAACTTCAGATTGAACTGAAACTTTGCACACTTATCAAGGACCGATTACAATACAATAATTCCATAAGTTTGTCCCATTATCCTGACCAGGATCTCCAGGACTAAAAAAAAAAAGCAAAAAACTTCAGATTGAACTGAAACTTTGCACACTTATCAAGGACCGATTACAATACAATAATTCCATAAGTTTGTCCCATTATCCTGACCAGGATCTCCAGGACTAAAAAAAAAAAGCAAAAAACTTCAGATTGAACTGAAACTTTGCACACTTATCAAGGACCGATTACAATACAATAATTCCATAAGTTTGTCCCATTATCTTGACCAGGATCTCCAGGACTAAAAAAAAAAAGCAAAAAACTTCAGATTGAACTGAAACTTTGCACACTTATCAAGGACCGATTACAATACAATAATTCCATAAGTTTGTCCCATTATCCTGACCAGGATCTCCAGGACTAAAAAGCAAAAATAAATTATAATTTAAAAAAACTAAAAAACACGCTTTAATGAACTAAAAAGTAAAAAATAATTAATTTTATTGTAAAAAAGCGTGGGGTGCTTTGTATCATATTTTCATACTACCCCACGCTTGTTTACAATAAAATTAATTATTTTTTAATTTTTAGTTCATTAAAGCGTGTTTTTTAGTTTTTTTAAATTATAATTTATTACGTTTTATTCTTTCATTTGATATTATGTAATATTGTTTAGTTACGTTACTCTGAAATTCGCTAGAGTTTACAGTGTATTTTTCTTAGTTTGAATTTTATATCATAGGCTCGACAATAAATATTGTTTTGGGGGTTACCAAAAAATATAAAACGTTATAGTACTTTTGTAAAAAGTATCCGATCTTTTTGAAAATTGATATTTGAGAGTTTTATAGGACACAAAAAAATAAAATGGCATCAGATTTTAAAATGGCGCCCAAATAATAATTTTTCAATTAAGTAGATACTTATATTTTTTTGGCTTTGATAAATTCGATTTTATATACAATTCGGAAGAAGCAGCTTCGGTCAGGTGTCCCACGATACCTCATGACTTTTTTTATTCAGCAGGTTTCGGTTTACCTATGGAAGATTGTTTAAAAAAATCACTGTACTATTTTTTCTATCTAATCCACTACAGTGAATAGTGGTGTACTTCAAGGTTCCAATTTGGGACCCTTATTATTTGTCATATACAGAAACAGCTTAGTTACTTCTTTTACGATAGCCCAAAAGGTAATCATGTACGCAGACGACACTACATTAATCTGTCGTGATAACTGTTTAAATAACCTAACATTTGCTCTCAATCAATCTATCATAGACATCTGTAATTGGTGTGATACTAGCGGTCTTAAAATAAATAAAGCCAAAACAAAACATATGTACTTTGTAACGGTTTTTTTATTAATTAGAAGAAATTGATACGGTTCGTTTAACCTTTTGTCAATTTACCCTATAAAGTACCGATTAGCTCAAGTGAAGAAGTTATACAGCATATTTTTTTCAATGCGTGTCAAGTTGTATGGACCAATTTAAATTTTTTCAACTTTTTCAACGCCAATAGTTTGTTCTATGTTTGTTCCGGACCCCTACAAAATTTCAGCGTTTGTTCCGAAAAAATAAAAAAGTTATTAGCAATAATAGGTGGCCAGCCAACTTGACGTCAAGTTGGATGGACCACGTCCAAATAGCAACATTTTGAGAACTTTAATTATGCCAATCGTTTGTTCTCGGTTTGTTCCGGACATCTACAAAATTTCAGCGTTTGTTCCGAAAAAATAAAAAAGTTACCAGCAAAAATAAGAAAAATGGGAATCGCTGGCAATGAATTAGCTGACACTGCAGCTAAAGACGCTGCAAATAACGGTCAGAGTGTGTTTTGCGTTATCGGTGACGATCTTAAGAACGTACTGATTTCAGCCGTGCAGCAGCTCTGGAAGGATGAATGGAGTGCTGTCGATGAAAACAAGTTAAAATCCATAAAATACTATTGACCCATGGTTTACATCTTGCTGTCCCTCCAGGTGGGAGGAAGTGGTCCTTACACGGCTGCGCATCGGTCACTGTAGACTTACACATGGTTTTTTGATGGCTCGTGAGGAACCGCCTCTCTGTGAAACGTGTGACACTCGTGTTACCGTTTCGCATATTTTAATCGAGTGTGTGTCCAGTTTAGGGACACACGACAGCAGATTGGATTGTCAGGTGATCTGTCGGTTGTTTTAGAAAATGATCCTGACAATGTCGATCTGCTGTTTCGTTTTTTAAAGGAAACCGGTCTTGACCGGTTTATATGATTTTATTTATATGTGTACATTTAGGCCCCTTTACAGCCTTTATGGTTTTTCTTTATATCTTTCCTTATATATTACCACATTATATTATGACACATTTGAATTGTACTTATAATTGTTTTACTTTGTTGTTGTGTGTCAATTTTTGATTTTGCTTTCGTTTTTCTTTACATTTATTGTTTTAGACGCTAATGACCTCAGTTGTCGGGCGTCTATAATTTACAATTCATTCATTCAAAAAAACAAAACAATGTGTTTTGAGAAAATTAATGATATATATAAACAAAATTTCAAAATTATACTGGACTTTCATTCAACTGGCCTTTTTTTCATCCCATTTCCGTATTATCATCTTTTTTCATTTATCCGACCATCTTTCGGTTCCGTTTATGTTGCATAATCGGGACTCTTCTGTAATGGTAAGTAAATAAAATTAGGAAACATACAACTCAAAATAAAGTATGTAAGGATGAAATAACTGGTTTTAGGGTACACAAACAACAAATAATTATATGCGTGTTAAAAGAACCGGTTAAAACAAGTTGTTTAAAAATGTGTATATGTTACAGTTAAAACTAGAATTTAGTAAAAACTAGTATACAATACGTTCTGACAGGTACACACTTTATGTTTTATTTTAATTTAAAATGTTTCAGTTTTTTACTGAAATAAGTAATATTTTTTAAAAACGAAAAGTAAAAACAAATATGTAGGTACTGTAACGTCCACTTTGAGGGATTACTAAATAATTATGTATTAGAAATCTTAAAATGAATACAAAAGGCTGTGTGTCTGCCTTTGTATTTATAACTTGAAAATTTCTCAAGTTAGTGAGATTGGACATAAATAATTGTTTATGGCATTAAATTTTTTATAGGTTCCTAGACGGACATTTTTTTATTCGGTAGAGAAAGTACTCGTAACGCGTGTAAAAAATGCAAGGCTCTATGATGATTTTCAACTTTGACTGGCTATAGCTTCTCAATTTTTAAAGATATCGATAAGGGACAAATATCACGATTTAGGGCGTTCTTTGCTTTATGAACAAATGTATTTTCAATTTAAAATTCGATGAAGAACACAATAAATAAAGATATAGAAAAGGACGTTACGTTTTAACCAATAGTTACCAAGGTTACAAAAAGCTTGTGATTTTCAAGAAGCTATCGCGCGCTTATTATTAGTACCACAGAAAAGTTGTGGGATCAAAACTTGTAGGAAATATAATCCCTTTAGAACATTACATAGTGAAAGAATGGCTTAAGTCTGCCGTTACTGAGATATTTCGAAACAGACTTAGCAAAAAGTGATTTGCAAATATTAAAAATGGGGCGGCGGGGGAAGCACAGGGGGAATAACCGGGGACTTTTGTAAAAATACATTTCTAAAGGTGTTCTACCATTTCTGAAAAATCCAGCTCTATGGGAGTTAGTTGCGACATTGGGTGATTTTTTCCTTTCATTTACTGGGGTAAGTAGCCAAAAAATAATATAAGAAACTCTTAAAAACAACGCTTTTATGAATGATATTAATATAGAATAAATGAAGGATAAGAATCACAGTATTTAGTCAATAATTATATTGTATTCGTTACAAACAATTCGTTAAAATCTCAATTGAGTAAAATTCGTTTGCCGTACTATAACGTTATATCATAAAAAAAGTTTCACTGCATTTTCATTTTGATACATTTTAGAGTGTTGGGTCTCCAAGTTACTATATTATGAAGTATTAGAAATACCTTGTAATATGTCCGTCTTGTGACTTCTTGTGATTTATCACTACGCGTTTCAGCAACGAGTTGTCATCTTCAGGTGGTTTTTAAAAAACACACATTGAGTATTCGTAACACTATATAATATTATGATGTTAAGCACTGTGTATTATGTCGTGGTTTGTGAAGTTGCTGAAACGCGTAGTGATAAATCACAAGACGGACATAATACAAGGTATTTCTAATACTTCATAATATGCATTTTCATTGTTTACATCTCATTTCAACTTATGAAAACAGTAACTATAATCTGGCAATCTGTAACTAACGCTTTTATTACATTTTGTCACAAACGCAGAAAATTAAAACTAAAAATTTTCTAGTTTTCACAGAAGCAAATTCATTAACTACTTTATCAAAGTCAATTTGGCGCGCTCTTTGATTTTCGATTGACAGTAGCGCCAGATTGCGAAGTCTGTCTTGTCCTATTGAACTACGCAAGTAGTTTTTGATCAACTTCAATTTAGAAAAAGTCCGGTCAGCTTTGTCAGGGGGCCCCCTCGAGTCGGCGTCCCGGGGAATTGCCCCGGTTGCCCAGTTGTAGATCCGGCTCTGGTCTTCTTCAGATAATAATTATATTAATCCTTATTTAACTATGTAAAGAATATATGGCAGCCATTATCTTAATTCAAATTTAATTTATCTCTTAAATTTATTTTATTTTACTGACAAACGCCTTTACCTGAAAGATATGGAATTAGTATTCACCTGAAAGGGTCGCCAGACCATAAAGTAATTTGTGCATTGTGCAGGTACAAATCGTAAGAAATAAGAATAACTGTTGTCTTACAATATTTATACCTGCAGTAAACTTAACTACGTTTGGTTAATTGAATTTTCACTATTTATTCCGAGAAATAATTACCAGGAGATTAAATCAACGGAATAAATAACTAACTAGGTTCGATGACTACAGCCTAAAGACTTAAACTTTCCCCAAAAAAAAGAAATAAATTTTTAGAAATTTTAGTCAGATAAGTATTATCTTATGAATGAATGAATGAAATGTGAATTATAGACGCTCGACAACAGAGGTCATCAGCGTCTATTATCTTATGTTGATTTGCCCAGTTCAAATGCAAAGTATAACTTGTACTCCATCTATTATGCCCTATGGTAAATGATAAAAATGTTTTTTCACAATCACTTTCATTTTCCTTTTCCCCTGAAATAAATTGTGGATTATAGACGCTCGACAACTGCGGTCATTAACGTTGAAATAAATTGTATAGGTACTATGGTTTAATATTATATTAATTAACTCAAATTATTTAATAACCCATATTTCAACCTCAGAATTGTCCTGGAATCAATCTGACAATCCTATCGCCACCGTATGCGGTAAAATTACCATTCGGTCACTTTTGACTTTCGGTTTTGCCAAAAAAATGTGTTATATTACATAAATCGATATTTCATTAACGAATATACAATATACCACCATTCGTTTGTTTCGGAAAAATAGAAAAAAAAATAATTTAAAAAATCAAAAAACCCGACTGCGTAAAAAGTGAACCAAACTACGTACATAATAAATAAAAAAAACAAGCACTTAGATGTCCGGTAGTCTAGAATTCTATAATATATTATTGAATGAATACTATTGAAGAAAATAAAATATATTCTAATAGTGGAACATAACAACTGAACATTCGGATCCATTGAAAAATTTGATTGGCTGTCGAATAATGGATTAGAATATATTTTATTTTCTTCAATAGTATTCATTCAATAATATATTATAGAATTCTAGACCACCGGACATCTAAGTGCTTGTTTTTTCTTTTCAGTTTTTTTTTTATTTATTATGTACGTAGTTTGGTTCACTTTTTACGCAGTCGGGTTTTTTGATTTTTTAAATTATTTTTTTTTAATTTATACTTTTTAGTTATGAATACCTAGCTATTTACCAGACTGGATTTCCTATCAGCATCAGTACTACATCACAATTGCACTGGAATTTAAGTTCTCGTAATGTAAGGCTCAAGGGATGATTAGGTGTTTACAAGATAATTTGAAACAACGCAAAACAAAGTATTATAATCAATTTTATTTTCAAATAAAAAGTTTACCACATTTTTTTCTTCTTTATTTTTTTTTTATATTTTTGTCTTTTTTATTTTTTTTATTATTTTTTGATTTTATATTTTTTTTTGTTTTTTATATTTTTTATATATTTTTTTATATTTTTAACATTCATTATCTTAATATATTAAATATTTTATTTATTGATTTTTTTATTTTTATTATATTTTTTTAAATCAGTGATATGATAATGAATAAATAAACATCCGAAAAATCCGAAAAACATTGATAAATAAAATATCAAGTTAATACACGCAGCTCTTTAAGCTGTGAGACATAAGTCAGTCAATGTTATTGTTATATGACGGCAAATTTCGCAATCTCGTCATTTCATTGAGAGAGTTGATATCATGAGGATTATTTAGTAGCTTGCGGTGGTCCAAACTACTAATAATTAAACCATCTAAAGACCTAACCCGGCTCAAGGCTACGTAGACTTGGCCTTTAGCAAAAATGCGCGAACTGAGATCGACAACGGCTCGATTCAAAGTTGTCCCTTGCAACTTGTGTACAGTTACACCCCAGCACAATATTAAAGGTAACATTTTTCTTTCAATTTTACCTTGTCCACGAAGCGCATCAAATTCGGTTGTTGATGGTTCGATTCTCACACCAACCCCACGGACGTTGTTCTTTATATCTTTGTCATCGAATTCATTATAAACAGCCTGAGGTAGCTCTCCGGGTTCCAATTGGTCTCTTCGAAGAGCTGGTCATTCAATTGTTCTTACTACTCCCATGGCTCCGTTGACCAGACCGTGGTTAACATTCAGATTTCTGCGTAACTTACTCGCGACCCTAACCCGATCGTTAAATATTTGACGATTCCTCCAGTTTTGTTAGGGTCATCAGAAATATATGCATCTTTTGGTTTTTGACCATATGTCTTCATTTCTACTGATATGTCTACTGCATGTAATTTATATAGTTTTGTGTTTTTTTCCAATTCAGTTGTCATTTTTTCATTATGTTCATTCACCTGTTTGGTAGTAGGAAAAATTCAGATTATTTCATTGGGATGGTCTGCCTCTACTCGTCGCCTATCTAATATCTCTAGCTGTTGCATGGTCAGTTCCCCTACTCTAAGATTATTTAATATATCCACAAATGTAGTGTCTTGTCCCTGTCTCATATTTTGTGGTAATTCACAAAAATGAAATAGGTGCCAGAGGTTAACTTCACCTGTTAACGTCGCAGGTTGACGAAAACAATAAGCCCCGCCAATTGTTTTAGAGACAGGTGGCAATTGCATTAAATCCCCGAAAAGAATAACATTGCAACCACCAAAGTGAAATTGATTGTTCTTGAATTGCTGAAGGCGTAGATTAATATTCCGTAGCGTGAGGTACGGCACCATAGATATCTCATCTATTATCACCCAATCTATGGATTTCCATTTTTGTCGTTCTCGTTGAAGGCGTTCGCCAGTTAAAGGTCGCAGGCTTTCTGGTCGACCCTTTTCTATTGGAAGTGTAAAGGTCGAATGGAGAGTACTCCCACCTATCAATCGGGCTGCTACACCAGTAGGTGCAGTCACGACTATAGCTTTTCCGTGCATGCGATTGCTCCGAAGCCTCCTTACTTCTTCTACGATTAATTTTAGCGTAAAGTTTTTCCAGTACCGGCTCCACCAGTAACAAACATTCTAAGAGGTTGATTATCATCGTTCAAAAGTTTCTGAGACACTCTTCTAAAGAGCTGTCTTTGCTGAATGTTTAAAGAGGAGAGAGCTCGTTCAAATTCTTCATCAGAAAATCTTGTATCAGTTTCATTTTCTTCTATATCGTCTTCTTGCTCTCCTTGATTTAGCAATATACATTCATCGTTAATTATTCTCAAAGGTGCATCATTATCCTCATTATGTTCTATTATGTTAATCGCTGCATTTTCTGCTACAAGACGGCTAATAGCTTGTTGAATTTCCGTTTCCCATCTAGACATAGTTTCTGTATCGTAGCCGTGTTGTAATGGTCGAAGTAAATGCCTTTTATTCATAAAAGCGTCTATGGCAGTTTCAAATCCTTCCAGCAATTCTTCTTCTGCTCTAAAAGGGACATGGATTACTAACAGAGAGTAATAATAAGCTTCTGGATCTGCAGAAGCTGTATAATATCTAGTCCGTAAAACAGCAGGACGATTTCTAGCTTTCATTCGCCCCACATTATCTAATAATGTGACAATTCTCTGTCGAGTTACGGGAATATCGTCAACAGCGTAAGCGTCAGCATCTTGATTATCTTCAGACATAATATTATTGCGAGTTATTGCCTCATACTGAACTGCAAATTCACCTAAACTTATAAAATCCAAATTATGCGGTCGACAAACATACCTATCAAAAATATTTTTAAATGGTTCCGAATTCTCTGAAAAGTCCACACGTAACATACGGTATCTTTGAGATGGCGCACAAGTATTAACAAAAACGCACTTTCTTGAACTATCGCGTAGCTTCAAATGACAGAGACGATATGAACATTCTGTTGCTGACACTTCCCGATGGATTAAAATGGCGTTTTGCATTCCAAAGATCTGATTTGCAAAATTTCCTCCTCGTTCTTGAACTCTTCTTATAGACTCCCGTATAGACTTTGATACTTCGGCCGGTTCAGACTTGGATAAATATATTTCGAAATGTAATATGCTACACCCAAAGCAGAACCGCATGGTTGGATATCTATATTGGCGCGCCAAACTTTCAAAATTCTGGGGTTATAATTGTTTATCATTGATGCTTCAGCATCTCTTTTTAAAATGCAAAATCTGCCACCATTGCGAACCGCTTCGTCATCATCCAAAATTTTAGTAGAATCTGAAGCGATTCGCGGAAAACCAAATCGGCATTGGTTGCCATTTTTAAAACAAGTATTTGTGTGTTTGTGCGTTTGCAAAAGATGAACTAAATTGTTCATCTCTAGATCATCCTCAGCATCCGATATTTCACAAGTAACCACTTTATCTATTAACTCAATACCTTCACGGCTATCAAAAGATGGCATATCTTCACACCATACCACCATATGTACATGTGGACTACCTCGCAGCTGAAATTCGATCCGCCACCAATAATCTTCAATTTTTCGACCTAATATTGGATTGGCGTCTTTCTTTAGAAGTCTAAAAAATGCATTTAACCTAAACATAAATTGCCGTGACAAAGTCACCGGGTATGATTCTATAAGGCGTATTTTTTCTTGAAAGGTTAAATTATCAACATCAGATTCGGGGCGTCCATCAGCCACTAATAAGGCAATCGAAAAATGTTGAGGGAAAACTAAAAATCATTTTTTTAATTTAAATACCTATTCAACGATACCCCATTTGACATAGTTTGTTGACTTTCATTTTTTTCATTTTCACAATATGGCGTCCTGTAGTCGCCATATTGAATTTTCACTAACGTCATGTCTTTAGTGACACTCGCCGGACTAAGGGGAATCGATTGACGTGTGAATCATAAAAATCGGCCCAGGCGTTTGGTCTGTATAGTGCTTCAAAGGAACATACAAACATGCATACATACATACATAGGCTGATAAACACATTACCACTCCTTTGCGTCGCGCAGTCGGGTAAAAAAGAGTGAGTGTGTACTTATGTACAGTCACGGACTTAATAAAGTTTACACTTGACTTTTTCAGTGTAAGTTCACAAAAAGTCAGTAGCTTAGCAACAAATTTAGTTTTTAATAGGTAAATGTAAATGTCAAAAATGAAAAGAAATAATTGTCGTTTAAATGCCTCGAAATTATTAAAACGATGAACAAAAAAGAAGAATTATTGCAAGATTGGAGGAAGGAATTTGCTAGTATCAAATATTATCAAATCTTTTTATGTTTTATTTGAATAATATTGAGTAATTTGGATTGAATAATAAACAACTGAGGTGTTTTGATAATAATTTTTATTGAATTTTTAGGATGTAACCTTAGTAATTGATACATTACTATCAAAAGCCAAATTACAATATGCAAACATTGAAAAAACCGGTAACTAGATGATACAGGTGTAAACTTTTTTAAGTCCGCGATTGTACGCACGTCAGAAGTTATACTTCTTTGGTATAACGAAACAAAAATAACTCCAAAAATTTTATCCCGCGTGCCAGTACTAAACGTTTGTAAAAAAGACGATAAAATAATAAAATAAAGATATTAAATAAATTAATTTCAGTCAATAAATTATGAATTTATTAAATATATTTATTTATTATATTCATATCTAATTATTTATTAAAAAAAAGTATGTTTGTGTTGAAATTCGAACCCGGGACCTATTGCGTATGGACGCGGCGGTGCTATCCATTACGCTACGTACATCTTACTTAGCAGTGTTATATAATAGGGTATTATAATCATGAACTTCCGACTAACTTCATGGTGTTAAATTTTCGTGACGCGATTCGCGCGAATCGTAAAAATCTACTCTCATCATTTTTCCATAACGCGCCAAAAGAAGTATAACTTCAAAAAAGTGGTAGTTCACTGATGAATAAAAATCCACGATCGATGTAGTCTAGCGCGAAAGTTAGTGCATGCCCGTGCCATGTGTTGCAATAATTTGGAAACTCAAAATTAAATCGAATGTTTCTTCTTTAACTCGATGGATTGGAAAACTTGGATATTATGAATATTATCTAGACGCACGGCAGTGTGTTAGCCAAGTTCGGCAAGATGGTTAATATTAAGTTTTAATTAATTTTATTAACGCGTCTCTTAGATAGACATCTGTATCTTGTTGTAGTCTAGTAAGTTTTTCTTCCTTTTTAGCTATATCCAATATGGCGGCTACTGCCAACTTATAAATATAACATAACATGTCACGTTTTCCCTTTTTAAATTAGTTAACATAAATGACAATTTTATAATTAGAAATTACAACTTAGATATGTTACATATTTTCTTTTTTAAATTATTTTACATAATCTTTGAGATAGCTAGCTAATTTAGATATAAATTATTTTTTATTTCTGATTTTTGGTAAAATTTCTTGTTTGACAGCCTATGTTCTGTTTTAAAATGAACACAGTAATGTATTGTTGTCAGAAATGTTATTACGTGTAACCATGAAAATGGGAAATTGTTGTTTCACATTCTAATGAGTGAGTGAGAAATGAATAACAAAAACTTCAAGTTATTAAAAATTACCATAACAATATTAAATAAATCAATGATTGTATATAGTCATGGTTTTTTCTGATCCATTCATTTTGTAATAAAAAACAGAATTAACCACAAACACCAAACCATAGTAATTTAATGCTTGACGTACGTTTTGCTAACCAAGTTGGCATCATCAGGAGATGATTAAAACTTTAATCATCTCCTGATGATTAAAACTTTAATCATCTCCTGATGATGCCAACTTGGTTGGCAAAAGGTACGTCGAGTATTAAATTACTATGGTTTGGTGTTTGTGGTTAATTCTGTTTTTTATTATATTCACACCAAAGGTTCCAGCAACATTCTTGCATTCATTTTGTCGCAATACTAAATTACCTATGTATAAACAATGCTACATGTTTCTGTAGGTAACTTTGAAGGGACTTTAGAACTTGGCACCCACTTAAATCTCAATTCTTTTTTCGGCGAAGCTGACAAACCCACTTGTTTTTTGTACCAAGCTTGGCTCCTTTTTTCACATTCATTTTTCTGGTAGGTACGCTTTACTAACATCAACTTGTAAAGTCAAGGTCGAGTCATTGAATTAAAGAATAGACTACGCAATAGCCTGTTATAAGGTCATTCAGAAAAAGTAGATAGTGGCGGCTAATTTCTTCTGACCTTTTTCTAATCAAACTCGGACTAGAGTCTATTTTGTATTTTCGCTCTATAACAAAATAGGTCTATCCCTAATAATCTATACATACAGTGAGTTTGATTTCAACCAACATATTGACTTTACATGTTAAATTTCTCCATTTGAATAACATTGAATTCAAGTTAAATCAAATAGTAAGCTCTGGAAATAAAAACCGTGGCAACAGCCTTATAAACATTATTATTTTTAATGATGCTATCCTGTTTGGCCAATGTTTGAATTTCAATATAAACGACTTTTAGACCGTTGCCATGGTTTTGAGTAGATTTCAAATTTAGCCTACTATGTGACACAACTGCGTTTCAATGTTAATCTTATGGAGATATTTTACACGCAAAGTCAATATGTTGGTGTCAATCAAATACCCTGTATATTAGTATAATAAATCTATAACGGGGCCGTTTCTACACTACATCCATTTTTATTTAACTTATAAGATTACATTTTTGAAAAATATAATATGTATTATTTTTTTTATATTTTAATTTGTTAATTAATTATGGATTATAGACGCGTCGACAACTCAAATCATTAGCGTCTTCAACACAACAAATAATCCACTTGTGTATTAGAATCCGCCAGCCGGCATACACAAACCGACTGGTATGAGCTCGGGTTCCTGGGATCACTAATTCCCAAAGAACATTGGAATGCAATTTGCGATAGCAACCACATTCCAATGTCCCTCCCTGGGGGGTTTTTAAATTGTTATCCAATACCTATAAATTTTCATTAAAAAAAAATATAATTAAATATTAAAAGCCTTCGGAATTCGAACCTGGGCGTGGCGTTTTGACCTGTCGGCAGATTCGTACTTTTCTCCACGGCCACCTGGCTTACTTGTATCTGAGACGTTAACATAGTTGTACATTTTAAAGAGTGAATTTAGTACGACTGAGAATTACATAAGTAGAGTTATATTGTTAGATCAGCCAAATTACATAATGTATTCTGCAATATTAGGAAAAATTTATCTTATCAACCATTGAATTCCGACTGTGACAATGGTTGATAAGATACATTTTTCCTAATAATGCAAAATACATTATGCAATGTAACAATATAACTCTACTTATAGTTATACATGTTGTGTTTGGTTCACATGTCAACCATTTCCGACTATTTCCGTTACAGCTAATATTTCTAAAATGACACCCTTGTTACCCAGTATGAGACGTTATTCACGTCAATAGCAAACAGGGACGATTGGTTTATCGGGACACAGCTCTGCAAACCGAGACATACGACAGCCTTACCGGAGTAGCATCCATGGTCGAATAAAGACTAGAGAGGTTGGCAGCCATCTTATTTCATCTCACTCACATAACAGTTGACGTTGTCAGCACATTGCTGAGATAGGGAATGTGCAGTGCATTCTCTAAGTCAATGGTTTAGTCAAGAGAGGTCGTTTCTTTTGTGTCGATCAGCGTATTATAACCACTTCTTTACGTCATTGTTTTTGTATATCCAATAAACGGGATACTCTCGCGGTAAACAGTCAGTAAATTCGTTTGTTTACTATTGGTGCTATTCTACAAAATTATATTTAAGAAAAATATTTTGTGTAAAAAGTTGCTGAAAGTGCGTTGGCTAAACTGAATTGGTGAGATATTTTTTTAAGTGTAGTTATAGTTTATTTTGTGAAAAAGTTATATACCTAGGTACTTGACTTGTCAAAAATACAATATAATGAATTTACTAATAACAATGACGTAGACATTCATTTTTTTATCTATAGTTAGTGACAATTTTTTGGTGTTATTTATTCAAGGCCTTATTTTTGTGAAGATGTTGAGGGAAACAAATAAGTGCCCTGAGCAAGGGTTTTTGCTAGATATCGGTATGGGAGGGATGCAGACCGCCCCCAACATGTAACAAAAAAAATGGTCACAATTATTATTGCTTCAAAGCTGAAATTGTTTGTATAGCTTGTCGGTGACCCAATAATGCCATTATAATATTTGCAGATCGATTGGTCAGTATTAAAGGGGTGGCTGATCACCCTAAACATATCATGTATCCGACGAAATTTATATTATTAGTTCAAGGTTCAAATTTTAATATTTTGTTACGGCGACTGTTTTAAGCATATATTTCAATTTGCAGAACAAAATGTCGGTATTAACCCCCTCTCTTAGAGGGGTGTATATCGTTCTGCAAGGGGGTTAATACCGACATTTTATTCAGCAAATTGAAATATATGCTTAAAACAGTCGCCGTAACAACATATTAAAATTTGAACCTTGAAGTAATAATATAAATTTCGTCGGGTACCTACATGACACTTTTAGGGTGATCTGCCACCCCTTTAATACTGACCAATCGATCTGCAAATATTATAATGGCATTATTGGGTCACCGACAAGCTATGCAAACAATTTCTGGCTTGAAGCAATAATAATTGTGACCATTTTTTTTTTTGCATGTTGGGGGCGGTTTGCATCCTTCCCATACCGCTATCTAGCAAAATTTCTTACTCAGGTTACTTTAATATGCCTCCCTCGACATCTTCACAAAAATAAGGCCTTGAATAAATGACACCAAGAAATTGTCACTAGCTCTCGGTCTAATAGTATAAAAGGATGTCTCGGTAGGTGTCTGTTTGTACCGGCTAGTCTCGAGAACTACTGAACGGATTTGAATGCGGTTTTTACCTTTCGGTAGCTTATTTCTTAATGAAGGTTTAGGTGTGTAACAACTGTTCGGCACGGATTAGCCCGAGTGAAAATCGGATTGATTCCAAGTTGGAATGAAATCTAGTTTGGGTCAAAAGTGGTGTGACATAAAATTATACCCAATAATAATAATAAATAATAATAATAATATAGGTGTTCTTAGAGGAACCAAATCGTCACTGTTGGCAAATATAAAAGTTATCCCGGCATGTCAGCGTAATGCTGAACCTGTACTCTGCCGCTTGCAAAAGGCTGTGCTTATTGGGTCGCTCCGTGCACTCCGTGTGCACGATCCAATTCACTGTAATCGCCTGTTTCATGGTTTGAGACGCGGTTATAATTTCAACTTGCTCCGCAAGTATCCCTTATGTGACAGTGACGAACCCGAAGTTTAGGGTGCTTGTGGATGCAAAATTCTTTAAGGAATTTATCTTTCTCGGAATAATAATAAGTCGCTTGCAAAAGGCTGTGCTTATTGGGTCGCTCCGTGCACTCCGTGTGCACGATCCAATTCACTGTAATCGCCTGTTTCATGGTTTGAGACGCGGTTATAGTTTCAACTTGCTCCGCAAATATTCCTTATGTGACAGTGACGAACCCGAAGTTTAGGGTGCTTGTGGATGCAAAATTCTTTAAGGAATTTATCTTTCTCGGAATAATAATAAGTCGCTTGCAAAAGGCTGTGCTTATTGGGTCGCTCCGTGCACTCCGTGTGCACGATCCAATTCACTGTAATCGCCTGTTTCATGGTTTGAGACGCGGTTATAATTTCAACTTGCTCCGCAAGTATCCCTTATGTGACAGTGACGAACCCGAAGTTTAGGGTGCTTGTGGATGCAAAATTCTTTAAGGAATTTATCTTTCTCGGAATAATAATAAGTCGCTTGCAAAAGGCTGTGCTTATTGGGTCGCTCCGTGCACTCCGTGTGCACGATCCAATTCACTGTAATCGCCTGTTTCATGGTTTGAGACGCGGTTATAATTTCAACTTGCTCCGCAAGTATCCCTTATGTGACAGTGACGAACCCGAAGTTTAGGGTGCTTGTGGATGCAAAATTCTTTAAGGAATTTATCTTTCTCGGAATAATAATAAGTCGCTTGCAAAAGGCTGTGCTTATTGGGTCGCTCCGTGCACTCCGTGTGCACGATCCAATTCACTGTAATCGCCTGTTTCATGGTTTGAGACGCGGTTATAATTTCAACTTGCTCCGCAAGTATCCCTTATGTGACAGTGACGAACCCGAAGTTTAGGGTGCTTGTGGATGCAAAATTCTTTAAGGAATTTATCTTTCTCGGAATAATAATAAGTCGCTTGCAAAAGGCTGTGCTTATTGGGTCGCTCCGTGTACTCCGTGTGCACGATCCAATTCACTGTAATCGCCTATTTCATGGTTTGAGACGCGGTTATAATTTCAACTTGCTCCGCAAATATTCCTTATGTAACAGTGACGAACCCGAAGTTTAGGGTGCTTGTGGATGCAAAATTCTTTAAGGAATTTATCTTTCTCAGAATAATAATAAGTCGCTTGCAAAAGGCTGTGCTTATTGGGTCGCTCCGTGTACTCCGTGTGCACGATCCAATTCACTGTAATCGCCTGTTTCATGGTTTGAGACGCGGTTATAATTTCAACTTGCTCCGCAAGTATCCCTTATGTGACAGTGACGAACCCGAAGTTTAGGGTGCTTGTGGATGCAAAATTCTTTAAGGAATTTATCTTTCTCAGAATAATAATAAGTCGCTTGCAAAAGGCTGTGCTTATTGGGTCGCTCCGTGTACTCCGTGTGCACGATCCAATTCACTGTAATCGCCTGTTTCATGGTTTGAGACGCGGTTATAATTTCAACTTGCTCCGCAAGTATCCCTTATGTGACAGTGACGAACCCGAAGTTTAGGGTGCTGGTGGATGGAAAATTCTTTAAGGAATTTATCTTTCTCAGAATAATAATAAGTCGCTTGCAAAAGGCTGTGCTTATTGGGTCGCTCCGTGTACTCCGTGTGCACGATCCAATTCACTGTAATCGCCTGTTTCATGGTTTGAGACGCGGTTATAATTTCAACTTGCTCCGCAAGTATCCCTTATGTGACAGTGACGAACCCGAAGTTTAGGGTGCTGGTGGATGGAAAATTCTTTAAGGAATTTATCTTTCTCGGAATAATAATAAGTCGCTTGCAAAAGGCTGTGCTTATTGGGTCGCTCCGTGCACTCCGTGTGCACGATCCAATTCACTGTAATCGCCTGTTTCATGGTTTGAGACGCGGTTATAATTTCTACTTGCTCCGCAAGTATCCCTTATGTGACAGTGACGAACCCGAAGTTTAGGGTGCTTGTGGATGCAAAATTCTTTAAGGAATTTATCTTTCTCATAATAATAATAAGTCGCGGGCAGTTAATTATAAATTCTAGCAATACGCAGTGAACTCGCTGTGAAACCATTTTAAACAGAACTTTACAGACTGCACAGATACGAACACTCCGGGTTCGTATCTGTACAGTCTGTAAAAAGTGTTTGTGCTTTTCAATTCGTACTTTTTGTTTTATTTTCTACTAGCTGTTTCTCGCCTGCTTTGCTGGGCATAATATGAAGTGAAAAACTACTTATTTATAAGATTTTTTCGTTGGAGAGCAGCCAATTATATAATTGTTTCGAAACATATAGGAAAAAATCATTTTGCCAACCAGTGGTCACAATCAGGATTGTGACCACTGGTTGGTAAAATGATTTTTTCCTATATGTTTCGAAACAATTATATAATTGGCTGCTCTCCAACGAAAAAATCTTTTAATTGCATTTCAGCCGTATAAAAAAAACTATTACTACTTATTTATGTTTCCCAATGTTCGAAAACATGGTTACTGTTAGATTTAAAAAAATACATACAATTTTGAATAACAAATATAATAATTTTAAGATAATAATAGTTTTTTTATATTATGTGGTAATACCGTTTATAGCATCGATATATCTAGGTACCTATGTATTTATTAATATATATCCCATTATTGGATATTCGAAATAATTTTCACTCTCATGTTAGACTCTCGCTGGTACGAGGATTCACTTCATATCATATAGCTATTGAATTAGCAGATATGAATTGACGCTCGCATGTAGTGAAAATCTATTGATTCTGAAGCATATATGGAGAATATTAGTTTAGCAATCTTGTCACGATTGAGTATTGTAAGCTCATTCCGCCGCGAAAGTGGAAAGGTTCAGGTTAGAATCCTGATTGTGACCACTGGTTGGTAAAATGATTTTTTCCTATATGTTTCGAAACAATTATATAATTGGCTGCTCTCCAACGAAAAAATCTTATAATAATTTTACCTAAACATCCTTGTAAAAAGTATCCTATGTCCTATTCCATGACATAATCGACTTCTATGCCAAATTTCATTAAATTCCGTTCAGGCGTGTAAGTAACTCAAACATCCAAACAAACATACTTTCACATTTATAATATTAGTAGGATTTTGAGATTGACGAATACAATGGTTTTTGAAAGTAGAATTCAGGCTTAAGTTTTGGGCTGACAAGCTAAATTATTACCATTTATATAAAAATCAATACTAATATTAGGTGTATTTGGTATCGAGGTGTAGTGTAGTGTAGATAACTTTTCACTGAAAAGTGTAAAAAGTTCAGCAAAAGTGTAAACTAAATGTACACTTGTAACAAACGGGCTAGTGTACATTCTGAGTAGATTGTACATGCGCATTACAAAATAAATAAATGACAGATTGACTGAGTTCATTATTTCTAGTTTTTAGTTTTTTTGGTCGTAAAAATGTTAAACTCACTGCCATATTTATCTTGTACCATTACATTTTGAAGCTCATTCATTTTTAAGAGACAAAAATTGTAAAAAACAAAGTACGAAATAGGTATCAAATCTGTCAAAGCGATTGTCAATTCAGACATATATCACGTGACCTCTACTACACTACGTGCACTTGCTCAAAAGCCGGGACTATTAGTTGTTACACCTTTAGTCCCACACTGAAATAACAAACAGGTCAGTTGTTTTACACTTTTGTATAACAAACGTAACAGTGTCAAAAGTGTTTACACTTTTTACACTACACCTTGATACCAAACGCACCTAATATGTAATATGAAAGTAACTTTATTTTGGCCCTCAAAATAACAAAATATTTTTATTGCCAGTGACAAAAATATGAAATATAATTTATCGACTTTTCTGACCTTGAATTACTAGTAGTTTTCTAGGAATCAAACTGTTGAGAGAGAGAGAGAGATTTCAGATTATAGACGCTGGACAGCTGGGGTCATTAGCGTCGTTAAGTACAAACTATTGTGCAACTTAAGCCCTATTCTCACGCGTCATTTTCAATTTATCACGATTTTCATTGATTTATTGAAAATGAACATCAAAATATGAACATGTGAACACTAATTCAGAAAAAATGAACAGCGGTCCCTAAATGTGAAAAGAGATTCTACGTTCATTATTTTTACCCCTTACATCACAAAACAATCATGAGCGAGGACCGAGGTGGAAATCGAACTCACTAGTCACGACAGCTTGATCCAAAGGCCAATACGCTGATCATTACACCAAGCTGTCCTCGACGGACAGGCGTGAGTATTTTCAAATTTTGTGTTTTATATATAGTTCAGTCACATTAGGGGTTTCACCTCGGAATGAGAGATAATAAGCTGTAAACTTGTATAAACCTTTATTTTGGCATTCTAAAAGCTGTCTCAAAAGTCTCATAAAATCTCGTATTCGAGTCTTAAGATATTCAAGGTCAAAGGTCACAAAAATCGGTTTTTCGCCAATATCTCGCTTCCTATGGTTTCAATGATATTTGCATCTATTATGAAAATTGAAGAGCATAAAATTCTCTACAAATTTTGTTCCAAACGTGTTTTTATACGCTTAACAGTTTTTGAGATAGAGCGGTAAATAATACGTCGATCTATTTGATAAATGAAAAATATTATTAAATATAATATATTAATTAATAAATAATGAAAATTATTCGTAATTATGGATTTTTTAGTGATTAATTAACTTGATACGACGTATTATTTACCGGGACTCACGGTTGACCTTGCATTATGCTATGTAAGGCTGAGTGCTGCGCGCTCTATCTCAAAATCAGTTAAGCGTATAAAAAAATGTTTGGAACAAAATTTGTAGAGAATTTTATGCTCTACAATATTCATAATAGATGCAAATATCATTGAAACCATAGGAAGCGAGATATTTGCGAAAAATCGATTTTTGTGACCTTTGACCTTGAATATCTTAAGATTTTATGATACTTTTGAGGCAACTTTTAGAATGCCAAAATAAAGGTTTATATAAGTTTACAGCTTATCTCTCATTCCGAGGTTGACCCTCTTTTTTGGCTTAAGTGACTGTATTAGATTTTGCAAACAATAAAACAATCTTTAATTAAATTTATTATTTATTAAATAATAAGATTACAAAAGACAGGCTTATAATAGATTTTCTGAAAATTTATTGTTGTTGAAAATTTGTCGTTGGTGTTGAGAATTGCTGTCGAAGTTGAGGCTCGAGTTGTTATTGAGATTTAGTTGTCGATCTTGAGAGTCTAGATTAGGGCAGCTTATTTATAATTTTGGGATTGTTATGTTACATGGATTTATGGTTCTCTTTGACCAAAGATTTTAATGTGTTTAGTGTTTTTGGAGCGGATGCCTCGGCTTCTCAGTCTGGACACTCTGGGAGTGGCTGCTTGCGATTCGGTGTCCTGGCGCCCTTAAACTCTTAGTCGCTGGATCCGTAAGCTACGTGTCATCTGGAGGGTGTGTTATTCGGATTTTTTTTGATTTGCTTTTTGGGATCAGGGTGTATTGTCTTGTGTGCTAAGTGGCTGGTGGTCGGATTTCTAAGCCCTATTTTGGGCCTTTTTAGAGTTCCGTATCTCAATAAGAAAAAACGGAATCCTTATAGGATTTCTCGTTTGTCCGTCAGCTGGCTGGAAACGATAGTTGATCAGTCTCAGATTGATCAATAATTAATTATGACACACGTTAATAAATTCTTTTTTAATGAAAAATGTGAACAAAATTAATTGAAAATGACTCGTGAATCGTGGAAACTTGGCTTTAGCTGGGTCCAGGAACTTGTTTGGCAACATTCGAAACATTTTTATTTGAATGCATACTCAGATTACAATTATTATCATTCTTCTTATTTTAACAGCTGATTCCGTCATCACAGAGTATTTGCTAGCTTTGAAATAAAAAACAGAGAATTTGGGATTTTAAGTTTTAGCGAAAATGTGCGATGTAGTGTTGTGCAAAGATAATCCTTTTATTTAGATAAGGTAACAAATTAAATTCATAAATATTATCTAGACATAGATAAAAGATAATTTGCTATATACAAGGTGTCCAAGACTTGCGGTGTCGGCCGATATATTGATTTTGGGTGAAGATAGAAAAAAAGTTTTAATACAAAAGTTGTATAAATTTTAATGGTCTATAACCTAAAAATATTTTCAATTATACAGCCTGTCCCATTTAAGCGTGGCAGATCCAAGTTATGTTTTTTTTAACCTAGCACCCTGTTTTTATTTATTTTTTCAATTCTGCGCCTAAATGTGAATAGAAATTGTAAGGGAAGCCATGCTCGAAAATTCAGTAATTTTTGAGTTATTCAAGTTTTTTAGAAATTTTTAACACATGCAGACCTTTACCTAAAATTTGACATAGCCAAAACAGAAACCTTTATCAAACTGAAATTTTGAGGATCACTAGATAATAGACGAACAAATCAATGCCTGTCCTAAAAAAATTAATTTATTATACAGGGTGTTCAAAATAATGTACTTTTTTTACCTAACTTCGATCACGTGTAACTTTTGATTGTTAAATACAACGAGGTTATTTTTTGCTGGAATTGTATTCTTTAGGATATTTACTAGCACTTTTATTAAGGGTTCTCTATACCTAAACCTAATATTTTAGTATTTATTACGATTTGAATGTAATTTTCACATATTTTCGCCCTTCACAGAAAATGTCGCAGTGTGCTGTGAAATATTTTTATCATATTTTTTTTAATATGTATACAGGGTGTATTGATAAGTTCTACACCTAAACCTAACAGTTTTTCAGATATTTGCTGTTATGTCCAAAAAATTACATTTTCAGGTATTATGGTATAAAGTCATATTTTATTTATTTTTAATCGTGAAAGTAAGATTTTTCTTGTAATAAATTCCTTTAATTTTCCTTTTTCTTTAATAAAGTACTTTCATTTTTATTAAGCATGTTTTATAACTATGTGTAATACTTAGTTTTCTAATTTTTCGTGTTTTTTTTTATTTCTTGTTTAAAAGGAAAATTAAAGGAATTTATTAAAGGAAAAATCTTACTTCCACGATTAAAAATAAATAAAATACGACTTTATAATATAATACCTGAAAATGTAATTTGTTGGACATAACGGCAAATATCTGAAAAACTGTTAGGTTTGGGTGTAGAACTTATCAATACACCCTGTATACATATTAAAAAAAATATGATAAAATTATTTCACAGCACACTGCGACATTTTCTGTGAAAGGTGAAAATATGTGAAAATTACATTCAAATTGTAATAAATACGATAATATTAGGTTTAGGTATAGAGAATCCTTAATAAAAGTGTTAGTAAATATCCTAAAGAATACAATTCCAGCAAAAAAATAACCTCGTTGTATTTAACAATCAAAAGTTACACGTGATTGAAGTTAGGTAAAAGAAGTACATTATTTTGAACACCCTGTATAATAAATTAATTTTTTTACAGACATTGATTTGTCCGTCCATTATCTAGGGATCCTCAAAATGTCAGTTTGATAAAGGTTTCTGTTTTGGCTATGTCGAATTTTAGGTAAAGGTCTGCATGTGTCAAAAATTTCTAAAAAACTTGAATAACTCAAAAATTTTAGAGCATGGCTTCCCTTACAATTTCTATTCACATTTAGGCGCAGAATTGAAAAAATAAATAAAAACAGGGTGCTAGGTTAAAAAAAACATAACTTGGGTCTGCCACGCTTAAATGGGACAGGCTGTATAATTGAAAATATTTTTAGGTTATCGACTATTAAAATTTATATAACTTTTGTATTAAAACTTTTTTTCTATCTTCACCCAAAATCAATATATCGGCCGACAACGCAAGTCTTGGACACCCTGTATAATTATCTAGATTCTAGATAAACTTCAGAAAACTCAAAAACTCTTTATTTATTTCCCGCCGACGAACCAAAACTAATAAGCAAGAGTATTTTAACGTAAATTATTTATTTTATATTTTGTACGAATCAAGAAATTTAGTACTCATTGAAAAAAAATGTCTTTTTAAAGACCACCAACAGCTAAGGTTATTTGGGCCTAGCACCAATTAATATTTTCAATTCATAATTTTCTTTTAATAATAAATTGAAAATCGCAATTGACACTTTTACCAGGCTCTCGGGCTAGAACCCGGGAACTGGGTATACTCATTGAATGACTAATAGTCAAGCAACGGTATAGGATTCTCCATATTAGACTAGGTACCCATTTTGATATTTGAATGAAATCGGAATTTTTTACTATTAAAACATTATAGAACGGGCGGCGCTGCAAAAATCGTGTACCCATCGATGAAAATTTCATTTTTTTAGTAATAGTTTACAAGAAAGTTTTGTCATCCAACCCCTATTCTAGTGTGATTTGTGTACGAGGGTGATTTCGCCCCTCTCCGAGATTGCACTAAATACTCATGTACATCAGGGTGGTTCAGTTTTAACATTGAATATTTTGACAAAATATTCTCCTCGTCGTTCCGATTCTGAAATATATATCGTGTCCCAGATTCATGTATACATACGGAAAATAACATTGAGAACCAAGTCTTCATGGTTTCCGGGCTTGTAGGCCGTGGTCCGGTGGTATTTCTACCTGACGTTTCGTCTACAACTGCGGTAGACATTCTCAAAGGCCAATATATACTGATCCACAGCTGCAAGGGATGCGGTATACTCCTGGTGTTGAGACCCACTGGCAACACCAGGAGTATACCGCATCCCTTGCAGCTGTGGATCAGTATATATTGGGACAACGAAACGAAGCATCAACACACGTATGCAGAGCACAAGAGAAGCTGTAAACAAACGGAAAAATCTGACATAGCCGAACACACTTTGACTCTGGACAATCGATCCTCTTCGAAGAAACCCAAGCCATAGACAGAACGTTGAACTATTACCCAAGAATATACAGAGAGGCCATAGAAATACATAAACACACACAGAATTTCAACCGAAAAGATGAAGGCCTCAATCTCAGTAAAACCTGGACACCAGCACTCCGACATACAAAACCAATGACCAATCGTACAAGGCGGGATACGACCGAGTAGAGAACTCATCACCACTACACACTGCGCAGTTGACCAATGGCAGAGAGACGGACTACGACCGAACAGAGAACACACTGGCACTAGGTATAAAAGAAGGGAGAACACCAGTCACCGACACACTAACCTGTGAGCCGCCAAGAAAGACACTTCGACCGCTGCCACATCGCCTTTGAGAATGTCTACCGCAGTTGTAGATGAAACGTCAGGTAGAAATACCACCGGACCACGGCCTACAAGCCCGGAAACCATGAATACTTGGAACAATGCCGGCCGTGAAAGCTTGCACACTTGGATAATAACATTTTTTAAGATATCAGTTCTGTAACTGAAGAATTTAGTATCTGAATTCCGGAAATAATAAAAAATTAAGGTCCTTCTCACACGGAGCTACTCAAACGAAACCAATTGCTAACTCGAGTTACCAATCAGTTACTAGCACTATTGTATTTCAATGAAGGTTCGCACACGGCGCTATCGGTTAGTAATCAGCTAGTAATCAATTTCGAGTGACGCGGCGTGCTGTTACTAACGAAACTCAACCAAAATGGCTAATCCAACATTAATTGTAGTATAAAAGGGACAGTATTTCCACTAAATTTAAATATGCTTCTTTTTCCTGTAACTCTTTGGCAGCAACGAATGCCCTATAATATAAAATTTTTTCAACATAAGGATGAATCAATACTGGCATTTTTTCATTCGCCGTTGGCGTTGCCTTTTTTGATAACAATATAAGGAAATATCCTTGAATGAGAAGACATCATCAGCTCGAATTAAACAATGATTTGAGTAGCATCTTGGGCAAAGTTTGGTTACTAACTAGTTAGTGATTTTAGTTAGAATAAGTTTAGTTTCATTTGAGTAGTACCGTGTGAGGAGGGCTTAAGATATACAAATTTTAGCTTAATTTTTAAATTTTAGATTTTTTACCAATGATTAATGATCTCTCTATAGAGTAACGAGTTATACCTATAAAGTATTTATAATTTTTTTAAGTTTAATACTCGAATTATTACTAGTCGAGAAAATTGTTTTTTTGTTTGTTTGCAAATGTATGTTTCAAAGTTTAATTCAACATTTTGTTAATAAACATATTTAGATTTAAATTAAAAAGACATGTCCTTTCTACAAGCAGTATTTTTGTAGACCTTTCTTGATATCTGAACTAGTTCCAGAATTTTGGAATTGAAAACCAAATATCAAAACCAGTTCCGGAATTGAGAATGATTTGATATTGGAGGCCCTAGCCAGAGCCTAGTGTTAGGCGTAGGGTTACCAGATGGCCGGAATTTTCGGGAATGTCCCGGAATTCGTTGGTTTGTCCCGTGTCCCGAAATTTAAGTCTTCTATCCCGGAAATGTATAAGTTCAACGAATTCGTGCTTGTGATCGCAAGAAACGACACTAAGTTACATGCTAAGTAGTATTTACTTAGCAATATCTGCAATTTCTGTACATATATATATTTTTACTTGTATTTAATTATATTCTTCGGACTTACCCTATGTCGGTAAAGACAAATTGGGAACAATAAAATGAATTATTAAAGATTCACACGAAATTATGTGTGATTTACACACTCAGAAGCGTCTCCCACATCTCACCGTGTACTGTTGTATGATAAATGAATAAAATTAGACAAGTCTAATGATAAATACAAAAAATAGTAAAATAATAAAAAACATTTTTTCACAATAACTCCCCCCTGAAATAAATTGCCTCCGCCTTAGAAATGTCCCGAAAATGTTGGTTTTTGATCTGGCAACACTAGTTGGGCGAATGTCACCACGAGTCAAGAAACACGCCACACAACGTGTCCGTGTGTTTCCCAGATTAATTTAAATTACGTCATGAGTTCACTTCACGCCATCTGTTGCCCACTGAGACGACGAGCGCGTGGTATTGGCGGCTATGTGGCGTTTCGCCATCGCCATCTTAGATTCGCAATACTCCTATATTATTCATGACATTGGGTAAGTTGCAAGTTGTAATGCTGTGTCTTCACATTGCAATAATGTAGAGTAGAGCTGCTGCCCACCAGGAATAGTAAATCGTCAATACCTACATTTATTTTACCTAAAAAATGGTATAATATAGTCCCGTTGTTTTGTAACCATACGCATTTTAATGTTATATTTATTTGTGTTATTACATATATTATAATATTGTTATATTTGTATATAATAAATAGTATATTGTGCGAATAGTGGGAGAAAGAGGATATTCCACTCGTGTGTTTTACCGCACTCGCTACGCTCGTGCGACAAAATCCACACTCGAGGCATCTCCTCTTTCTACCAATAGTCGCACACAATATTTTGTTCAACTACCGCAAGAAATATGTCATTTCGTGGCTCTGCTGAGCGTGGGCGAATTAATGGGTGACCTGATTGATTGCGTAAACGTTCCCCGTAATGAGTGTGGGCGAAATGTTATTTCGCCCACTCTGCCCTGATTGATTGCGTAAACGTGCATTTCGCCCACTCTCTACTGTAACAGTACAGTCATGGCCGAATAAGCAATTTTGCTAATCCAGAACTTTTATTTTATAAATGTCAATGTGTGGGTGGTCCGATTGTGTTGACCTATAAAATTATTGCAAGCTGTTTCCGGTGAACTAATATGCAAATAAATTCAGCGAACTTAATCAGGGTATATAGAACGAGTTTAATAGTGGGGAATACGGGCATTTGGCGCAAAATTATACAGTTTTGATTGGTTAAAGGAAAAAGCGCGAAAACGGTTGAGAAAAATATCTGCTGCTTGCGTACGTAAGCCACGGCACAGGCAATTGGTGATTCCAATTATACTTATGATACCGGTGAAACTACTCTTGACCTTGAATTCATATCTGGACCTGGTCCTACTTATTAATGTAGTTCTTATATTATTATTATTTAAAAAATCAACAGGCGTAAACCCATTATTATACATTTTACAAATGGTGATAGAAAGTAATTATTATACATTGTAATATTCATTAAATAAAAATGTCTTATAATCTTTAGTTCATGTTCTGATATTTTTGTGTAAATTAATCTAAGAAAAGTCCTTAAGGTACACATTTTTAGAATATCTTTTAAATATGGCAAGAGAAGTTGTAAAGATATTCGGGTCAAGGTTATTCCCTAAAATTGACATTCTTGTTACCGGAGAATTTTGTCCATATGACGTATAAGGTACTTGAAACAAGCCTCGTGGTCGTAGTTGGTAATTTCTTTCCAAGTACTTAAATTTATCTTTTAATTCAAGACAATTCATCCGATCTTTATTTATCCCATATAAAACACACACGTCCATGTATTGCCTGTTTGATTTCAATGAACTGATTTTACATAAGGTCGCTATTTCTTCATAATTATGATTCAGAGTTGGATTTTGTATACCAAGTTTGTATGCCACAAAAGCCAAAAATTTATGCTGTACTCTCTCCAACCTACGTATATGTATGTCATAATATTTTGAAAAATGTATTTTGCACAACTGAAATCATAAGTCCTTCCTCCATACGCTACATTCACTGTCAGTATTTCACCTTCATTATCCGAAACCTGATAAAAGTATTACTGTATTATTCCAATAGAAACCTTTGAATTGAAATATTGTTATTCATTACTCAATTTTATAATAGTTAAGATACAATGATAACGTTTAAAGGATTATACTGTTTTCTATTTATAAAAAGGTGTTCCCTTTCAACTTAAGGTGGAAAAATGGTCACATGAGTTCCATCAACAACTCCGATCGTTCCCGGAAATCCAGTGTTAATGTAAAATCCACAAAAAAGTAGCATCCATTCGATTACTGAAAACTCCAATTATTGGATACCTGTTTCTATATTAGTAATAATGGTTTATCTATAGTGTTCCTTAGTTTGTTGTCTCCTTTCAGCACTGACAGGAAAACGAATCCATTGATCCATTATCCGATTCAAACTAAACGGTAGCATGAAGAGCATCGCTTATTTTTGTTTGTGACATACATGTTCGAAAGTCCTGACCAACTCTTTTCTGATAAGAGCCCGTAACCATGAAATTTATAGAGGACGAAACCTAAATAACAAAATAATTATGTTAGAAATTACTATATTTACATAAATATGATCGAGATCGTTAGTTTTTAATAATTATTTTTTACGCAACGTACCATCAATTCACAAAGAATTCCAGTCTGTCTCCTTCGAGCAGGTAACAAAGGTCGTAATTATTCTTCGCTGGTACATTCTTCCGATAATCAGTTATTAACAAATTACTTGATTCTGTTGATCATGATTAATTAAGTATGAACAAGTTTTTTTACCAAGGATACATGCCTATAAAGACTTCGAAATTCATTTTCTGAAATAGAAAATGGATCGGTTGCATCTCTTAAAATTCGTCTAGTTATGCGAATATCGTTTATTGCATTGCTTTCATTGCCTGTCATTATAAGAATGCTTTTCACTCAGTGTGGTTGGGCCGTTGATAATTTGTTTATTGATGAAATCAAGAACTGATAAAGTTATTAAACAAATGAGCCAACATAAATTGTTTAAGAAATTTGCATTTTTATAAGCAAATAACTAACCCGGGGGCGGGGGGCAGAAGTCTTTTGCTCATCCGAAGAACCAAGACCACTATTTCAGACGGTTCTGCACAGAGTCTTGATATACGTTCGTCGTCCAATGAAACACGGCATACTTAAGTTTATTATTATTCTTCACACATACACACTATTGTCACTTAATAAGGAGGTTCGAGCGTATCTAATGGTAAACGAAAATTCCAACTTTCATGCTTGAAATTTTACAATATTATAGAAAAAATTACCATACATCTGGATGGTGTTATGCAAAAAAAAGTTAACCCGCAGGTGGCTGGTTTTGAGATAATTGGCTTTAAAGTTAATGATATCTGGTAAGTCATCAATAATATGATAGCTGATAAATGTAATACTACCTTATAAACAATACTTAGTCTTATTTTTTTAGAAGGTTTGAGGTAAAAATTTAAAGCCGTTCATTAGTTTCTTCAACTCAACAAATAATCCATTTGTGTATTGTATAAAAATGACCAAAGATGCAGTTATGACATTTGGATTTAACACGGCAGAATAGACTATATATAATATAATATAATAATAATAATGCGTTTAACGTCCGTTTCTCGACATTATGTCATAACAGACGCCATTCGCACCATTACTATTTTCTATTTTTACCACTTCCCGTTTTATACATTTTTATACTTCAACTTAATTAATAATGTGCGAATGAAGGAATTATAGGACATTAGGATAAGGTAGGCAACTTTAGGAGCATAGGAGTTTGACAGGTAATCGGCCATGGCCTTGAATAAGGAACCATCTCGATATTCATCTGGAATTATTGAGGGAAACCATAGAATAGACTATATACTACCATGGAAGTATTTTAAATATTTATCCATCAATTATTTTAAACAAATAAGCTACAGATAATTTTAATAATTAAAATAACTAATTTTCATCACTTTTTTGATGGTCAAAAGAGCAAAAAAGTTCAGTCACTTAACGATCTCGCCTCATTACACTATTCCTTCAGTTTTACCAAATTATATTCCGCACACAAAATCCAACCTGCCGTTTCTTCTCCAGCCTACTCAACTTAACCTTTTTGTTTATTATTTCCCGACTACAGGTTACCCGACTACAGATGTTACACTCCCCCTCTCCCTAATTAGAAAATGTGCAGTCACAAAATATTTTCTTCATCAGCTGGTTCTTGGAAAGGCTGTAGATCCTGTACATGTCAGCAGCCAATTGAAATAGTATTTCGCACGATTGCTGGTACGAATTGTGGAGCTAACTTAGCGGGTGCATGACCAGCACAATTGGATAAAATGTGGGTCCTCTTCCACACACGATGATAAATAACATCTGGATGCTTACCAGAGTTGTAACTGCGACAGTTACGAGCATAAGCGTCAGCTAAAAGATGCTGAACCCCTGAATTATTTTTGGGAGCTCAATTAAATTTTCAGCATGCAGATCACGCAAGGTATCTGAATCAACATGATCATTTTCTTGAAGGCGACTATAAAAATCGCCACTCAAAGGAACACAGCGGCCAAAATTTAGGAAAGCCGGTGAAAAACCTGTGACTTCGTGAACTGCAATCCGAAAAGCAAACGCTACCTTTTGTATCTTTTGATCCCACGTGCGATGATCGTTTTGATTTAGATATGAACGTATTGCTGCTCCTATGGTACGGTTACATCTCTAAATAAAATTTGAGAGTGTTAACGCACATTATATCACAGTTTAACTTTATATTGTTTAGCGAGATTTTTAATCCGTTTGCAATAAAAAATGGTGGAACCTTTGGTGTAAAGATACGAAATGTTACAATTACCACAAAACACCAAACCATAACAAACACTCTCGACGTACGTTTCGCCAACCAAGTTGGCATCATCAGGAGATGATTAAAACTAAAGACTAAACACAAATTACTGCCTATTTATAGGCTACCTAATTTTAATTACCTGAAAACTAAACTAATTTACTAAATCAAAAAGCAGGCTACCTGGAATTGGGCCTTTGTCACTGTTCATAATGTTATTTTTACACTTATGAATCTCTAGACTCTCTACGGCGTCAAGTTGTCTAATATTAATGACGTTCCTAATTAATTTTAAATTACTATTGTCTATTTTATGGTCATTTTCAAATGCATGTTGGGCAACACTAGATTTATCAAACCTGCCATATTTTAGATGAGCCATATGCTCTTTAAATCTTACTGAAATAGATCTTCTCGTTTGGCCAACATACTTTTTATTACAATTTTGACAACTAATTTCGTAAATCCCGGACTTTTCTTTTTCTTCTACTTTTTCTTTAGGGTTCCCTAATTTTTCTTTCAAACTATTACTTGAAGAGTATACAATATTTAATCCTACTTCTTTAAAAATCTTTTTTAACCCTCTGGTGAAGCGCGATTCAAATGGAATCGATACATATCTAGAAATTTCTGTTTCATTACGAAAAGTCGAGGAATTTTCCAAAGCATTCTTGCAACGCCATATCGAATTCTGATGTTACCGGCGACATTCAAGAATTAACCCCCTCTACCCCCTAATCATACCCCAAACGGCCGCTAACAATGTGACTTTTGACTAGTAACTGGGCTACATTTGAAATGCATCGTTACGGTCATTTTTTGCACTCTCCGATTATTTTGCTAGCCTTTCAATCTCATCTTAATTCAGTAATATTGTGTTTTCACTAGGAAAGTTTTGGGGTAGTTCTGATTTCTTCTATTCTATATGTATTTTGGAGTGCTGAATCAGAATCTGAGGTTTGCGAACAAAATTTCGTGACGCAACATTGACAAAATCACAAAAAAGTGTAATATTTCTGTTTTTTTCGTAAAACTCGAAAACTATTTACTTTTAGTAAATGGCCTGTTTACAGAAATTAAAGTACGTAAAATTCTCTACAAATATTGCTATTTAGTTTTTCTTTCATAACAGTTTCTTTGACTTTTAAAACTCGAACCTGATACACCATATTGCGATTAGTTTTCTTTTTTCTTTGCTGTTCTATGAACTCAGGTGTTATGACGAGACAACACATAAAACATTGAGTTTTGAAATTGAAAGGTGGTTCAGTAGAACGTCTTTGGACTTGCTCCCTACCCTCCTTAACTTTCTTCAAATGAGCAGTAATCATTCTTTTTACGACATCGCTCATGAACCTCAACTGTAGATTTTTTACTTAGCTGAACATGATGATCATCCTTCCTCTTCTTGCTAGACTCAATAAATGTTTTCAAACCTTATTCCCGCACCGTCGTCACCTTTTCTACATCATTATCCAGTACTTTATCACAAATAAAACACACGTCAGAAGCCATTTTTAACACCACAAATCTATAGGTGAAAATCACTATCTGACAGCCTTTTAATAAAAAAAGTAAAGTTCTGGATCGAAAAAGTGGGTTTTGCAGAGACCGCCAAAATATGCCAAATTTCGACTGTCACTTAAGACCTAACGGTTCTTCTGAAAGAAAAAATAAATAGTAATATTTGTAGAGAATTTTACGTACTTTAATTTCTGTAAACAGGCCATTTACTAAATGTAAATAGTTCTCGAGTTTTACGCAAAACTTCAGAGAAAAGCAGAAGTTTTTCACTTTTTTTGCGATTTTATCAATGTTGCGTCACGATATTTTGTTAGCAAACCTCAGATTCGGATTAAGGACCCGAAAATACAGGTAGAATGAAAGAAATCAGAACTACCCCAAAACTTTCCCACTAGGGGCAGTTTTGAGAATAAATAAGCTGAATTATCTCCGTTGATGGATATTTGGTAATGTCGTTTGGACCCATCTGTAATATGATGATACCAGATACAAGCTAGACAACCATTAATTATTCAGGCCATCCCAAGGGGGATATCCCTCTTGTATAATTTATGTTTATAATGTAATATTCTATAGTCTATAACAGTGTTTCTCAAATAGTGAGGTGGATTAGAGGTGTATTTAAAAGTTACCGATACCTGGCGGATAAAAGCACCAATGGTATGAAGATACCTTAGGGTGTACTCATAAATGTTAGCCTAGGAGCCCTCTGGAATTTCTAAAATACAACTTTTGGCGGTCGAAAAATCACGGAATTTTACCACTGTTTTTACTTTCTTCGAAATATCTCAGAGACGGTTGACTCAAGCGATTCTTCCACAATATGATGTTTTGAAGAGGATTACATTAATTCCTACAATTTTCATTCCTACAACTTTTCTGTAGTACTAATGGTAAGCGCGCTACAGCTTCTTGAAACTCACGCGCTTATTGTAACCTTGGTAACCAATGGTTAAAATGTTACGTCCTTTTCAATAGCTTTATTTATTGTGTTCTTCATCGAATTTTTAATTGGAAATACATAAGTCCATAAAGAAAAGAACATCCTAAATCGTGCTTTTGTCCCATATCGATATCTTTAAAAATCGAGAAGTTACAGGCAGTCAAAGTTGAATTCATCACAGGGTTTTACGTGTTTTCTTAATACAAAGGCAATACTTTTGCCTTTGTATTACTTCTAAATTAACATGTAAAATACATATTTCAGTATCTGAAAAAGCCGCAATTGACGGCGAAACGTCATACAAAGCTAAATAAGGTGTTTGATTAGTGTACCTGTCCACTTTCCTGTGACCATCGTATTATCTATTAAAATTATTGAATTTTATTTTTAATTATTATTAAAAATAATACGTTGAAAAAAATTACTTTAGCGTCCGGCTCCTCACGGGCCTGAAATGGGTCATTTTACGCCCTGTTTACACGCATAAATTTTATAGGGAGTAGGACAAAAAGTATATTACAATAAGTATTCGCAGATGTATCCAGAGGACCAAGTGTGACAATTTAATAAATGAAAAAGGCATATTTTGTTACGTAATTTCAATTCCTTGAAAAAAAAACTTCAATATTTCGTACATAAAATTAACTTTTCTTTATACGTCACTGTACAATGTTGTTATAGATAGATAGATAGATAGATAGATAGATGTCTTTATTTGATTAGTACAAATGTACATAAATAGTGTCAATTGTCAAACAGAAAAAAAATTATAAAAACTCGTACAATTTGTAGTGAGCTATAGATAACAAATATTTTTTTAAATTATTCCTAAACTGTTGATTGGAATTTTCAATTTTGATCTCCGCAGGTATATTATTGTGTATTCGTATCATAGCGTTGCGGACACCCTTGTGAGTCACCGTAAGTGTACAATTAGTAGTTTTTAAATTATTTTTGTATCTTGTAGTGTATTCGTGATTATTTTGATTTTCATTAAACAAAGATGGACAAAATTGTACAAAATTTGCACAATTTAGGATATAAAGATCTATTAGTGTTAGGATGTTGTACTGAATAAATAAATTTTTACAATGCTCTCTAGGTGCCACACCCGCTATGATACGAATACATTTTTTTTGTATTAGAAAAATTTTTTGTGCCCAGACCGAATTGCCCCAAAAGATTATTCCATATTGAATAATAGATTGGAAAATTGCATAGTAGACACTAAGCAAAATATCGGTACTAACATATTTTTTTAAATATAGGTACTTACTTTTTCTTATTATAACATCGCATGTGACATTACATCTACTAACTAATTATAATTACCGAAAATTAATGAATTACATAATACAGGATGTTTCATAAACATTGTGCCAAACTTGTAGATGTTTCAGAAGGCATCAAAATAAACAATTTTGGTCAATAAACCTCTATCTGGAAATGTGCCGTTTTGGCGGTAGGTTGAATGATAGACAAATTTAAGGGTACTATTATTTTCTTAATACAACATGATAATTGGGCCATTTCGATAGCAACTTGTTAATTCACTATTGTTAAAACAATAGACCCCCCCATGTGCGTCATCTGCAACTGTCGTCTCTCCATTCAACACCTTCTAGTCGACTGTCCACTATACGATCCCCACAGGTTAAACGTAGACCTCGCCACTAACATAGAAGACATTCTCGACTTTACTGAAACGAACATTGTAAAATTATTCAAATTTTTAAACGCAATCAACATAACATACAAAATATAATAAATTACTCACCTTATTACTTACCAGAGTCTCCCTTACACGATCCGCTCTAACATCCATTTCAATAATCGTCCATTTAGTATCTAATTTTATTATTCATGATTTTTCAATTATTGTTATAATAATATCATTGTATGCCAGTGCTAAATAACTCAATGATGCACATTTTTTTTTGTTTATTTTTGTCTTTAAATAATAAAAAACAAGCCGTGAGGTGGGTCGTTTATTAGGACTAAAGTGCGACCCTTGAGGTCCACACGACGAACTTTTCAGTTTGATAAATATTTAATAATAATAATTAAATTAGATATTTCACAGGAAAGTAATCATTTTAATCATTAAAACATAATTATTATTTATTTTTAACAATAATTAAAAAAAAAACGGCTGAACCGATTTTTATAAAATTTATGTCGGATCAAAATGACGTTAACACGCCTCGATTGACACCCTTACGAAGTCGATATAATTTTTCATTCGCGAGATATTGTGTAAAATCTACTTTTTTGGAGGTTATTTGGTCAAGAAAAAAGAACGGCTGAACCAATTTTGAAAAAATTTCTTTCAGATCATATTTACGTTAATACGCGTCGATTGGCACCCTAACGTAGTCGATACCATTTTTCATTCTCGAGATTTCGTCTTAGAAAGAAATGGACACATACGTACGTACGTATATACGTACACACACACACACACACAGACATATTTCTAAAAATAGTGTAAAAATAGTGTAGTGACCTTGAAACATAAAAATTTTTTCTCCATTTTGATTTCGATTTTCGGACCCATTACAATAACTTCCAATGGGATGTTAAAAATATTGCCGGCATAACTTATCAGCGCGGTTCACGTTAAAAATTAAGTGGTGGATTGAGTTGCATTAGCAATTAACAATTAAGTAGTGAATTAACAAGCTGCTATTGAAATGGCCAAACTTTCATATGCTGTATTAATAAAATAATAGTACCCTTTTTGACTGTCATTTAACCTACCGCCAAAACGGCACATTTCCGGACAAGGGTTTTTTATTGACCAAAATTACTTATTTTAATGCCTTCTACAACCTCTATAAGTTTGGCACAATAATAAAATTAAGCAAAATCGCAGGATAGTGGACAAAATATTGTTATTTTTATGATTGTACTTGAAAAAGTCTAAATCTATAGACGAAACGTCGTACATTTAATTTAATAAATCAAATTATTTTGTCCACTATCCTGCGATTTTGCTTAATTTTATTATAATCACGATGGACACGATTTCTAATATAAAGTTTGGCACAATGTTTATGAAACACCCTGTATACACTATTTTTAATGTGTATATTATGTTAATTAAAATGTATTGGTCCCCATAGTGACTTCAAAAAAAAAATAGCGTGTGACTTAACCTGTTAATATTGTTAATATACCAGTTAACAATAAACCGTACGGGAAAGGAAATATTATGGGGAAAAAAGGATTTGACGTATTTTTTTCCTAAGTGACGAAGAAAAATAAAGTAATCAAAACAATATAGTGAATTTAGTTACGGTATATGTGTCTAATCATATTGATTGTTATTCTTATGTTTAATCAAAACAACTTCTGAAAATTATTCGCGACTTGATACTTTTTTTCGAGCTGGCGCGTAGCCTGTATGACTTAGAATAAGTATCGATTTGTTAGTGGATGATTATAGACGTGGTATACTCTGGTGCAGATAATAGGTATTGTGCGCGTATTTTTAGTATTTCGTAGAGCATTGCTAACTATAGTTCATCCTGAAATAGTGTAGAGTAGCGTTTCCTAAATTTGTTTACCTACGATCCCATGAAAATCAGCAAAATTGTCGCGGATCCCCATTAATATAAATCAGGAGTAATTTATTTTTTTTATGTGCAACTTCTTTACGTACAGTAAAGTGAATTGAATTCATCTGACTAACTGAGCTTTGCTCACCTACAAACTTGCATTCCAGATCGCTGACTATAGAATCACTGTTGGGGCTTGAGAATGGCCGAGCGTGTAGCTATGCTGTTGTTTACATGGTGTTGCTATGGTTCCTCTATTACAAGTCCCCGGTTCTAGCCCGAGAGCTGGTAAAAGTGTCAATTGGATTTTCAATTTATTATTAAAAAAAAATAATGAATTGAAAATATGAATTGGTGCTAGGCCTAAATAACCTTAGCTGTTGGTGGTCTTTAAAACACAATTTTCTTTTTAGAATCACTGTTTGCCATACGGCGTTTATACAGTGCGGTCGAACCTAGGCTTCTTTTAAATCATTCCCAAATTTAGGTAGACTTAATAACCAATAAACTTTAAGACTGTTCTGATAATATTTACTACCTACAGTCGACTCTCGTTAATTCGAAACTCGAGGGACTCTTAAAATATTACGAATTATCGAGTGTTTGAAATATCAAATGGTTCGAAACAAAGGCTCAACAAACAAACGTTGATACAAGTTTGAACTTGTCGCAAAATGTACGTACGTACTTACAATCTTTCCGCCTCTTTCTCTCTGCAACTTTGAATTGTCGAGTGTTGGACGCCGATGAGTTCGAATTAACGCGTCGTTTTGTTATATAGCAATGATTTTTTCGTACGAATTACCAAGTGCATAAAAATGTATTGATTTAGTTCGAAATATAAAGAGATTTTGTAGGGAACTCGTGATAACTTTGAATTATAGAGAGGTTCGAATTATCGCAGGTTTGAATTAACAAGAGTCGACTGTATATTGTTCTATTTTGTAATAAATGACAACAAAAGTCTTAAGGTTTATTGGTTATTGTCTTTACCTGAATCTGGGAATGATTTAAAAGAAGGCTACTCTACGGTACCACTGGAATCCGTTAAAAACTTCAAATCAAAATTATTTATTAAATAGATTTATACGGCTGTTTTGCAACTGAAAATTTTTATTGGAAGAGCAGCCAATTACATAATTGATTCCTGCAAATATCGAAAAAAATCATTTTGACAACCATAGTTACAGTCAGGACTCTTAACCTGAATCTTTCCACATATATCGCGGCGGAACGAGCTTACAATTACTCAACCGTGACATGATTATTGATTACCAATCCAACAGTCTCCATATATGCAAAGAAATCAATAATTTCCACTATATGCGAGTGTTATTAATTATAGCTAGGTTGTAGATGTGAATCATCGTAGTAACGAGAGCTATAATTCATGTAGGTGAAATTATTTCAAACACCCAAAGGGGATACATTAAATAAGAACCTAGATACATCAATGTTATTTTTATTTTATTTTTTATTTTAATTTGTATATCTGGCAGGCTAACAGACAAATAATGTCCAGTAACAAGCCTGCACACAGTATTACAACAAATTCAAATTCAAATTTGCAGCACAGTAGCTACATTACAAAACATATGACAAAAAAAAATTACATAATTCAATAATATAAATAAAAGAACTCAGTATTACTTCAAAAAAACAGAAACTTGTCTTTTAAAACGGCAGAGAGTGTCCCCAAAGATATCAATATCAGTTTTATTATTGATAACGTTGAAAATGTGCGCCATCCTGAAAAGTGGAGAGTTAAAGGCATAATTGGTCGTGACTGGGGGTAAATAAAATAGATCTCTATTCCTGGTATGGTAGACGGGAGCAGACAGGTAAAATCTCACTAGTAAGTCGGGTGAATTAATTGTTCCGTTTATAATTTTATGTAAACAACATAGATCGGAAATTTTTCTCCTAACTTCAAGAGTTTGTAGTTTCATTAAAGATAGTCTGCTTTCATATGTTAATTGTAAATTAAATTTCCAATTGACGATTCTCAGAAATCTTCTTTGGATAGATTCAATGCGGTTTATATTGTTAAAATAATATGGGCTCCACACAACAGACGTATATTCAAGCTGAGATCTTACCAGCGAACAATACAATGTTTTCATTACGGATATACTGTGGAATATACCATATGGTATTACAACATAGTATTCTAGAAATAATTATATATACCTTTTGAAACGGTTGTCGTTTTTTATTGCGTCGGGACGGACCTGCTCGTCGGAGCCAGGGTTCAAGCACGCACGACAAAATAAAATAAAATAAAAGAAATAAAAAGTCTGGCGTATTTTCTGTGTTTTTATTCAAAAAAATATAGAAATATGAAATATTACAAAATTATTACAAACATTGTCATGAGTAAATATAGCAACTTTGGTACAAAATTGTACATATCATCGATCAATCAAAATGCACTGAGATTGTTGAATAACAGCATTGTTGTACATATATAAAGCCAATCAAAAATACAAAACATATTGCAAAATACAAACAAAATTAATATTCATCAGGTTACCAAGTATAAAAATCAATACATAAATCATACAAACATGTTTACATCGATCTTTACAAATAATTTTTACAATCGGTCCGTGGCTATTGCTTCTCGAAACGATACCCTTCCCGGTGTATAGAACCACGGTGAACAGATCAGGATGTGGCTATTGCTTCTCGCAACAGTACCCTTCTCGGTGTACAGAACCACGGCGGACGGACAGGTCGGTATGCGGCTATTGCTTCTCGCAACAGTGCCCTTCTCGGTGCACAAAACCCCGGTGGAAAGACAGGTACGATGGCTATTGCTTCTCGCAACGGTGTCCTTCTCGGTACATGGAACCACGGGGTAGAGGCAGGGAGGGTGGCTACTGCTTCTCGCAACAGTGCCCTTCTCGGTGCACAAAACCATGGTGGAAAAACAGGTATGATGGCTATTGCTTCTCGCAACAGTGCCCTTCTCGGTACACAAAACCACGGTGGAAGCAGGTCGGTAGGCAGGTAAGAAACGGTAGCTTACAGCCGGCAACGTAACAAAATTGCCTTCGTAAGCTGGACTTGTCTCTTTGAACGCGGGAGACGAAGTCGCCTGTAACAGTCGCGTTCAGGCCTTATATTCTGGCCTCAGTACCCCCACCAAGTCGAGACTGTAGTGGCAGTACGGTGGTCGAATGCTCGGTGCGCTAACAGATGCGCATTCATAACTCAGGAAAGTTACTAATAAAACAACCGGACTGGTCGGTAAACGGTAAAACGGAACCTTACAGCCAGCAAGTTTACATTACAATACTTGCTTTCGTAAGGGGACTGGTCTCAACGACTGTGAGAATCCAAGTCGACTGGAGCAGCGGCGCGCTGGCCTTTTATACACGTCGTCGCATCGCTACCGCTGCGCGAGTGTAGTGGGGATGCGACGACCGGTCGAATTTGCGTGCCAGCAGATACGCTACGCATCTCCAATATAAATTCTTATGGAGCTAAAAACAGTTCGGCTCGCGCATATACAACGGTGCGTTCATTTTTAGTTTATAATAAAAAATACATTATCATTTCACGTCATGTTAATGATATAACATAATTGTTTAAACACAAATACTCTGCTTTTATTGTTCACTTCACAACAGTATTAATCACAGAATAATTCATTGCGATCTCTACAACTAAAATAATATCCACTCTCAACGGAATTAGAAAATATAGTTATATTTATTTTATATTACACTGGTGTCTGGTTCACCTTTAATTTTACCGTACCGTCACACTTTTATGATTTTAGATTTATCTATATCCGTTTGAAATCAATTCGACCAAATACATTTACTTCAAAAATGATATCTAAAAAAATTGCCTAATCAAGGTGACTATAATATTTTAGTTGGCTTTCGAAAGATCAATAAACAAATAAGATGGTCATACTTTTATATTAAGAATAATAAAAAGAGAATAATTGTTTTATTGACAAAATTTTCAGATACAAGCGATTGTTTACTAGGTGGAAAGTTTACGATTGACTCCTCAGTTGATTCTTTTTTTTTCATTTTGGAAGCTCTTTCTTTAATAACAAAATAAAATATAGTTACTTCTTACCACAACAGTTTTATTGATGGATGTACATTTCGAAAGCTAAGCTTTCATCTTCAGCGAACACTACATCACTGTTCGCAGTGTTCGCTGAAGATGAAAGCTTAGCTTTCGAAATGTACATCCATCAATAAAACTGTTGTGGTAAGAAGTAACTATATTTTATTTTGTTTTTATTCCAACCACAGTGCTCATATATATTTTTATCTTTCTTTAATGTTAATAACTCTGTTTTTGTTTCAGATATTTATGATGAATGACACAATGGATTTAAACACGACTGCAATAAATTATTTCAATGATTGGAACTTCAACGTTTCAGTCAACGACACTAATATGTCATCTAATGCTGCCAACCAAACATTTAGCGAATACAACATTTTTGACGAGTTATGGATAGCAGTTCCAATGAAAGCTATTTTCATTTTCCTGCTAATATGCGGATTTTCTGAAAACATTCTCGTTGCCCTTGTTATAATGTTTAATAAAACAATGTACACGACAACCAGCTTTCATTTGTTCAGTTTAACAATGGCGGATTTATTGTTGATAAGTTTGAGACTGTTAGAATTCGTATCACAATTATGGTGTTACTCTGTAAATTTAACAACAAAAGTTTGTGAGGAACATTTGAATCTTTTTTTAGTGTTGTGTATAGGAGAAATGGCCTTGAACACTTCTTCTCTGACGGTAACACTATTTACAATTGAACGTTACATAGCCATCTGTCATCCATTTGTCGCTGTTCGTTTGTTGTCGCAAAAAAGAAGAGTTGTCATAATGATTTGCGGTGTTTGGATTTTCACGACTGCTTATAACACAGCTTGGTATTTCCACAGTATAATTTACGAAGAAGTAAGTTTCATCTTATAGGGGTTCCAGATATTTTCTAATATTAAAGTAGATAATGCAATACCATACAGTTTTAAATTATTTTTTGCAACGCTTGCATCTATAGTTCAATTTAAGAGTCCTGTGTTCGGTTTGTTAAGTGATTCTTTATGGAAGCTTCTGCTGCAGTGGAACGGCAGTGCGTAAAGTAAATTTTAAGGCACTCCGTGCTACAGAGCATATTTTAAGAAGCAATTTTTACTAGGCGATACTAGTGTTTGAGAGTTAGGTCTACTAAAAAAATGTGGCGAAGCGTCAAGGATAATTAAAAAATACGCAATTTTAAAGCATAGTACATTTTATTATAGGTATTTAATGAATAAAAAACTAAAAACTATAGTGTGACAATTTTATCAACACAGCTAGATAGCCCATGAATAGATCTATAATCCTAGTATGGGAATGTAATATTTCTTAAACGCTCTTTTTATTAGAGTACTTCGCGTTCATATCGAACGTTTCAAAAATGTTAGTTACGTAATTTCAACAGTCGATATTTTTAACAATAAGAAATTTAATTTCTGGCTTAATGACAAGTTTTATCAAAAAAAGTTTGGGACAAAAACTATGGACAATTTTACGGCAAAAACTTTTTGTTTGAAACATTTTTTAATTGCGTAATCTTAATTTTCGATGTTATTTAAAAGTTAAAACATGTGTTTCTTATCGGTCCGCTCTCGCTCTAGAAAAATCGTATGATATCCAGTATCCATACTATAGCGCAGGTTCAGATCACGTTTTCAGATCCATTTTCCAAGTCGGATATAATTATAATATTATTAGAAATTCTACAATTTGTTAACATTTGGTCATTAATGCAAATTAATTAAAACAACTAATTACGCATAATTTGTTAAAAATCTCATTTAATTTTTCTATTCAAGAATTTTTTTAGACAAAGACAAAAGTCGAAAAAGTATTAAAAAAACGGAAAAAAAACAAAAAGAGGAATGTAGGTACACCCTAGTTTAATAAAGAGAAAAAGTACAGTTGAATATTACACATACACATACACACTATATCCTCATTTAATTGGTGATGAGTAGAAATTCATACAGTATTTTCGCTTATCATTATTCACACTTACGGTTTGATCACAGAACGATCCAGTCTCGGTCCGATCAAAATATGTTTTAAATGATCGTCCGATGAGCGGAGCGTGAACGACAATTAATGTTTGCGATTAACCTAATTGAAGAATATTTGACGGGACTGTGAGCGAACCGAGACAAGAGCGTGATCGTACTTATAGTGTGGATCAGACCTTAATCTGCATGCGGCGGCTAAAGCTCAACTAGCAGGATGGGGAAAACTTACTTTCTCCTAATTAATTCCGAATTTGGAGTTTTTTTACTCTGCAACCACTGGGCTAAAAGCAGTTAGCAGTAATTTTTTTTGCAAGACAGATAGTAGTATAGTATAGTATATATTTTTATCAGTTGAAATGCAATACATTTTTTTGACACGTCAAGAAACTTAAAACTACATGTTTAAAAATTCATGAAAGTTGTAAAAGTCATGTTCGATTAAGAACTGTTTTATTTTACTTTTAAATGTCCTAAGAGAAGATAAGCTTTTATATTCGGTAGGCAATTTATTGAAAGCCCGGATGGCAAAAATGCGAGGGTTATTCAAAAATATGTTTGAATGTCCTTTCGGTCTAATTAAGTGATTATTGCGGGTATCAGACAATAATATAAAAAAAATACAAAAATCATCTGCAAGAATCAGACCGCCTTAGCCCATACATGATTCGAAACAGTTTCTTCTGTAGTAAAAAGATATCAGTGGAATGCGGGCTATTGCCCCAAACCAAGATTCCATATTTTAAACGTGGAAAAATAAGGCCGTAGTATATGGTTCTCAATAAAACTATATCATTATATAAAAACTTAGCTTCCTTATGACATAAATAAACTTCGATAGATCACTAGACAACTTGTCTATGTGGTCGCCCCATTTTAAATTAGAGTTAAAAGTAATGCTTAAGAATTTTATACTATCTACCTTTTCTATTAGACAATCTTTAACAAACAGTTGAACATAAGGCATATTTTTACATTGAGTGGATTGAAAAGTCATAAACTTAGTTTTATTTAGATTTAGAGTTAAAGCATTCTGACAGCACCAATTATTGTTGAAAGTTGGCTTTAGCCTGAAGATCAGGATAGGTTGATGCTGAAATCAAAAGCGTTGTCTCATCTGCACAAATAAGGCACTTATCAACAGAATTAGTATAGTCCACGAGGTCATTTATGTACAGAACAAATAAAAACGGACCTAGCACAGAACCTTGCGGAACATCGCTATATATATTGGAAGTATAAGAGTAGACCTCGCTCGGCGAAAGATGAAGCCACCGCGTCATAGTAACGTGAATGCATTGTGCCCGCCTTCTAGCTTGCTATTGGCTGTTTATTGTCATGAATAGCAGTTTGCCAAAATTGTACCTAACGTCATAAAACCCAATGTGCAGTTTTGTGTACACGGCACTGTCTGCGGCGAGGGGTCAACAGCTGGCCAAAATGTGTACACCAGAAATCCAGATATCCACGGACATCCACAGAAATCCACAGACATCCACGGAAACTCACGGAAATCCATGGACATCCGTGGACATCCACGCAAAGTCACAGCTGTTGACCCCGGTTTGAAGCCTTTGTCTGCCTGTATGTATGTGTGTGTGTATCCTTTTGTGGCATTGTAACTCCCAAACGGAAGGACCGATTTAAATACGGGTTTGTTTGTTTGAAATCTGATATTTGCGAGATGATTCTTAGCCATGTTTGATTGAAATCGATTCAGCCGTTTACAAGATCTTCAGCTCTCATACCAGTTTGTATAGAAATCTTGGCCAGTATTACAGCTAATAACTTCTAGTTTGAGCTCAAATATTCAGATATTGATTAGTTGGTTTAAAAAGTATGAAATAAAAATTAAATTAAAAATTTTAAAAATCCCCCACGCAAGAAAGCAAACCTTTTAAAAGTGAGAAAACATTATCTACTATCTATATCTGGCCCGAAGCACCGTCTATTTCTTCGTTCAGATGAAATATTTAATTCATAAATTCGTCGGGGACCGCTGAGATATTGGTATTTTTGTCATTCTACAGTGATCCCCGACGCATTTATGAATTAAATATTTCATTTAAACGAAGAAATAGACGGTGCACGGGTCAGATATACCTAGTAGATATTAATAACTTAACTATAGTAATAAAAAATTCGACTGATGACCAGTCCTATACTTCCCACCTAGTAAATATTTGCAAAAAATAAACACTCTTTTTTTTATTCTTTGACTAGGCCCAAATAACCTTAGCTGTTGGTGGTCTTTAAAACACAATTTAATTTTTATTCTTTGAAAAAAGCATGGCCCTCTTTTTTGTTTGGTGATCTATTGATGGCTAGCTTAATATAGCAAAAATCATGGTTACCTTGATTTACGTACAATTTTTATTTTTTTTAGTAAAATATTTTTTTTCTCGAAAACTATACATTTTAGAGAAAAAAAATATTTACATTTTTTTCATATTATAACATCTAGAATTCATTTATATTTTTTTTTACCTATGTTAATACGTGACATTGAGGACGTTTTTTTGAATATCTCAGGATCCACTGAACCGATTTGACTCAAAATCTAATCAGATCTAAGTTAAAGGCTGATAAACACAATAGAACAATCGGCATGCCCGTATGTTGTTCCGTTCTTAAGATATCGAAGGCGAAAAATTGACCACATACACACACACACACATACACACATACACACATACACACATACACACATACACACACACATACAGACATCAGTCAGAAAATGATCTTAAACGATTGCTAGGGTCTAAAAACGTGAAAATCTGTTAAAATCTCGAAATATTGTTTTCGGACTGAATCCATTACTTCCCTACCATAGTAGAGGTGGGAAGTAAAAATTTTGTTCTGGATGTAAAATACTTATATCTTTACTCATAATAATATGCTTTTTAGCAATTGTGTGATCTTTTGGACAATTTAAGTAAGTAGATTAACATAAGTTATAATTTTATTGTACTAGATTAATAATTTTCACATGTAATTTTTAATCATAGGCCATGATTATGACCACATATTGGTCGAAACGTCGGCAAGCTGTAATTAAGGATAAATAACACAATCATTCTATGTACTGAAACCTAAAAACTATATATTAGAAATCGTGTCCATCGTGATTATAATAAAATTAAGAAAAATCGCAGGATAGTGGACAAAATATTGGATTTATTTAAAATATATATAGACGAAACGTCGTACATTTAATTAAATAAATCCAATATTTTGTCCACTATCCTAAAAACTATCTGTCTGATATTAATAATATTTCTCAGTTTTTAAAGGTTTGCTTTTTTGCGTCGGGGGTTTTTTAAATTTTTAACCGACGAAAAAGGAGGAGGTTCTCAAGTCAACGCGAATATACATTTTTTTTAATGTATGACCACGCACAACTTTTTACAGAGTAGTCAGATTTTGATGATTCCTTTTTTATTGGTTAGGGTGTACCTCGTGTACCATTTAAATTTGAAAAAAAAAAATCCACCCCTAAGGGTAGGAAAAAAAAATAAAAAATTAAGTAGGTAGTAATTAGTAGATTTTAGCCACAAAAAATATAAAACCTTTTAACAAAAAATTAAACCGACGAAAAAGGAAACTGAAAAGCAAAAAATAAAATTAACCTCCTAAACTAATGTAAGTTACAAATTTTGAGTCGGCGCCAATTTAATAAAATATGATGTCGGTTAAAAAGGGAATATTAATTAAATTGGTGCGGACTTAAAATTTGTTTCTTATATTAGTTTAGGAGGCTTATTTTATTTTTCGCTTTTCAGTTTTTTTTGTCGGTTTAATTTTTTGTTAAAAAGTTTTTTTATTATTTTTGAGACAGTTACAGATATAAAGTAAATAATACTTAGTTATTGTGAATTAAATTAAAAAAATTTTATTTAATCTTTTACAAAAAATAATATAATATTAATATAATAGAAAAACAAAAATAACCTCAAAATTGCATTATTATTATTATTATTATTATTTTTATAATTTTTTTTATTGATCGCTTTTGTGTTTCATCTGACCGTAGAGATAATTAATTTGTTTTAATTGCAGATCATTTAATTGTAACACTTCAGCCTCGATATCGGCCTCTATAGGCCCGTAAAAAATAAACTCTGCCGAGACCTCCGAAATATCGTCTGGCTTTTGGCCAGAAGAATTCTCGTTCACTCTTGCGTTTTTTTCTCAAAAACTTTACAATGTATTCACCATTGTGATTAAACCTAAATACCACCGTTGCTCATAACAGATGGCATAAAATTTTCCACATTTTGGCTGAGGCGAGGGTTGACGAGATTCTTCAAGGTTTTGATTAAAAGTTGACGTTTCAAGTCATCGTAAAAGTAATAGGGTGATAATCCTCGGAACAATCCATATTTTCAGTTGTTTCAACAGAAAAGGTATCAGTGTCTGTGCTGTCAGCGTATTTGATACTTATTCCGTCTTCGTTTGAAGATTCGGAATTAGATGTCGACTTTTGGCTTGTGTTTCTTTTACGAATAATATGTGCACAGTCCTTTTTTGCAATCTTAATCTTTGGTAAAATGAAAATAGTACAACACTAAATTTGCTTCCAGAACAAGATATAAAACTCTTTATTTAATAAAAAGAGATGGACGACATGTTTCGAGAGCTTAAGCTCTCATCATCAGGTCAATTTAAAAACAAGATTTTACAATAATTGAAAATTGTGTGAAATTGTGTGAAGGTTCTGTGAAAGGAAATTATAAATTAGATTTTACAATAAAATTAGCAATAAAACTAAATTAGTTAAAATTTTAAGTAAATTACCTTTGTTACTTTAAGCATCTTGTGGTAGTAAATTTAAAATCAAAAAATGGTGACATTCTGAAGTAAAAATTAAACGCAATGACTACATCTGAGAGCAATGCTGCTAATTTAAACCAGTAAAATTAATGACATAATATAACGTAGGAGGATTACTGTAATTGATCATTGATAAACAATATTATTTATGGAGGATTATTCTTAAACAAAAAATCAAAAACATTAGATTCCATGCAATCTATTGTTGAGTTAAGGCAGTTATCAGAACTACAAGCTGCTTTTATTTCAAAAGTTTCAAAAGAGTCAATTAGGACATTAGTATCTACAAAGTGTAAAATTTCAATTACAGAATCAGGGTCAAATGAGTGCCCAGAGTTCAAAAGGTGTTTGCCAAAATTAGACCTGGTGTTGATTAAATTAGTGGTATGTTCTTTAAGTCTATCTTTAAATTTTCTCTGTGTTTTTCCAATATAAAATGCAGGACAGTCATTACATGTTAATTTATAAACACCACTACGATTTATAGGATCAATTGTATCTTTATTGTATACTAAAGTTTGTTGTAGGCTACCTTTAGATTTGAAAGAGACGGTTAAATTGTATTTTGAAAAAACTGCTTTTATTTTGAACGATAAACTACCACAATAAGTTAAAGAGCCAATCCATTTGTTATTATCACTAATCGGTTTAAGAGTGGTTAATGGTTGTGCGGAAAATTTATATTTGAATTTCTTGAATAGTGTATATACACAACTAATAGGGAAATTGTTGTTAATAGCTAACTGTTTAATTACGTTATATTCAGCTATAAAAGCCTCAGTCTTCAAAGAATAAGAGAATAGTCTATGCAGTAGTGAATTAAACGCTGCCATTTTATGCTGTATAGGATGGAAAGAATTATAATCAATGAGAGTATCAGTATACGAAGATTTACGATATATGGAAAAATTAAATTCATGATTGGATGTATTAATTAAGATATCTAAAAACGGTAATTGATTTAAATGTTCAAATTCTAATGTAAATTTAATAGACGGATGAATACTATTAAGGTAAGAAAGAAATGTTTGGATGTGTAACGAGTTGCCTTGAAATAGGCAAATTAGGTCATCTACATATCGATAAAAGAAGATAATATTATTTGAAAATAATGTATTTCGAAAAATAATCTCTTCTATGTGAGACATAAAGATTTCAGCTAAAAGGGGGGAAAGAGGGGAACCCATAGCTAGGCCATTATTTTGAATAAAGTAGGTTGAATCAAAAACAAAGAAATTTTGCGAAACACATAATTTAGTGAGAATCATGATATCATCAATTATATACGGATATACCTTCGATTTATACAAGATCTCATTTAGAACAGACAAACAGACATCCATAGGTATGGAAGGAAATAAATTTTGGATATCAAAACTAACTAAATGTGATTGATGAGGAATTTTCAAATCTTTAATATTATTAATTAATTGGTGGGAATTCTTAATAGCATACCTATGGATGTCTGTTTGTCTGTTCTAAATGAGATCTTGTATAAATCGAAGGTATATCCGTATATAATTGATGATATCATGATTCTCACTAAATTATGTGTTTCGCAAAATTTCTTTGTTTTTGATTCAACCTACTTTATTCAAAATAATGGCCTAGCTATGGGTTCCCCTCTTTCCCCCCTTTTAGCTGAAATCTTTATGTCTCACATAGAAAAGATTATTTTTCGAAATACATTATTTTCAAATAATATTATCTTCTTTTATCGATATGTAGATGACCTAATTTGCCTATTTCAAGGCAACTTGTTACACATCCAAACATTTCTTTCTTACCTTAATAGTATTCATCCGTCTATTAAATTTACATTAGAATTTGAACATTTAAATCAATTACCGTTTTTAGATATCTTAATTAATACATCCAATCATGAATTTAATTTTTCCATATATCGTAAATCTTCGTATACTGATACTCTCATTGATTATAATTCTTTCCATCCTATACAGCATAAAATGGCAGCGTTTAATTCACTACTGCATAGACTATTCTCTTATTCTTTGAAGACTGAGGCTTTTATAGCTGAATATAACGTAATTAAACAGTTAGCTATTAACAACAATTTCCCTATTAGTTGTGTATATACACTATTCAAGAAATTCAAATATAAATTTTCCGCACAACCATTAACCACTCTTAAACCGATTAGTGATAATAACAAATGGATTGGCTCTTTAACTTATTGTGGTAGTTTATCGTTCAAAATAAAAGCAGTTTTTTCAAAATACAATTTAACCGTCTCTTTCAAATCTAAAGGTAGCCTACAACAAACTTTAGTATACAATAAAGATACAATTGATCCTATAAATCGTAGTGGTGTTTATAAATTAACATGTAATGACTGTCCTGCATTTTATATTGGAAAAACACAGAGAAAATTTAAAGATAGACTTAAAGAACATACCACTAATTTAATCAACACCAGGTCTAATTTTGGCAAACACCTTTTGAACTCTGGGCACTCATTTGACCCTGATTCTGTAATTGAAATTTTACACTTTGTAGATACTAATGTCCTAATTGACTCTTTTGAAACTTTTGAAATAAAAGCAGCTTGTAGTTCTGATAACTGCCTTAACTCAACAATAGATTGCATGGAATCTAATGTTTTTGATTTTTTGTTTAAGAATAATCCTCCATAAATAATATTGTTTATCAATGATCAATTACAGTAATCCTCCTACTTTATATTATGTCATTAATTTTACTGGTTTAAATTAGCAGCATTGCTCTCAGATGTAGTCATTGCGTTTAATTTTTACTTCAGAATGTCACCATTTTTTGATTTTAAATTTACTACCACAAGATGCTGAAAGTAACAAAGGTAATTTACTTAAAATTTTAACTAATTTAGTTTTATTGCTAATTTTATTGTAAAATCTAATTTATAATTTCCTTTCACAGAACTTTCACACAATTTCACACAATTTTCAATTAGGAAGTTTCCATTGGACGAAAATACTAATTATGATACTGTCACATCATTATAATAAAGATAATTTTAAAAATTCTGAAAGAATTATTTTGATATCTTAAATTTCAACGGAGATATTCAATTTCTTGTACGTGGGGTCGCAAACGAAACTGATTTTTGAATATGACGTCACGCGGTACAAGTTTGCTGTTTTTTAGCTTTGTGAGTAATTAGAACCTAAGTTACTTAGTAACTATTTTGTTGTAATACAGACTTTTCTATTTATATTAAATTAAAATTAACTGTCAAAAATTTAAATATGTCAATATTTTCCGTCATCAACTGGTTTGTTTTTAATGTTTCCATAACAATTTAGGAGTTTATAGAAAGAGATTTATCGGAAGTTACCATGTTAAATTACCACACATACAAACTGAAAATAACTTTTAAAAATATCGTGCCGCGTGACGTCATCCGGACTGAAAACGGAATTTCTTGGAGAATTGTCAATTCAAACTTTGAAGTAGCATAACTTTGTTGTTTTTAAAGATATTTGAAAAATTCTTCCGCCATTAATTTTATAATTTTTAGAACTACGATTTAGACTAAAAAAATAAAAAAGGGAAACTTCCTAATTATTGTAAAATCTTGTTTTTAAATTGACCTGATGATGAGAGCTTAAGCTCTCGAAACATGTCGTCCATCTCTTTTTATTAAATAAAGAGTTTTATATCTTGTTCTGGAAGCAAATTTAGTGTTGTACTATTTTCATTCTACTATTGAACAAGAAGCAAAAAACGAAGTCTCACTATACACTTTGGTAAAATGTTTGTTTTTGGAGAGGTTTTTGGTTTAACAGAACTGTGACTATTAACTAGAGGTTTTTGATTTGCCTGTAAAAAATCTTCGCAACCTATCGGTACTCACTAAAAAAGACGAAAGAATTAAAAAAAACAGGTTAAAATTTTAGATTCGCAATTAATATTCTATCTGAATTTTTCAAAACGCGGGTCAAAATTAAATTAACAGTAACTAGGCTATTTCCTGGTAAACATAGTAAAAAACTCAGTAAAAAAATAATTGTACTTATACCTCTTATAACGATTATAATTTATAACTTATTTTATATCTCGTTTTATATCGAAGGCATGCCCGAGGCATGCACGAACTTGAATTTGTTCATAAACGTCAAACAGAACTAAAATCGCGCGGTGCGCATTTGCGCATGCGCAGTTGATACTTTAATATACATGGACATCCATGTGGACATCCATGGACATCCACGGACATCCATTGATATCCACGGACATCCACATGGGTGTACACCAGAAATCCACAGCTGTTTACCCCTCGGTCTGCGGGCAAGCAGGCGTTCACTAGCATATTATTGATGACGTGCCTGGCTTCATCTCTCACCGCGGGCACTCTAATGGCCACCTAGATAAACACTTTGCTCTCGGTTAGTCAGATATGTCTGTAACCAAGAAAGACTGTTTCCTCTGCAATCTATGTAATTTAATATTTCTAATAACAATTCATGGTTTTAACCGTGTCGAATGCTTTACTTAAGTCTCAATATATAGCCAAACACATTTTTTTATCATTTATAGTTTCAGATATGTGATCAACAAATTGATAAATTGCTGTTTCTGTTGATTTTCCTTTACAGAAACCGTATTGTGAGTCTGAAATGATTTTATTGTCAATAGAAAAGGAAAAAAATTATTTATAAAAGCCAACTCAAAAATTTTAGAAAAATTCGACAGTATAGAAATAGGCCGGTAATTTGAAACAAGTTTCTTATCTCCGCTCTTTATAATAGCGGCTAATTAGCAGTTATTTATCTTTCTAACAATATTTGACACCAATTATGAAAAAAATGTATTTTAACATAGACCCCTTTTAAATGTATAAATCAAAATATTAAACAATATAAAAGCGTTTAACACCTGACCTTTTTTTGCAGGATTATGGTGTTTGGTTCTACATTTTTTATTTTTCAAATGGACTGTTATTTTATCTAGCACCATTTATAACAATAACAGTTCTATGCAGTTTAATGATTCACAATATCAAAAAATACAAAAAAAATATAAGAAATACACGCGATGACAATTCCATGGATCGGACTTTCAATATTCTTGGTATGAACAAAAACATTTATTATAATTTATGATTTTTTCTATTTAAACCATTGTGAGCTCTGGTCGAATTTTTGTGACATAGAATGTAACAAGATAACATCAAATTTTTCATTGTTACAAAATGGTTCCATGATAACAAAAATAAATTTAATAAATCACTTAGTAAACTGACAAATTAGCAATAAACTACACTTTGACAGCTAAAACAAAACAGCCGTTTACTAAGCCAACGCGAATTTCAACTGTTTGCTAAGCCTTCTGTTTTATCAATTAATTCAGCATAGCCTACTATTAAAAATCAGTGTTTTACGTATAACTCTGTTATTTTTGAAAATAAATCCATCAACCTTCATATCAAATTAAAGAGAAAAAAAATCTCTTTCGAATGGTGTCATGGCCATCTTTGACGTGTATTTAAAAAACAAAGTTAATACAAGTATCTCTAAAACTATAAAAGTAAATCAAAATATGAAAAGAGATTTGAAATCTTCATAAAAAAGAGCCTTAAGAAAGTGAACATATTTTTTTTCTAACTTACTTAATAAGCGAGTTATAAACAAAAAACGAAAATGGGTAAATCTCGTTTTTCAACTGTCGGTCGCGAACCAAGCAAAATATGGAAAGTTTGACTACGCAGGGTAGTAGTACTGGAGATTCTGCACATTTTGTCTCATTTAACCAAATCTCTATCTCCCATAACAACGGAGATCCCCATGTTGAGGATGAGTCTGTGGACACACTGTATATTATTTTTAAATAAAAAAACACTAATTAATATAATATAGGGTGTCCCAGATCGATCGCCTACGGACAGTATAGTCTCGATTGTTCAAACATCTGGACGACTCTCGATGATTGCCACTTGGACTCGATTGTTGTTGTTTCATAGTTTACCGAAACCGAGTCGCATCGTACTGAATCGTACAGTGTACACTGTCGAGAGTCACATAAGCTACAATCGTGCATCACTCAACAGCTGCTTGGTCGAGTCGATGGTCGATTGTGGAGTAATCGCGTAATACGACGCGTAATACGAATTCAATAGTGAAGAGATCACAGAGTAGTGCGTACCGACTGAACAGTGAACAATCAACGAGTCGCGTGAACGTCAGTCGACTAGAATATAACCTTGAATCGCGATTATATGTATTCTCATTCGCTTCTATTGCTATAACCTATGTGGCAAATAATCGACTTGAACAATTGAACATTTCGATTGTAAAATCAAACTCCCAGTCGATTGTGGACTCGATTGTTATTATGAACGATTACAGTTGTTTCGATTGTAAAAACATCTCGTATCGCCCGTCACTAGTAATGCTAACTTAAGCTTTTATTTGTATTAATTAATCGTTGCGAATACTTGAACATTTAACTGTAAGTTCTATTTACGTTTTAGGGGGAATAGTACTGACATTTTTCGTATGTTGGATTCCGTATTACTTCGTACCAATGATTCACAAATATATAATGTCGTTACCGTACCGAAATACAATTAGAAGTGTCACCGCTGATCTTCTTTATATGCCTTCAGTCATTAATCCAGTGTTATACAGCATACTGTCTACGAAGTTCCGACAAGCATTTAAGGTAAGTGTTTTACAGTGCGCGTCCGAAGTTTCCCCCCATCTTAACTTTTGAACGAATTTTGTTAAGGGCATGTAGCTGCGGGGAAGTGACGCGAGGGAAATGTCCCTATAGTAATGCATGGAGCGTGCCTTTCATTACCAACTTGAAGGAAAAAATAAAAAGATTTAAAAAATCCTTATAACTATCGAAATAACAAATAAACTTTGTTCGAAAGTAAGAGAAAACGATTATTTGGAACGTCTGCACTGTGCACTTGTGGTTTTAAATCCCATTGATAGATTTTTAAAAACTCCGATTGTCGGGTGAAAACGCGGCAACAATGCTATAGAAACTTGCAAAAATTTCTTGCATTCTCAGTTAAATTTCTGTTGCCCTCTTATTAAATTTTAACTAGCTGAATATCTTATTTTCTTCCCGAGCTCATAGAATAATTTTTGAAATGAACTCAAAATGCACGCCATTCCTTATGTCATGAGCACTGTTTCTTAAAGCGACGTTGTCACGTCAACGCCAAAACTCAGGAAAACAGATCATTATTTCGACTTCAGAACATAATTGTAAAAAACCGGTAGACGCAATTTTGATCGGACCTAGTAGACCGAGAGCTAGTGAGACAATTTTTTGGTGTTATTTATGCAAGGTCTTATTTTTGTTAAGATGTTGAGGGAGGCATATTAAAGTGCCCTGAGTAAGGGATTTTGCTAGATAGCGGTATAGGAGGGATGCAGACCGCCCCCAACATGTAACAAAAAAAAAATGATCACAATAATTATTATTGCTTCAAGGTTGAAATTGTTTGTATAGTTTGTCGGTGACCTAATAATGCCGTTATAATATTTGCAGATCGAATGGTCTGCCCATATCTACAAAAGCTGTCAAAATACATTCGTTCATAGTCATCTGCTTCAGAAATTTTCGTATGTTGTTCACATGATTTTCTCCAATCACATTCATACTGTTTGTCGACATTGTGCAATTTTTGTGAATATGACCGACTTCATTGCACGCTCTGCACCGTATTTCTTTTCGCTCTTTGGGGCAATATTTAGCCAAATGTTCAAATTCTTGGCAATTAAAGCATCTGTACTCACCTTTTTCATTTTTCACAGGTAATCGTTTGTCAAATTTCGGTTTTTCTTCGGTTGTACTTTTCTCTGATTGTGTCGAACGTGTAGGTTCTTTTTTCATAGCACTTGCCGATTCTTTGGGTTTATTGACATCTGTATTCTTCGCTGGATGAATTAAGTCACTTCTTCGATTGCTTATTTTCTCGACGTTCAAAATATCAAAGAATAGATCGTCTAAATCTTCATATTCTTTAGTAGCAAATGAAGTACTTGGTTCTCTTGCCTATATAGACCAACATGAATTTGCTCTTTAATTTTTGAATTCGTCAATTTGAGGTCTTTACACATCTTAACTTTTTCGTGATAGTAAGTAGTCGTCGCCTCTTTTTTGCGGCGTGCGTTTCACCATTCTTTGCCATTTCGTCGTTTGGTCTTCTCTACCTACGAATGTTTTTCTGAACGCATCCTTAAATTTTTGCCAAGTATCTAGTTCTTCCAGTCGCAGTTGCATCCAAAGATACGCGCCTCCTCGTAAATAAATGCATGCGGATTCCAGTACAAAACCTGCTGGCCATCTATGTAAACGTCGCATACTGTCCAAATCTATATTGATATTAGAAGAGTCATGAGTAGCTCCCAAATTGGCTAATGCATTTCTATTATTTGCTCTCTAATCAGACACAATAACTCTGGTATTTAAACCGACTGATCGTAGTTACAGACGTCTTCCTTAACTTAAATACTTATGACAGTTCCCTTCGTTGGACCACTCGAAATATAATAGCAAAAGGGTAACTTCCAGTTATGAATGAATCCTTTAATGTAAAACAACAAACCTTGGTTGCCTAATTTACTCGTTCTACTCAAACTAGACCAATTTTCATACCCTTCGATGACATATGGGACTGGGTTATGACGTAATCCTTTTTTCTTTCCATCTGATTTCATCAAACATCACGACACATTGTCTCTCATCATCAGACATGTACTGTACCTTAATAGATAATTAATTAATTACAGAGATATTGAGCCATGACTGGATTGTTGATACTTCCGGTAGTGCAAATTTAAGTTTCTTCAATAAGAATATTTATAATTTATAACATAGACAGTGCCAATAATTGTTTTTTACTCTTAGTCCACGATATTCTCTTTCTGTGTAAGCACTGCATATAAATCATTGTTTTTACAGATAGTGACTTGTTCTGTTGCAGATTGGTCAAAAGACGTTGATTTTTGCTTGAGTCTTGAGAGAACAGCACTTTGTTTTTTCAATTGACGTTTAATGTTATTATTCTTTTTATTTAAAGAATCAACAGGCATAAATCCATTATTATACATTTTACAAATAGTGATAGAAAGTAATTATTATACATTGTAATTGTAATATTCATTAAATGAAAATGTCTTATAATCTTTAGTTCATGTTCTGATATTTTTGTATAAATTAATCAAGAAAAGTCCTTAAGGTACACATTTTTAGCATATCTTTTAAATATGGCAATCGAAGTTGTAAAGATATTCGGGTCAAGGTTATTCCCTAAAATTGACATTCTTGTTACCTGAGAATTTTGTCCATATGACGTATCATGGTGAGGTACTTGAAACAAGCCTCGTGGTCGTAGTTGGTAATTTCTTTCCAGGTACTTAAATTTATCTTTTAATTCAGGACAATTCATCCGATCTTTAATTATTCCATATAAAACACACACGTCCATGTATTGCCTGTTTGATTTCAATGAACTGATTTTGCTGGTTGCTATTTCTTCATAATTATGATTCAGAGTTGGTTTTTGTATACCAAGTTTGTATGCCACAAAAGCCAAAAATTTATGCTGTACTCTCCAACCTACGTATATGTATGTCATAATGTGGTGACCAAACCGAAGAGGCATACATCAGAGTCGGTTTAACTAACGTATTATAAAGATAGATGATAGTGTCAGCAGATGTAAAATCCTGACTTTGCCTGAGTACAAATCCTAAAATTCTTCTCGCCTTACTTACAACATAATCTATGTGACCGTTAAACATTAACTTATCATCTAGAATCACTCCAAGGTCTTTAATGGTTTGTGTTCTTTCTAATATGGATCCATTTAAGTTGTAATCAAATTCAATTTTGTTCTGTCTTGCTCTAGAAAAACTCATTACTTTACTTATTATTGGTTTATTAGATTTCAAAATACATATTATTATTTAACAAAACATTTTCTTCATATAAACTTAACATTTCTTCTTTTACAAAACGTGACTTAACACAACATTTCATTACAAAACTTACATGGCGTCTATCTAACTAACTTCATGCTATAGTTAGCATCGTCCATCTTAGACTATACAAACAACCTTTGACTATACAAAACAGTGAGATTGTTTCTTTCTCAACATTTAACTTCTAAAATTGTCCTCTTAAATTTCTTTTGTCGGGGTGAGATAACACATTGTGCACTTGGCATGGCCGTTATTTTTCTGACAAATGAAATTGACGAACTTGCAACATCACTCATCATGCGCTTCGGAGTTGAGGCATTTGATGGTCCGGCTTGAAATTGAAGACCTTGGTGCAATAAACGGCTAAACGCTACATCCAGCAAAAATAAGTTAGCATCATATATCTGGCCATGTAGATATTCTGCATCGTTTGGTGCACGAATCGTCTGTGTATCGCACATAGCCTGTTCTTGCGCCAAACATTTCTACGAAAATATTAATAAAAATCAGTTTTTCATCTTTTTCTCAAAACTATGTTGTCTTCACGTGGACAATTCTTGCACCAAGCCCTTCCATTGGAAGGCTTGGTAATTTATAAGTCGCAACATATCACTACTGTCTGAGTCTGTATTTTCTTGTAGAGTTGTCGGCACCTGAATTTTTGGGACACCATAGGTTCTTACATTTTCACATGTGTGGAGCTTTATCGATTGTGCTGCATCACTGTCTCCTAAAGATGCCGATTCCATTTGTAGTTCGAAATCTCCTGCACAAAATAAATGTTGTAAACTACATTTGGAATTTATTAACATAAAATAATAGTGTTTGTATAATAAACGAGTTTTTTGGGCTATTAGGCCGTCGTTTGTTCAAGTTTTTGGTTCTTGACGTTTCGGCAACACGCGTGGTTGACATTTTTAAAAGATGTTTCCGATGTACAATTACAACTGGTTTCTACCTAGGTCTCAGCCGGTATTTATGTGCTGTGTGTATGGCGTTCTTAACCGATGTTTCTTTTTCAGGTCCTCTCTGCACCGTGTTAAGAAGGCCAATGATGAAAGTAGTCCGGCTTTTTTCTTTCTGAGTTGATCCAGTTGTTGTTGACTATAAATTTCCTCCCCATAGAGGCAGTAAATAAACTGTGTAAGGCTTTCGTCGTAATCAATTTCTTGCACTAATTGAGCCTCGATAGACAATAATGCGAGGGCATTCAGTCTATCTTGGCTCATACTTGCACGTAAATAGCTTTTTACCCGTTTCAGGGTAGAAAAAGATCTTTCTCCCGAACAGTTTGTAGCTGGAGTGCTTAAAAAAATTCGTAGAGCAATGTCTATATTTTCCGTCGTCCTAAAGTTTTTGCCGCCCCTAAAATTTTGCCGCCCTAGGCCCGGGCCTCACGAGCCTAGGCGTAAGTCCATTACTGAACTCAGCGGTTATTTCGTCGTCAATTTAATGCCCGTGAAGTTCCGGCTCGAAATGTAATTTCGTTTTGGTTGCGTAAGTGGAAAAATAATGGGTCAATTGAAAACAGAAAATCAACTTGCAGGAGGGAACCCTGAAAATAAAAAGCTGGGGAGACAATCAGAATTGATTGTCTCACCAACTCTTCATTTTCTATCCAACCGATTTTCATGCGATTTTCACGTATACTGAGATAAAATATGTGGGAAGGTTTTAGACTATATCTCATTACGCTTTCATGCCAGGGGGCTGTCATTCCCGGGTAACGCCGGGCAAATACGGATAGTGTATTATAAAATATTTTTTTTCGCAGGACACATTTTTAACCCGAGTTTCACAAAAACTACAAATGAAGGGAATGGCTTTAAATACGATCAGTCATGCATCTACAAATTCTCAACTATCTACCGTCAGCACAAGTGGAGATAACAAGAAATGATACTTCTGTCGAAAATAATTTCAAAAAAAGATTGGATTCAGTCTGCTACGAAAATTGCGGGTAGACATACTTTCAAAAAAGCAACTAGAAATTCATAGAAGTTTATCCAGCACTGCGTTAGGATTTCTGCGCATGTGTCAAAACATTCTTCTCCGCAGCGTGGTCTGTAGAAGTAGGTACTGAAATTGCTGGAATCAAATAGAACGGATGATAACTCTGTTTGTTAAAAATAACCTGTTCTAAATAGTTGTTATGAAATAAGTTTTGTTGTCAAAATATATCACACAATGAGTCAGTGGCGGACTAGGGGGGCGGGGCGGATGGGGCAGCTCGCCCCGGGCCTCAAATCCTGGGGGGCCTCCAAATCTTTAGAAGTCCTTCTTAATCAAATCCCAAACAAGGCCAAAATATGTTTAGTAAGTAAGAGGCAGTTTGGAGTTGGAGGGTACGTATGTATACAAAATATAAACGTAGGTAGGCCGTTTTATTATAAATATTTGATTTTTTTTTCAGCCATTACATCTATATTATTAATTTTTTATGAAATTTACACTACAAATACATCAATTTCTAAGCAGACCGGGGGCCTTATTTAGTTCTGCCGCCCCGTGCCTCCGAAGGGCTTAGTCCGCCACTGCAATGAGTATTAAACCACCATAACTAAAAAAAATCCAATTATTATGAGATTCACAGAGCGAAAGAGAAAAAAAATTCTTTGTCTACCAGTACAAACCAACATCACTCAAACTCAACTAGTATTCTAATGAGAGTAACTAACTAAAAACCAAATCTATTTGAAATCCCCAGATCTGGTTACTTTGTTACTGTTGTAACAATTACAACAAAACAAAACATTAACCAGTGTAACCAGATCTGATTGTTTCAAATACATTTGGTTTTTAGTATTATACAGTGTGTCCACAGACTCATCCTCAACATGGGGATCTCCGTTGTTATGGGAGATAGAGATTTGGTTAAATGAGACAAAATGTGCAGAATCTCCAGTACTACTACCCTGCATAGTCAAACTTTCCATATTTTGCTTGGTTCGCGACCGACAGTTGAAAAACGAGATTTACCCATTTTCGTTTTTTGTTTATAACTCGCTTATTAATTAAGTTAGAAAAAAAATATTTTCACTTTCTTAAGGCCCTTTTTTATGAAGATTTCAAATCTCTTTTCATATTTTTATTTACTTTTATAGTTTTAGAGATACTTGTATTAACTTTGGTTTTTTAAATACACGTCAAAGATGGTCATGATACCATTCGAAAGAGATTTTTTTTCTCTTTAATTTGATATCAGGGTTGATGGATTTATTTTCAAAAATAACTGAGTTATACGTAAAACACTGATTTTTAATAGTAGGCTATGCTAAATTAATTGATAAAACAACAGAAGGCTTACCAAACAGTTGAAATTCGCGTTGGCCTAGTAAACGGCTGTTTTGTTTTAGCTGTCAAAGTGTAGTTTGTTGCTAATTTGTCAGTTTACTAAGTGATTTATTAAATTTACTTTTGTTATCATGGAACCATTTTGTAACAATGAAACATTTGATATGTTATCTTATTACATTCTAGGTCACAAAAATTCGACCAGAGCTGCAGAAATGTACTTCGATCAGTATCCAGAACGAAGACAACCTCATTCGTCTATTTACAGAAACTTACGAGTAAATTTAATAAACTATGGATCATTTAAAAAGCCGTTTACTAAGTCAACGCGAATAAGAGAAGAAGACAAAACTACTGATTTACGATCAATTGTTGAAAATCGCTTATTTTTCATTGTTACAAAATGGTTCCATGATAACAAAAGTAAATTTAATAAATCACTTAGTAAACTGACAAATTAGCAACAAACTACACTTTGACAGCTAAAACAAAACAGCCGTTTACTAAGCCAACGCGATTTTCAACTGTTTGCTAAGCCTTCTGTTGTTTTATCAATTAATTTAGCATAGCCTACTATTAAAAATCAGTGTTTTACGTATAACTCTGTTATTTTTGAAAATAAATCCATCAACCCTGATATCAAATTAAAGAGAAAAAAAATCTCTTTCGAATGGTGTCATGGCCATCTTTGACGTGTATTTAAAAAACCAAAGTTAATACAAGTATCTCTAAAACTATAAAAGTAAATAAAAATATGAAAAGAGATTTGAAATCTTCATAAAAAAGGGCCTTAAGAAAGCGAAAATATTTTTTTTCTAACTTAATTAATAAGCGAGTTATAAACAAAAAACGAAAATGGGTAAATCTCGTTTTTCAACTGTCGGTCGCGAACCAAGCAAAATATGGAAAGTTTGACTACGCAGGGTAGTAGTACTGGAGATTCTGCACATTTTGTCTCATTTAACCAAATCTCTATCTCCCATAACAACGGAGATCCCCATGTTGAGGATGAGTCTGTGGACACACTGTATAGATACGAAATGTTATAATTACCACAAAACACCAAACCATAACAAACACTCTCGACGTACGTTTCGCCAACCAAGTTGGCATCATCAGGAGATGATTAAAACTAAACACTAATTCCTGCCTATTTATAGACTACCTAATTTTATTACCTGAAAACTAAACTATTTTACTAAATCAAAAAGCAGGCTACCTGGAATTGGGCCTTTGTCACTGTTCATAATGTTATTTTTACACTTATGAATCTCCAGACTCTCTACGGCGTCTAGTTGTCTAATATTAATGACATTCCTAATTAATTTTAAATTACTGTTGTCTATTTTATGGTCATTTTCAAATGTATGTTGGGCAACACTAGATTTATCAAACCTGCCATATTTTAGATGAGCCATATGCTCTTTAAATCTTACTGAAATTGATCTTCTCGTTTGGCCAACACACTTTTTATTACAATTTTGAAAACTAATTTCGTAAATCCCCGACTTTTCTTTTTCTTCTACTTTTTCTTTAGGATTCCCTAATTTTTCTTTCAAACTATTACTTGAAGAGTATACAATTTTTAATTCTACTTCTTTAAAAATCTTTTTTAACCCTCTGGTGAAGCGCGATTCATAAGGAATCGATACATATCTAGAAATTTCTGTTTCATTACGAAAAGTCGAGGAATTTTCCAAAGTATTCTTAAAACTACGTTTCCTATTCATTTTATCTATTAAATCTACATTATAACCATTACACAAAGCTATGTCCTTAATTATAGTTATTTCTTTCTCAAACCTTTCCTTGTTGAGAGGGAAGCTGAATAACCGGTGTATTAAAAAGTTGAAACTTGCCATTTTATGTTGAGGGCAATGATGTGAGTCTTTAGGGATATATCTTAGTGTATTGGTGTCTTTTCTGTATATATCAAATTCTAAATTATTTGTCTCATTCTTTATGACTAATACATCTAAAAATGGCAGTCTTCCGTTGTTTTCAATTTCGTAAGTGAGTTTTATTGAAGGGAAACAATTATTTAATTTGGTAACAAAATTGTCTACATTCTCACTTTTAGTGTCAAATACTGCGAAAATATCATCCACATACCTAAGCCATACTCTAGGGAAGTAATCAAAATTTTCTTTTACATCTGTTTCAAACTTATTCATGAAAAGACTGGCAATAAAAGGAGATAGAGGGTTCCCCATTGCTGTCCCTTCATGCTGTTCATAATTAATATTATTATTATGCAAAAAACAATTTTCTTTCACACAAATCTGAGTGAGTTTTATGTAGTCATTTACCATTTCTCTACTGAATTTATTCCTATATAATAGGTCTTTTAAAATATCTAAAGTTTCTGGAATAGGGACGCTTGGAAACAACGACATACGTCAAAAGAAATCAAAATTTCGCCTTCCTCTAACTGAATATCCTGGGTTTTATTGATAAACTCATTCGAATTAACTACCGCAAAACCAGTTTGAGTATCAGGTAACTTTTCAAATTCTTTTGACAACCATTTTGATAAAAAGTAAGTTGGTGTGCTCCGATTGCCGAAACAATAGGACGCACGGACTTACCTGGTTTATGTACCTTAGGTAAACAATACAGTCGTGGTATAATTGGGTTGGATACATGTAGTTTTCGTTTCAAAGCCGGGGTGACAATTTTCTTACAGCTCTTAATCGCATCTTTGACTTCATTAATCATTTTTGTTAAAGAATTTTTCTTGAGTTTTGTATAAGGACCATTATTAATTAAGGTGTCAACTCTTTCATAATAATCTTTTTTGTCTAAAATAACCACTTTGTTCCCCTTATCAGCTTTCAAATAAAAACACTCTTTCTCACGTAATCGTTTGATAACTTCTTTGTTTTTGGCAACTTTTGGCTTTGTTCTTTGACTTTTTTCAATATTTACAGACAACTGGGTCTTACATGCTTTCCTGACGAATCCTTTTGAAGGCTCAGGTAAATATTGAATAGCACTCTCGATACCTGCGACAACGTCTTCTAGAACATTGTCGGGACCTGGTAGGCTATATTTTAAACCTTTGTTTAGTAATTCAATTTCTTTTTTATCAAACGATTTCGAGGATTGGTTATCAACAATGTTGATGCATTTTTGAGGAAAATTTTCTTTGGACTTATTTGGAATTAATTTTTTAAACTTCTTATTTAAAGATGCCATCTTTTTTATAAATTTTGCATCAACTGCAACAAACATTTTCCTCTGAAATACACTCCATTGTTCGTATTCTAAATTACTTAGTCTAAATGTTAGTTTTTTGAAAAGTTCATATGCTTGCAATTCAAGCATACTCCTTTTTCCATACAAATACTTGATTTCTAAATCTAGCCATTTCTGTTTTGCGTACAAGATGACTTTTTCACAAATCGGTGAAGATGTTGAGTTATTAATTTTACAAAAAGAAGAAAAACTGAGTTCTTTTTACAAGCTTTTAGAAACCAAATATCTGCTCCTATTAAAGAAATCTTAGTGGTAAGCTTACAATAAAAATTTAGTTCCGTTGACCGTGAAGCCATATTAACAATAAAAAGTGGTGGAACCTTTGGTGTAAAGATACGAAATGTTATAATTACCACAAAACACCAAACCATAACAAACACTCTCCTGATGATGCCAACTTGGTTGGCGAAACGTACGTCGAGAGTGTTTGTTATGGTTTGGTGTTTTGTGGTAGGTAATTATAACATTTCGTATCTTTACACCAAAGGTTCCACCACTTTTTATTATTATATAGATGATAAACTTTTCCTTTACATGTGTATTAAACTACTGCGTAACTAAAACAAATGTAGTTAATATAATATAATTTTTACATGAAATTATATCTAAGGCCAGACATTGTAATTATCTCATTAATTTTAACAAAATAATTGTACAATGTAATCTTTTTTCTACAAGGAAATAAATAAATGAATTTTGTGTTAATTGCAATCGTTATTAACTTGTCAGGTATATATAATTTTAGCACAAAGCACATTTCAGATAGTTTTTGTTGGCTCTACTAGCAGCAGGTCAACACAGCTTTGCATGGTTTAAATTCTGTTTATTTTATTTATTAAAATTAACTAAGTGTTATTCTGATATTAATAAAAAGATATAGGAGAGGGTGGGGCAAGATGGGGTAGTTAAGGTTTGATGTTAAATAAAATTCAGAATATCATAGATAAAAACAAAAACTTTTGGTTTATTTAACCTTTGGTAATCAGTTTTTAAAATTATTGGTAACTTAGGAACATTGATTCACTTATTTTAACATAATCGATGATTAAACGAAAGTCATTTTTCCCTGTCCTGCCCCATGGGTGGGGTAACATGGGGTACCCTATGGGGCAAGATGGGGTGTTTGGTGTTTTTTCATTATCTTTTCTTTGTTTAATCTGCTTTTCTTCTTTCTTTTTTAGTTTTTCATTTGCTCTTCCGACCAACTCCCTCTATCAGTTTTACGAATGTAATTCCGCACCATTCTGAAATAGTATAATAAAATTATTTGCCGGAAAACGAGTGAGGTAAGATGGGGTACTGCCCCGTCATGCCCCTTTAGGGGTACCCATCATGCCCCATTGGGTGTTATAAGAAAAAAAAATTGTACAATAAAACGTGTTTGAAAAGATCCTTATTTTCTACAGATTTCACGAAACTAACACCTGTAACAATCAGCAAATCCTTTGATACTTTTGTCACTTGATGTTATCATGTTATAGTTCAAAAATAATAGGCAAACACGTCAAAACAGGTTTTTTCTCAATACTGACGCAACGCGACGTCCTACTTCAATTGATGTCATGTGACTGAAGGGGCGGGGATGCCGGATGGCTTAAGTCTTCGTTGCATTGCGCTGAAATCCTTTGTTGTTTTTTTTGAGTCACCCTCTCTACTGAAACATTACCATGAAATATTATTTTCAAGTTTTTTAACTTGTTTTTAGTGGGGTAATTCTGCCAGATTGCGCGATTTGGTCTCGAGGTGTGACAGGTCTGAACACGTATGAAAAATTTAAGCAAAATCTATTCTGTAGTTCAGGCTCTAGGTGCGATCACAGGCAGACTTTTTTAAAAAACACTCTTTTAGGTTCAGGGGATTTTAAAACATCTAAATTCATCAAAAACTTTTTTGCGTAACCACAAGACATCCTCTATAATATACTCTGTAAAAACACAATTTTGCCTTTTGGTCACAGATATATTTTTATAATCATTGATCGTGATTGTAACTAACGTTATATCTTTGAAATGAAGACAAAATCCGCTATTTTATAGGGTGTAGGACAAAAATATACGGAGTGTATCAAGGGCGTAATGATATTTACCCGACTACGAAAAAAGGACGGTTATGATTTTGACAGTCTATGTATGTAATATGTATGTATGTCAGTTTGTTGCCTCGTAAGGCCAAATCTACTGGACCGATTTTCATTATCGAGGTGTCATTCGATTTGTCTTAATCTTAATTGTGTTATTGACTATAAAATATTTTTGACTCGTGTGACTGTTACACTCACTGCGCTCGTGTAACAAACGTCACACTCGTAAGAATCGACTTCATTACGCCCTTGATACACAATCTACTATTGTCCTATGTATATTTATTTATTGTAAATTATAGACGCATCGACAACTTAGGTCATTAGCGTCTTGATTACATTAAATAATAACTCACTTAAAACTAAATTACATCACAAAACATCCATGAACGGAGATGGGATTCGAACCCACGACAGTCTGATCCAGTGGTCGCGACGCTAACCACTGGACCACACTGTCCTCTCCTATGTATACCTTACCGATTTACATAGGTACTGTATATTATATAAAAAATGAAGATAATAATGATGTTCTTTTATCAAATTATACTTGATTTCTGAATTTATTCAAAATGTTTATTTTTTTAATTTTTCGGGTTTGTTTTACTAGTAATACTACCCGTTTGTGTAAGAGAAACGTAATTATGAATTAGTTCGAAGTAAAATTTTAAAATCCTAATGTTAAAGCCGAATCTGCAAATAGTTTTTTTAACCAAATTATGTCGTCTAATGATACTTAAAAATTTAATCGAGTCTTCAATTTCGCCTTGAAGTATTATATTGTTAACAATAGAACGTGTCATGATAATTATTAAGTTATAATAAATTAATTGAACAAATTAATGATGAGTACATTATACATAAACATCTGTAGTTAAGATAAAAACACTTATGTGAGATTTTCAGTCAAATAAATTAACGATGACTTCGTTTAATAATTTCAGCTCTTAACTTTTTGTTAATGTTCGTCTGTCAGGGAGTTAGCCCCGTCCAAACAGTCTGTCAGTTTTTTTCTAGACTTTACTAATGATAAAGAAAAAGCTGTCCAAATTTCAAGTCTTATAAACACACATAAGTCTATTTTTTTCGCAAGAGTGAAAAAAAAATATGGGGTGGTTTTGCCCCGCGTTTGGAACGACAGACTATTTACCCCCCCTCCCCGAGGACAAGTGGTGTAACGGTTAGCGTAGCCGACCTTTGGATCACACTGTCGTGGGTTCGAATACCACCTCCGCTCATGGATGTTTTGTGATGTCTTTTAGTTTTAAGGATGTTGTTATTTAATGTAATTAAGACGCTATGACCTAAGTTGTCGACGCGTCTATAATCTACGATAAATAAAATTAAAATAAAAATTTACCCCTTGTAGAGATATATAAAAGTCGTCTTTTAAAAAAGTTCCAAGTCCTATACAAACACATAAAAAAAGTGTTATCGGCTCTTAGTCAATATGTGAGGAGAAGAAGAAGAAGAAGAGAATGATATTCGCAATCCATCCCGCGTATTGCCACCATGTTTACTCGGCCCAGTGACGTCAGACAATAATATTTTATTAAAATGAATATTACAAAATTGAACATACATTTCGTACAATCTACTGTTGATACTGCAAACATGTGTAATTTAACACTAACTTAAAACTAAAATTACATAATGCTGGTTTTTAAAACTGATTATTTTTTGGTAGAAAAAAATTGTAAAGAGAAAAACCTATACCATAGATGATACTAAAACTAACATCTTTTTGCCCGACTACTTTGGGTAATTTTGCGCCAGAGTATCCTGAGCTGAAATACTTTCGATATTTTTGCGAAAGAACGGGTAAATCACACGCTTGCCGGTTCTGTCAAAAGAGTTGCAGGCTGATGTTAACATCAGTGTTAAGACTCGCGTAAACAAAGCAAGATATGGAATTTTACTGTATCCATTATGGTTTCGTTAATAGCTTTCTGTATTTGTTATTATTATTGATTCAATAATTCTGAACATGCGGATGTAAATCTGTCGACGATGCAAGGCCTTACTCGCATACACTGTGCTGCTTAATGTTTAGAACATAGGGAAGCACCATGTAAAATTAAACAAATTTCAAATATTGGCAACAAAGAATGTTTTTTTTATTAACTTCCCATTGGAAGTTATTGTAATGGGTCCGAAAATCGAAATCAAAAAGGAAAAAAAAATTTATGTTTCAAGGTCACTACACTATTTTTACACTACTTTTAGAAAGATGTCTGTGTGTGTGTGTGTGTGTGTGTGTACGTATGTATGTGTCCATTTCTTTTTAAGACGAAATCTCGAGAATGAAAAATGATATCGACTACGTTAGGGTGCCAATCGACGCGTATTAACGTAAATATGATCTGAAAGAAATTTTTTCAAATTCGGTTCAGCCGTTCTTTTTTCTTAACCAAATAACCTCCAAAAAAGTAGATTTTACACAATATCTCGCGAATAAAAAATTATATCGACTTCGTAAGAGTGTCAATCGAGGCGTGTTAACGTCATTTTGAACCGACATAAATTTTATAAAAATCGGTTCAGCCGTTTTTTTTTAATTATTGTTAAAAATAAATAATAATTATGTTTTAATGATTAAAATGATTACTTTTCTGTGTAATATCTAATTTAATTATTATTATTAAATATTTATCAAACTGGGAAGTTCGTCGTGTGGACCTCAAGGGTTGCACTTTAGTTCTAATAAACGACCCACCTCACGGCTTGTTTTTAAATCGTTTTCTTCTAATAACTTTTTTGCTAGCATACCGATTGTCTTCAAATTTGGCATACTTATCACTAATGTTCTTTCGTATACGTGTTCCAAATTTAACTTAAATCTCCTAAACCCAAAGGGCCTAAACTGCCCTTGACCTTTAGATAACGACTTATAAATTTTGTTTGAAATTTTTTTTTTAAATTTTGACGACACACAATTAAAGAACATTAAAAAATCTTCAAAAAAGATCCTCTTCTTACATCACGATAAAATGAGCTGTTTTTGAGAAAAACACTTTTAAAATTTGCTTGCACTGAATGAATACAAACTCAACTCAGCTCATTTTCAACATTAACAAAGCATGTTGGAAACAAATGCGTTATTTGCGTTGTAAACAAGTTTACATGGAATTAGTACAGTAAAATGGTATATTTTACTAAAAAAAATACTTAATGGCTGAAATTTTGAGGGGGTGTTCGGGGGCATGTCCTGAGTCTAAAACCGAGTTTTCGTATTCGAGGGGGTGGGGAAGTTACATCCCCGGTCAATATAGGGGGAAGTTTGTTTTAGTTTTTTATCTTCGTTGCTATTGCCCGTACAGTCAAGTCCAAGAGATCAAACTTGTAGGAAATGAAATTATCTATTCAATGATAATAAAATCAAGGTCATAGGTCGATCAGGTCGATTACAATGGCCGGTAAAAGGTCAAAAGTGAGGGGTAGTTTTATTATTAATGTTCACAAAATTAGAATGAAAACTTCAGATAAGGCTTGTAATCTAATTCTTTCTATAAAAGTCGATCAATTTTCTGACATTTCAAAATAAAACCTAGTTTAATATTATTATTTGAGATATTAGAATGTCCAAAATTTATACAATAACAGTGTTTTTGAGAAATTGAAATACAAAAATAAATTTTTATTAAGTTTTATTTTGAAATGTCAGAAAATTGATCGACTTTTATAGAAAGAATTAGATTACAAGCCTTATCTGAAATTTTCATTCTAATTTTGTGAGCATTAATAAATAAAACTACCCCTCACTTTTGACCTTTTACCGGCCATTGTTATTGACCTGATCGACCTATGACCTTGATTTTATTATCATTGGATAGATAATTTCATTTCCTACAAGTTTGATCTCTTGGACTTGACTGTACGGGCAACAGCAACGAAGATAAAAAATTAAAACAAACTTACCCCTATATTGACTGGAGGATGTAACTTCCCCCACCCCCTCGAATACGAAAACTCGGTTTTAGACTCAGGGCATGCCCCCGAACACCTCCTCGAAATTTCAGCCATTAAGTATTTTTTTTTAGTAAACGCGATTTTTGTGTCTCTATTTACTGTACTAAATTAGTTTCGACAGATAATAATTTGACGCTGTTTTTGATGAATTGTTGAGTTTAATAATAAGATGAATAATAATATTAGCTATGGTCACATCGAGCTACGTGACATGCATTATTATTATATGGGTTAGCTGGCGGAAAAAACATTCTTTGCTGCCCTATAAATCCGGTATTTTTGAATTTTAGGAAAAATGAGCTTGTGGCATTAATTTTTCAAGTAGAATCACCCCTGAATTTTTTGCTCACCTTATCTGGACACCCTGTATAACGGTGAAAAAAAAATTCAAATCAGACTGGTAGTTCCTGAGATTAGCGCATCCAAACATACATACAAATTCTTCAGCTTTGTAATATTAGTGTAGATTAAGTTTCACACTGTATATTACTGCACTTGTTAACCATCTGTGATAGTTCTTATAGCAAGTCTCAAGTACTTAGAAAATAGACATGCATCTACATCTAAAAACATCTGGTACTACGTTTTATTAGTTACTAGCGGCTCCGTTCGGCTTCGCCCAGGTGCTAAGAAAGCCCGGGTGCAATACATTACTCACTCGCTTCGCTCGTTCGCTATATATATAGATCTTCCGTGAAAAAATATCTAACTGATGGTGAAAACCGCATCAAAATCCGTTACGTGGTTTAGGAGTTAGCGGTTAAACAGACAGACAGACGCGGAAAGCGACTTCATTTTATTGTAAAGATAAGTTACTAGTCATTATAGGCGACTTCACTCGCAATAATGTCAGTTTTAACAGTTAATTTGCCTTTAAGTTTGGGTACCAATTGACTGTACAATAAAATTTCATCAAAATCGATCCAGCCGTTCTTGAGTGAGTAGAAACAGATAGGCAGACATACAGTTAAACACACAAAATTCTAGAAACGCGTTTTTTCGTTTAAACTCTAAATAGTTATATACGAGTTATACAAAATACAAAAAAAAAATGGGAAACCCCGCAATAAATCGAAATTACAGATGTCCCGTTAATATTTTATACATGTATTAGTATTGATAACCATAGACATAGAGAACTAGACAGCACCATCCGTGTCTTAACAAAAATGTATTAAAAGTGGCCTTCAAAAATTGAAAAGAGATAGAGCGTGTGATAGCCAGCTTCTATATACAGGGTGCTGAATTGATTTGCGGGTAATAGGGATTTAACCCGTAAAATCAAACTTGCGATTTCCTGCTTTCCTAATTATTTTAGGAAAAATATCTTCGAATAAAAGTTTTAGAACCTAAAATTCTGCATCTAAATCTTTAAACAAAATTAATTTTGCATGCTTTGTAACGGCAGAAATTTGATATGAAAATGTCAAAATTACCTCAAAAACAGATAGCGATAGCCATGGAACTTGAACAAAATGATGACGTTTTAGCTGTCAGAATAATTTCTAATCATTTTGTTCAAGTTCCATGACTATCGCTATCTGTTTTGAGGTAATTTTGACATTTTCATATCAAATTTATGCCGTTACAAAGCATTCAAAATTAATTTTGTTTGATGATTTAGATGCAGAAATTTATGTTTTAAATCTTTTATTTGATGATATTTTTCCTAAAATAATTAGGGAAGCAGGAAATCGCGAAAGTTTGATTTTACGGGTTAAATCCCTATTATCCGCAAAGCAATTCAGCACTCTGTATAGGCACTATGTAGAAAAGAGATACAAATTGGCTCACACGCCTCATCTTTCTTACTCTTGTCGACCACTTTTCGATGCGTCGTGCTCTGGCCAGTTTTCTATGTCTATGGCCATAACCATTGACTTAGACAATGGATTGTGCATTCTCAATGTGCTGAAAAATGTTCACTATTGTGTGAGCGAGATGAAATAAATAAGATGGCTTCCAATCTCTGTCTCTTTCTATGAACGCTATTGATTGTTTTTAAACGATTTTATTTAGTTTGACCCCGTATATTTGTTTGTTTGTTACTACCTTTGTTTCAAATCTTGGGACAGCTTTTTCAACTACTTCTACTTAACCGATTCTTATAAAACTTTGCACACACATTGAGTTCCCGTGACAATACAATATTATGTAATTTCAACTTGGTAACGAATGTCTGATGATGGAATCAGGAGGTGGACAGTGGAAGTCTTAAAAACTAGAAAATAAAAATAGATAAAAAACTTTTAAGTTAAACGGTTTTATTTTAAATCATCAGCTGTACCAAAAACTAGAAAATAATTAGGATACAAACCAAGGGGCACTTTTTGTCGCTGCGTCACCGGAATATGTAATAATCTAGTGTAGCGTATTGTGGTTCTTTATAATTTTAATAATTTTAAATAGCTTTTATTATAAGTTTTATTGGTAATTGATTACAGAGAACTGGCCCGTCTGTCTTGCTCTTATGTATTTATAGATAACATTATAGTTACGTAATAATAAGTTAGTAACGTAGTACGTTTACATGACACACTCATTTGAAAAAATAAAAAATTAAAAAATAAGATTTTTGTTTAAGAGCAAGACAGAATCAGGCAATGGCAAATAAACACAAAATATATTCTTATATTAGTAATAATATAAAAAAAAATATATTATACAAGTTATATAACTCACCCTATATATTTAATACATGGTATTCACAGCCAGCAGTATACCTACTCCTTATCTTTTCAAAACTGTTTAGATTAAAGGTCCTTAAAACTTACTTTATAAAAACCATTGAAAACCCCGCAACGGGTATTAATAGTCTGTCATTCGACAAGCGAGCATCGTGCTAGCTATTAACCATTTTACTGCAATAATTATCGTTACGAAACGAGCACATACAAAAGTATGCAAATATAATAAATAAATAAATTTAAATATAAAATTACAATATATCAACAATATAATTAATATTTTTTATAAATAAAAAACTATTAAAATTTAAACAAAGTTTTATTGTTACGTCACGAGTCACGACTCAACACTTTCGAGCTCCCCGAAACGTAACTGGCGCAGTCGCATAGGATCTGCATGATCGAGTTATCAACTATAAAAAAAATTTAAAATATATTGAGCCCTATAGCTCAGAAGGCCGGTAAGCCCTTCACAACTGTACTCAAGAACAGAAGAATCGACTTCTACCTGATACAGCCGTGCAGTCGAAACCGAAACCTACAGAATCAACCATTAATTCATCTGGCATCAGAGCGAAAATCTACCGAATGATTTAAAGAAACATCGTATTATTTTAGTAATGTAAGTTCTTTTTATTTAAAAAAAAAAAAACTCAAAAGATCTTTCAAGTGAATTCTTCATTCCAAATTTATGTCGTCAAGTCCGTTAGACTTAAGCGATTTGAATTCAGTGCTATTAGAATTGATAAACGATTCTACGAATTCTACACTTGGAACATCTTCTGACGATATCTTAGCTACTAGTACTACTTTAAATAATAGTATCACAATGTCGACACCAGCTTTAGACGTACATGCATTCAAGTTTATCCCGGAATTTGACGGAACCAACCCAGATATTCTTTATAATTTTATTCGAAGTATAGATTTAATTGTAAATCGATTTTTTGTATTAAATGCTACAACAAATGACGGAAAATATCAAAATTCACAATTAGTCAACGGAATTTTTTCTAAATTGTCAGGATTAGCACGACAGGTAGTTTCTGCCAATTTATGTAACGATTGGAATTCAATAAAAAATATTTTACAACAAACATTTGCGGATACTCGCGATGAAAATGAATTATTATATGATTTAGTTAATATTAGGCCCAAACAGGGACAATCATACATACAATATTATTTAGATACTTTTAAAATCGTTAGTTTGTATATTTCTAAATTGGATATTTCTCATCAAGATTTGTGCAATATGAAAAAGGAATATATTCATAGAATAGCTATAACTAATTTAATGAAATTTTCACAAGAACCAATCGGAACTTATTTAAGAACTATTAGACCGACATCTTTAGTAGAAGTAAAACAATTAATAGAACTAGAAACTAAAAATATTGGTTGTTATCCAAAACCACAATACAAACAAACAAGTAACACTAACACACAAAGAACACAAATTAAGCAACCCAATTTTAGACCACATTACACAATAAATCCATCAAACCAATTCAGACCTCAAGCTTCACAACACAATAATTTTCCATCACAGCCAATACATGTACAACCTAAATTCAGTACACCACAAAAATTTTTCACTAATCAACAAGTATTTGGAAAACAAACACCCGGTACAATATCAAGAAAGACGAATGTTTTTAAACCACAACATAAATTTGACCTCCCTGCCCCTACACCAATGTCGGTTACGAGGACCAACACGTACAGGCCATATTCTAATCGACAACAATCTTTCTCATTTACGAGCAACGGTCAAAATCCTAATATTATTTCTGAGGAATTATTTTGCAATGAAATTCCAAAAGATAGTGAAATTTATGAACAAGCTCAAAATTATGAAGTAGACCCTACAAGTTATTCTGTTTCGACTACAGAATATGATTCACAATTAAACTCAGAATTCGTTACGGAAATGGAAAATATGACTAGTATACAAAATACTGAACAACCTGATAATCAAAATTTTCATTTGGGAGAACCTGTTTATTTACTAACTTAAATAATGTATTTCCAGAACAAGATTTTTTCAACCTTAGTAGAAAAAATGAATTAAGTTACATTTTGATTAATAATCCACCTTTAAAACTTTTAATAGATACAGGCTCAACGAGATCATATTTAGATCCAAAAATTGCAAATAAGTACTTTTCAAATTTAATAAAAAATGAACAATTCAAAGTAACGACACTTCACCAAACAAAAACGTATAATGGAAAAATTTCGATTTCATGTTTTGAAGAGTTTAATTCAGACGCTATTTTAGAATTTTTTGTTCTAAACGTACACCCAGTATACGACGGACTCTTGGGTTTAGATACATTAACAAAATTAAAAATTACAATTGATTTACCGAATCACTGTATAGTTTCACCCACTTGTAAAATCCAACTACATTATTTGAAAACAGGACAAGCAATACTTTTTGAAACTGTAGTCCCAGCACACTCAGCTCAAATTTGCGAAATACCAATCAATAGCTTTGACTCCGAAATTTTTATAGACAGACAAAGTATAGGCAACATAATAACAACCCCTATGTTAACTTCCGTAAAAAATGGAATTGCAAAAATTGAATTAACAAATAATGGTCACCTACCTTACCACGTCAAAATAACCGAACCTATTAAATTTCAGCATTTTAATCAGGAAAATTTTGAATTATATAACGCTTCTTACGAGAAACAGGATAAAATTAGAGAAAAAGTAGAATCATTATTACGTATCGAACACCTTAATGATGTCGAGAAAACTCAGATTATAGATATATGTTCGCGGTTTTACGACATATTATATAAAGAGAATGAACCCTTAACATTTACCAATAAAATAAAACATGAAATAAAAACTAGGGACGAAATTCCTATATATACAAAGCGTTACCGTTATCCACAAGTACACAAAATAGAAATTCAAAACCAAATACAAAATCTTTTACGACAAAATATTATCCGACCCTCGTATTCACCCTGGTCTAGTCCCGTGTGGATCGTACCAAAGAAAACAGATGCTTCTCAAAAAATTAAATGGAGAATGGTAATCGATTATAGGAAGTTGAATGAAAAAACTATAGATGATAAATACCCACTTCCTGTTATCGATGACATTTTAGACAGACTTGGAAGATCACAATATTTCACAACCTTAGATCTAGCGAGTGGCTTCCATCAGCTGGAAATGTCTCCGAAAGATATACAAAAAACTGCATTCACAACTGAGCATGGGCATTATGAATTCTGTCGTATGCCATTTGGTTTGAAAAATGCTCCCTCCAGTTTTCAAAGAGTCATGGACGATATTTTGCGAGGTTTACAAAATAAAATTTGCTTAGTCTACATGGATGATATTATAATTTTTTCCCCATCCCTACAAGAACATATACAAGATATTAAAAAAGTGTTTAACCGATTACGTGAATCCAGTCTCAAAATACAATTAGATAAATCCGAATTTTTAAGAAAAGAAGTAAATTTTTTAGGACATGTTGTTACACCATCTGGAATTAAACCAAATCCAGATAAAATAAAAGCAATTATAGACTTTCCGGTTCCAAAAACTCAAAAGGAATTGAGAGGCTTTTTAGGACTAATAGGGTACTACAGAAAATTCATTAAAGATCTAGCCAAAATAACGAGACCAATGACTGACTGTCTTAAGAAAAATGCAAAAATTATACACAGTGACGAATTTCTTAACGCTTTCGAGACTTGTAAAAATTTACTGACTAATGAACCACTATTACAATACCCCGACTTTAAACAGTCATTTAACGTTACGACAGACGCTAGTAATTTTGCCTTAGGAGCGATTCTTTCACAAGGCCCCATTAATAAAGATAAACCGATCGCCTATATATCAAGAACTTTAAATGAACACGAAAAAAATTATAGTACGATCGAGAAAGAGCTGCTAGCAATAGTATGGGCTGTCAATAAATTTAGGCCATATTTATATGGACACAAATTTAATTTGATTACAGATCATCAACCCCTTACCTACCTAGAAAAATTAAAAGAGCCACATTCTAGATTAGCTCGTTGGAAACTAAAACTTATGGACTATAACTACCAATTAATTTACAAACCAGGAAAAATAAATTCAAATGTAGATGCTTTATCGCGAATTGAACTTCATTTAAGTGAAAACGATAATCAATCAATAATAGTAAATTTAGACAATGAAAGACCTATAATGACAGACCAAGAACTAGTAGATATTTTAGAAAGTAATAATAACAATTTACCTCCCCAGACTAATGAAACAGCGCATACTAGTATTGAACACCCGATATTGGAAATACCTATTTCAGAACACCCTATAAATCAGTACGTAAATCAAATTTTTATAGTCACAAGAGATATCTTCATAAAAGACTTTAAAGTAGAACAATTGTTTAAAAATAAGAGAAATAGATTTAAATTTTATATACCATCGAATCAAATAGAAATTGCAGTTAATGATTTATTTCTTAAAAACATAAAACCAAATATTCCATATGCTCTATATTTTGATAATAATGAAATTGCTCCAGTCATTATAGCACACTTACAAAATACATTCAAACACAGTTCGTATAAATTAAAACAATGTACTAGTTTACTCGTTGATGTAGAACACTTTGACGAACAAGAAAAAATAATTGAACAATATCATTTAGGTAAAACAAACCACAGAGGTGTCACAGAAACATACCAGCACATTTTAAAAACATATTATTGGCCCCAACTTAAAGAACATATAAATAGATACATTAATAATTGCGACCATTGCCAAAGATACAAATATGAAAGAAAACCAAATAATCCGCCCTTAGAAATAACACCAACCCCTAGTAAACCACTGGAATTAATTTCAATAGACATATTTCACTATAAAAAACAAAAATATTTAACTATCATTGACGAATTTTCAAAATATGGCCAAGCCTATGAAATAGCCAGCAATACAACCCTAATAATAATAGAAAAATTACTACATTTCTTTTCGCATCACGGTATACCGATATGTTTAAAATCTGATCAAGGTTTAGAATTTTCGAATTCCTTGTTTTCTGAATTTTTGAAATTGTATTCAATAAAACAACACTTTACTACAGCCCTACATCACGATTCCAATGGAACTATAGAGCGTTTTCACAGCACTCTTTGTGAACATTTGCGATTAATAGAAAATAATAAAAGTCTAATAACAAGTCAGATAATGACCCTGGCCATCATAGCATATAATCATTCAATACATTCGACTACAAGTCATAAACCTATTGAATTAATTAATGGGCATTATTCAGAAAATGATCTGCTCAAAATTAATTTAAATGAATATTACTTTTCAAATTTTATTCAAGAACATAAAGACAAAATAAACATACTTTATAAACAAATTCACTGTAAAATGAAAGATAAGAAAGAACGTGTTATATCAAAACAAAATGAAAAAAGAACTCAACAGCCCAAATACCCAGTAAATACGAAAGCTAGAGTCATGTTACCACATAGATTAAAGACGGATCCCAGAGCTTCAAAAGAGCGAATAATTTTAGAAGACCAGCCTAAGAAAGTAATGCTTTTAAATCCAGAAACTGATAATATAGCTACCTATCATAAGAAAGAAATAAAACGACCCTTGCGTTTTAAAGTCAACAAATCAACACTTAGAAAATAAAAAATTATCTCATATTTGTTTTGTTTTGATAAATAATGACGACTTACACTTTTCCTGATACATATCCCAAACCAAAACTATCATATTACATAAACACAGACACTTCATTATGAAGGCGAATGTTAAAAACACCCTAATATGTTATCTATGTTTATACTCACCACTTAGTCACATTTTTATGTAACATAAACAAACACACACTTGTGTGGGTATAATTTATGATACTTTAGTTAATCTTTAGATTTAGAAACATTTTAGTTATAATTATTAAACATGGTAAGAGATTGTCATTCAATTGCAAGGATAATTTACTTGTTAATACAAAGTTATTGATCAAATTACTTATGCTAAATATAAATCTAGTAGATGTCAAATTGACGGAGATACATAAATCAATACTGAAGTCTCAGCGACAAACTCTTACTAAGTTTGAAAACTAATAATAATAATTTTTTATAACCTTTGTATGTAAACATTTTTTATATATTATTTTGTTGTTGTAAACGAGCAACACTCATATTGTTAAAAGAAGAAATCCACTTTTGTTGATGGAAATACCTTAGAAGTGAGAAAGATACAGCCTAATATTTGAGTTTTGTTCGTATCGCAAAATATTGTTTTTTTTTTCAATATTTGTGCTCTTTTCATAACGGCGGAGGAGTTATATAACTCACCCTATATATTTAATACATGGTATTCACAGCCAGCAGTATACCTACTCCTTATCTTTTCAAAACTGTTTAGATTAAAGGTCCTTAAAACTTACTTTATAAAAACCATTGAAAACCCCGCAACGGGTATTAATAGTCTGTCATTCGACAAGCGAGCATCGTGCTAGCTATTAACCATTTTACTGCAATAATTATCGTTACGAAACGAGCACATACAAAAGTATGCAAATATAATAAATAAATAAATTTAAATATAAAATTACAATATATCAACAATATAATTAATATTTTTTATAAATAAAAAACTATTAAAATTTAAACAAAGTTTTATTGTTACGTCACGAGTCACGACTCAACACTTTCGAGCTCCCCGAAACGTAACTTACATATTGCAGTCTATCGGGTTGTTTGTATCTTCGTCCATATTTCGAACAACTGGGGGGCTCGAATATTTGGCTAAATAAAAACGTGGGGCGCATAAAAATTTGTATAACGACTGTATTATTTTCTAGTTTTTGGTACAGCTGATGATTTAAAATAAAACCATTTAACTTAAAAGTTTTTTACCTATTTTTAACTTCCTGCTAAGAAAATTGAAAATTTTCAAAAAAAGGGAAGTTATTGATTTCACCCCGATTTTCGAAAATCGAGTTTTCATCAGATCTCGACGTTTTGTGATCCTAGGAACCTATTCTGACTATTTTTACGAAAAAAAATGTTAAAACGATGTTTTTTCAAAATAACTTCTAGAATATTGTACCGATTGATTTCATAATCTAATCAACTCTTCTCCTCAGAAAACTGCGTCGATTGCCGTTTTAAAGATCAAAATCGAACAACGCGTGTAAAAGTTATAGCTTTTCAAAAATTAAAATAGGGTTGCTATCAGCAATTTTCAGATTTTTGAGCTCGAAGAAAAAATCTACTTTTGGGTATATTATCAAGTGTTTCGAACTCAAAGCGCTTGGAAAAAGCGGGAAGTTCCAGGGATGGCCTGCAGGGTCAACCGATTTATTTTAGTAAGTTGTTGAGTTAATGTAATCAAATAATGACAAATGTGTTTTCTTTGTTAAAATAATTAATAAACTAATAATTATAATAATGATAATTTGTTTAACGTCCGTTTCTCGACATTGTCATCACAGACGCCAATCGCATCATTACTATTTTCCATCTTACCACTTTCCCGTTATTTCTACACTTTTTAAACTTCAACTCTTTTTTTTAATAGCAATGTGCGAATGGAGGAATTATAGGAAATTAGGATAAGGTAGGCAGCTTTGGGAGCATAAGAGTTTGACAAGTAATCGACCATGGCCTTGAATAAGGAACCATCTCGATATTCATCTGGAATTATTAAGCGAAACCATGGAAAACCTCAAACAAGATGGCCGGTACAGGAATTACCGTTTCTCGACGTGAGGCAGTAGTAAAAAGTCCTAGCCACATCTGCCCCCACCGGGATTCGAATCCAGTACCTTTCGAATGCGAGTCTAGTGCTGTACCACTAAGCTACATCTATTATACTATGATACGGTTTTACACAAAAAGAGAAATATTACAATAATCTCTGAAAAAAAGATATTTTAAATTTTAATATTAATATCAACGAATCTCTTAAAGAGGAATGGAATTTGAGTTTTAGTGTTTTGTGGTTGATTCTTTAGTATTCAGTAATATTTGTATAATAATTAATTATTATTATGTTGTACCTATTCCAATGATTATTACCATGTCCTTGTTAATAATGATGTGAGATAAATGCCAAGTGTTCAATTAATAATTATATAACATTAGTATAGGAGAACCACGGAATAATAGTCATACCTACTGTGAGAGTTCCAGGGGAAAATAAGATAATCACGAGGATAACTGATCTAATTCTGTAACTGAAGAAATTAATATCGGAATTAATGAAAAATTAATGATTGACAATTTTTTTTTAATACAGATTTTTTATAGATTATAGATTTTCTATAATCTATCTGTAGAACTACCTGCTTCCCGGCAGGATATACCGTGTATGGCTTAGAAAAGGTAACATAGGGATTATAACATTGAACAATTTTGTAGACGGCTATGGGCCATAAGATGTAATGTAAATATGTAGTAGATGCTTTTTTTTGAAGCTTGCTTCTATAGGCGCGCTAGACGATTTCTGGCAGGGGGTAAACTTTTAGATTCGCGTCACGCTCACGGTAAAATCGTCACGTTCGTCACGTCACGCTCATGTTATTAAAAGTATATCTATAGCTATGGCCAGCGGTGAAATTAATATACTGGCGCACGCGCAGTGAGAGTTTTATAGGACACAAAAAAATAAAATGGCGTCAGATTTCAAAATGGCGGCCATATGTACTTTTGTAAAAATTATCCGATCTTTTTGAAAATTGATATTTAAGAGTTTTATAGGACCATAGCCGAGTACAAAATTGTGTTTTCAATGTTAATTTCTCTGTGTTACATTTTTTAAGCCACACACGGTAAAGGGTAAAATGATGCATTACAATATTATATGTCTAGCAAAAATGTGTCTCGAATTTCCACAGTTACGTCATAGTTTGTGTTTTGTATCATATATGCATAATGATATTATAATAATAAATGCATAGTTATATACCTATTATATTTCTATATACGAGTATGTATGTATTTTTTGATAGCTGTGATGTCATTTTATGAATAATATGTTGATTGATGGAAAAATCATGGCCTTAGCTGAATTGATATGAAATAAATAAAAATAAATGTGTAGATATTTAATGTCCATAATTTATTAAAGAAAGTAAAAATGATGTTGTGGATGAGAACTAAAAATCAACAAAATATACTTTAATTTCTAAATCTGCAGATTCAGAAATTGAAGCATTTGTTGGCTTTTAGTCGTCGTCGCACAACATCCTTTTTGTTTCCTATAAAAATAAATTGATTCAATTTCAAATTAACCGAATACTTCGATTACATAACATTAAAAATTATTAATATTGTAAGATGAAATCATAGAAGTAGTTCTACATCTTCGGTTGCGGCACAATCGTAATTACTGTGTCCCTTATCATTTTTTACCTATGATTGATGATCCATCTAGACTCTAGAGTCCAGAATAATATAAATTAAAAAAATTTAAGTTTAATATTCGAATTAATCCTAATTATTACTAGTAGTTGATAATATTGTTTTTTTTACAAATTTCTGACTCAAAATTTCTTTCAAGGTTTTCTATGCCAATAAACAAATTCCGGTTTGAAAAAAAACATGTTTCTTTTATGTGCAGTATTTTTGTATATCTTTCTTCACATCTGAATTAGTTTCCAAATTCAGGAACTGAGTACCAAATATCGAAACCAGTTCCGGAATTGAGGATGATGTCCTACTGGAGGCTCTAAGCCACGATAATGGCTACGAATCGTTACCAATTCGCGCAGGAGAAGAAGCTCCTCCTTCTTTCTCTTTTTATTTTTTTGTTTCGCTTCATTATAGGAAAACCACGGAAGAACAGTAATACGTGCTGTATACCTAATAATCTCAACGGATACTGAAGTAATCACGAGGAAAACATAACCTTAACATCTCACTCAGTATTTCCTCGTGATAACTGATAACCCTGTCACATGGAAAACGCTTCACTACAGCTTTTATGCTGGGGGACTGCAGAACGCATTGTCAGAAAATTTAGTTTGAAAATGACATCAGATTATGAACACACATCACATTTCTTCATGAGAAAAACATTGCAGAATTTTAAATCGATCCTGCTTAAAAATAGCTAAGTAATCGATTGAAACGATTTTTTTTAAATTATGTATTTAGCATTAATAGTTTTTCTGTGGAATTTCCCCATCTAAACAACATTTTTTTGAACGATATAATCCAACCTTAGATTATGTGTTGTTCCAATTAATTTGCCTTGATATTTGATAGAAACTCTATCTTGTCTTGGTTGATTAAAAATGGATACTTCATCGTTGTATCACCTGTTGTGTTTATTTTACATGTTGAGATGTTCTGTAGTCTAGCAGTGGTGTTGGAATATCGACTCTCGCATGTAGTGGTTTTTCAGTGACAGAATGTTTTAAAGAGAGAAAGTCGGTCGTTTGAAAATTTGTCACTGTGTGAGCAATTGTCAACTCAGTCCGCCGTGATAGTGGAAAGTTTAGGGTTAGAATCCCTACGGTGACATAGGTTTGAATTAATGATTTTTTCCTGATTACAGCATTGTGTTACGTCATTGTTCTTACAACAGGTGTTCATATTGTAACGAACCCCAGATGTTACGCCACTGTCTCGGAAAGAACATTCCAGATAAGGCGATTGTTTGTTCGTTATAACATCTAGCACCGGCACGAATGTTCTCTAAAACGCTGGAAGCTCTGTGCTGGGCCGCGCGGCTCTATATAAGCAGCGCTATCGACGGTAGAGGGGAGTCAGTCGCCAACAGAGGTCAGACGCCAACAGTCAGTCACTATAGACACACGCAGCAGTACAGTGAAACAACTATAAGACAGTCCATGTACAGTGCAACAAATATAAGACCGTCAGTGTATTGCGGAGAACGCGGTCCATGGTGGAGGCGTGCAATCAAGACAGTCAGTGTATTGTGGAAAACGCAGTCCATGGTGAGGCGTGCAATCGGGACCGTCAGTGTATTGCGGAGAACGCAGTCCATGGTGAGGCGTGACATCGGGACGGTCAGTGTATTGTGAAGAACGCGGTCCATGGTGAGGCGTACAATCAGGACAGTCTACGGTGACTCACGCAAGTAATCAAGTGCGTCGGAAATAAATATAGGACAATCGACGGTGTCAATGGATATAAATGTTAATCAGTCAGTACGGTGATATGAATAGTACTGAGGTAACTGGGCAAATGAATGACCGAAATAAATAGTGAAATAAATGCAGTTTTGTAAATAGTCCTTGTATATAGTTAGTTGGTGCGATCGTTATTATTGTATATAGTTGATTGTTGCGAACTGTTGTATATAGTTGTTATTGTCGTGTCATTGTTATCGTATTGTTAATTGTTGTGTATGTAATTGTTGTAAATAAATATAAATAAGTATTCCGCCCAACTCGAAATAAATAAAAAGAATACAGTTTTGTTACAATATACTGTTTGCAGTCATTATGCATTCATTTAATTAGATATTTTTTATGTAGATCAGTCATTTTTCTTTCTGTTTTTTTCAGTTCTGTGGGTACGGTTCAATGATCAACATATTAATAAAAGTTAACAATAGGCTATTCCTGCATACTACGTAGGTATATGTATATAAAAAAATGGAGTATGCAAGTAATTAAAGTATTTCAAGGCGCGACAGGTCACAGGTGCCATTTTCATATTCGGTAGCCATTTTTAAGCAGTAATACCGAGTAGGTATGAACTTTATCGAAGTATTTCTTCCTTATGATGTCATCTTAGTAACTCCCAATAAATTTCAGTTATTATTTGGCCCCTATTTTGAAATCACCACCATTAATTTTTTTTACATAGGTACTGAAAAACTCGCAAAAACCGATTTTTAAAGAAATCGGATACTTATCTTTTGAAAAAAATGTTCGATTCGAAAAAAATTTTGCTGGCCTGTTACCATTTTCATACTCACCAGCAATTTTGAAGCATTAATACCGAGTACCTACGAACTTTATCGAAGTATTTTTCACTATAATGTCATCTTAGCCATGCGCCATAAATATCAGTAACTATTTGTCCGCTATTTTGAAATCTACCGCCATTGTTGTTTTATATTGAAAAACTCGCAAAAATCGATTTTAAAAGAGATCGGACAACTTTTATAAAATCGAGCAAACGCGTGAAACGAATGCACCGTCTGGCTTCGCCCGGTGAATTCGTAGTATCCTAAAAGGGTTTACTGACAATTTCCAATGAAATTTTTCATATTAATAATTATTCGCAAAAATGATTTTGGAAAGTCGTCTATGATTCTCCATAGTCTATACCGATAATAATTATTAGTGTATTTGCCATATGGCACATACACTATTGGCGTCGGTCGGATGGCGGGACCTAGGGGGCAGATCAAAATTTCTCGACGTTTCATAGCCTCCTGAACACTTTGGCATCATTTTTGAAAATGTCTGTTTATATATATATATATTATAGGGGGCTAATTTTAGTCGTAGTTCAGGGGGCAATTAGCCCTTTGGTACATCCAGCAGATAGCGGTACAATTTTAACTTCAATGCATTTTATGTTTTATTATGAATTCATTTAGACATGTACAGTGTACACATTGGCGATGATATGATGACGTCAGGTTGACTGGTGACCGTCTAAAAGCAAGGTGTGCAAAACGAAACCAAAATATACATGACTGGCGACCTATCATCTCTATAAGTGCGGTAGATGAGAGCATGTTTTGAGTGTGGGTAAGAGTGAGCTCGCTTACGTTGTGTTTCGTCGTGGAGATGGTAGGACTCGCAAATGGACAGACGAGATTTGGCGACCGTGAGATAGACATCGTGCTGTTAAACAATCAAAATGAAATGATTGAATAGCTAGCAAATAAAATACTTTTATTTTGGGATTTTGGATTTTGATTTGTGCTTTTCGTTTTGGAGCTGTATTTTTTTAGTCTTGGATTTTGGATTCGGCGTTGTTTCCTGCTTCGATTCTTGTATTTGGTCGACCTTCCTAGTTTTCCTAATTCCCGAAAATTGATTTATTTTCCGTATTTCCATTGTTGGCTCGTTATTATTGGATATAGTTAGCTTACCGTGCAAACAATAAACCATAAAGGAGCCAAGCGCTTCTCCTAGTTTAGGGATTATAGGTTGCTGCTTTGGATTTCCGTGTTGTTGTGTTGATTCTGGAATGCGGGAATAATTTAATTTATTCCAGAAATTTTGAAGATTTTGCAATTATCCCGAAATTTTTAATATTCGCTATCATAAGTGACGACGCATAAAGTATCCCAGAATATTATCAAGTATCTAGCCCAGTGGGATAGATATGGTACTACAATATATCCCGAAAATATTAAAGGATCAAATCTAATATTTTATGAACATTTTACATTTCTGAATGTCGACCACTCTGCATAGTACTGGGTTAATTTAGATATTTACGTCAGAATTAAAATGATTAATAGTGCGTCGATTGTATTCCTGTAGGATTTCTTGCACTACATTGGGAATTTTCTGGAATATTTTGAATCTTATTACGAATTAAGTTTGAATTCCATGTCGCCAGTCTCGCGATTTTTAAATGTTTATGTCCCGACGTATGCTATGTATTTTCTTTTCAGGCTCAGGAATTTCTGTACAGGCCCGGATTAAGTGTGAAATAAATGTTAAAGAGTAATTATGTGAATTTTGTTATCGTTCCGTATCGCTTCATTATTTATGAAGATTTTATGTTAAGAATTTCGCTATCGTTAGGTTATCGTTTCGCTATCGCTCGCTAACGTCACGCTACGTTTTTCGATAGAATGAGTAGATTGTTGTGAGGCTTCGAGGCCTATTAAATTAGGATTTTTGTCTCGATTGTTGGAAGTTCCGTGAGGCCTGTGATTACAGTGCCGCTTTTATTTTTTGGTATCTCGAATACTGTGTGTCCCGATATTGTGTTCGGAATCTATCGTTTTGTTAGTATTTTATGTTAAGTTATCGTGTGGTTTTGGCCATTGAAATCACCTCTGATTTTTTCTGTTTATCTTGCTAAGGAAGTAACAGCGTTAGGCCTGGGATTTAATATAACTGTGATTGTGGTTCTGGACTTTGTTCCGGAATATTTTTCGGATCTCTTTTGGCCAACGTGGTTATCTTTTTTGAATTATCCCTAACTGTGACCACTCTCTACGTCTCAGTTTGGACGACCTGAGACTTACGCAGTGTGGCCCTATAAGTTCTGGCGCCCTTTGACCTCTCGGTCGGTATCTGGCCCACTAAGTAATTTTCCATCGAGGTCCGTCTCTGGTTAGGTGATATGGAGTGTAGAGGTGACTTTAAATTTAAACTAAATTATTTTGACGCACGATTTATTTTGTGCGTTCAAATTTTTGTGTTGTCCTAAGTGTCGAGTGGTAGGTGGTTGGGTTTTTTATTGCCCATTAAGGGCTTTTCCTGTATTTAAATTTTGAGGCTGCTTCCCAAAACAAGTGCGATCGTAACTAGATAAAAAATTATGTGCTCCGACCCATGACCCCGCGCCGTCGGTAGCTAGCCGCGCAACCGATTCAATTCGGGTCTTTAGGAGCAAAAGCGTCCAAACGAGGGGCGATTGCTATAATATATATACAGGGTGGACCAGGTTATAATAGCAATAATTCACCATTCGAATAAGTCGACATGCATAATTTTATTTTTTTCCAAAACACTTCCTAAGGGAGATACACCCCTTCAAAGTTCAGTTTTAAAATTCTTTTTTTTGTCCTAACTCTCAGGTCATTAATACGTTTTTGACCAAATTTGGTACAAGTATTTATGCAATAGATACTCATTACTTGACGTAAGTAACTTTTGTCAAAATTGTCAAGTGGCGTAGATACAGGGGGGTTGTTTCACTTTTCCCGCCCTATTTTCTGCGCCACTGGATATTTTTAAAGAATAACATTTTTTTCGAATTCTCTGTACAATTTAGAAAAAAAGAGTCACTCTTGCAAAATTTCGATTTGAGGCTTCGTTTACGAGATAATTAGTTGAAAGTTTAGAACACTTCTAAAATAGCCACCTATGAAAATAATTATTAGGTCTGGAATCTTGTACAACAATTGTAAACTTTTTACTGTTTAACGAATTTAAATAAATAATTCATTAATTAAATTAAAAACAACAAATAAATAACTTATGAAAATAACCAACAAAGTAGGTGATACTTGGTTTTGAGATAATTTATGACACTTGTCAGTATTGATTTTTAAAACTGGACTTTGAAGGGCTGTATCTCCCTTAGGAAGCGTTTTGGAAAAAAAATAAAATTATGCATGTCTACTTATTTTTCGATGGACCATCGAATGGTGAATTATTGCTACTATAACTTGGTCCACCCTGTATATATATATATATATATATATATATATATATATATATATATATATATATATATGCAGGCTGTAACTTTCGAAAGAGTTAATTGATTTTGATGAAATTTGGTAGGCACGTTGTAATCCATCACCGCACAAGGCCTATTTAAAATGGACCCGATCGGACTATTTTAAGGGTGGTTTTTAAGGGTTGAAAAATGTTTTTAGGCCCAAAAATAGTCCAAATCGTTTCAAAATTGAAATTTAACTCTTTGGTAAAGATTAAAACGTGGTGCTAAAATTTAAATAAAATCGGCTCGATAGGGCCGGACTTAAGATTTTTATAAAAACATTAGTTTGCGGATACGGATTTCCTTACCGAAGGGTGTATTTAATTTTGTGCAGATGCTGTAATGATAACAATATTGCAATTAAGAAAAAAATATTATTGTAAGGGATGTATTAAGGGGTTAAATTTTTTATTTTACACAAAAACAAACAGTTCACATAATAAAGCCATAATGCCTGTATTAGCAAATACACTATATTGTCGGCAGGGTTTGGCACTGCGACCCGAGTTTTTTATATGGGTTGTTGATGAAATGCAAGAATGTAAGTAATTCTGCTTAACTCAAACATTGTTCTAATTTCAGCCAAGGAGCCGCACATCTGCATAATGTGTTGTCATCACCATTAATTGTGTTTAATAATTTGTTTACATTGGACGTTATAGTTGTATTTACGAGTACGATAGAGCTCGAGTTAGACATCAAAATCGAAACTAAGAAAGGTAGTGGGGGTCATCCCACTTGTCAGATTAAAAACAAAAAACTAGTCAAGTCGAGTCAGACTCGCACACCGAGAGTTCCGTAAAATAAGGAGTTGGGTAGGGGTAAAAAACTGGTCAAGTGCGTGTGGAACTCGTGCTACGAGGGTTCCGTACCGTTACACTAAATTTCTCGCGGGGCTGATTTTTCACATAGCCAGGCACACATTTTTTTGTATAGGGATCCCTCTTAATTTATTATTTGTTAGGATACCCGCCATAATAACACATATTCTGTGAAAATTTCAACCGGCTACATGTTACGGTTCCAAACTTCCAAGATACAACCTTTAAAAGGTTTTTTCGTTTTTTGGTGTGGGGACCCCCTTTAATTTTTACTTTTAGTGATTTTCGGATTTTTCCCTTTACTTGTGCTGCGAGATCTTACTTTTTGTCAAATTTCATGATTTTAGGTTTTGATGAGTGAGTTTGCGAGTATCAAAATAGGTGACAAAATGGCCGTAGCTTTTGATTGCGTTGACTTAGAAGCTTGAATTTTTTACACCTCCAAGGGACCGTAGACCTAGTATTTCACATAAATTGCAACTTGATATATCTATCCGTTCCTGAGAAAATGGAAATTGTGGAGTTGGAATGATCAAAAAATATTTAATTGAGAATAACAAAAAATTAAAATTTCAAAAGGAAAAATGCGTCTGCCTTTTTATTTTCGAGTTCGAAATTGGAATTTTCTTGGGGATTTTTCTACCGTAAAAATGAAAAATAAAAATGTTTATAAAAACCGATTTTAACCGGTTCCCACGATTAATTCGGTTTTTTTTCTGCTAAAATAGTGGTTTTGGTTACGGTTTCAAACCTTGAGTCTAAATTCGTCGAAATCTTGAATTGGTTTTTTCCCCATGACAAGACTTTGTTCACTTCTATAGTCACTCGAAAATAAAATAGGAGCTATTACTGGGTGGTAAAAAAATTAGGGAAGCCAACATTCAGAACAAGTTCAAATTTACATGGGAATTACCGATGTTCCAAAGAACACTTTATATAGTTTTCTTCGCGTACTACTCGACTCAAAAATCGAGTATTTACTGAACACTCGATAAGTAAAATCCACACACCCATTGTTAATTAATACTTATAAGGAATAAATCAATGATATTATGGGATTATCCCTGGAACATACACATATTCAACAGTGCTTCTGTGATTTCCGTCATGTACGCCCTTTTACTTGGAACACAATCTTCCATGCTTCCAACAGCTGTTGTTTATTAAATTTCAAGCGGAAAATCCAGTTCCCGACTTCGTATAACTGTTTTTATTAAATTTGCCGTGCATTACGTAGAATTTACTAGGAAAAACATAATATTACGTCGGCGTTTGTTTAATGTTAGAATGTTAGAAGGACAGAGTTGAAAAAAAACTAAATGCTAAATTACACTAATTAAAATACTGGATGAGCACAGGTTCGTCGCGTTGCAAGTTGTACTGTTGTATGGACAAGCGGCTAGGCCCTGCAGTCAGGGTCCATTCTGATTGGTCGAATACCCTATCTTGATGCCGTTTGACACACGCACACACACCAAAATGAACGTAACAACTAACTAGTGAACTCTGTATACTAATATGGATAGTTGATAGCGATTAAAAAATGGGTTTTGTATGTGGAGAATGTTCAAACACATATTCTTCAATTTTTCGCATTAATGTTCACAAAATTAGAATGAAAACTTTAGATAAGGCTTATAATCTAATTCTTTCTATAAAAGTCGATCAATTTTCTGACATTTCAAAATAAAACTTTATTAAAATTTATTTTTCCATTCCAAATTCTCAAGAACACTGTTACTGTATAAATTTTAGACATCCTATAATATCTAAAATAATAATATTAAATTAGGTTTTATTTTGAAATGTCAAAAAATTGATCGACTTTTATAGAAAGAATTAGATTACAAGCCTTATTATCAAGGTTTCATTCTAATTTTGTGAACATTAATGCCTGTCTTGAAGAATATATGTTTGAACATTGTCCACATACAAAACCCATTTTTTAATCGCTATCAACTATCCATATTAGTATACAGCGTTCACTAGTTAGTTGTTACGTTCGTTTAGGTGTGTCTGTGTGTGTCAAACGACATCAAGATAGGGTATTCGACCAATCAGAATTGACCCTGACTGCACGGCCTAGTCGCTTGTGTTGTACGGTAGGGAGCTCGAATTATTACGCTTGCAAATTGATTCAAGCTTCTTCAGAATACTTCAGACTTTTCAGTTTGTCGGCAGAGATCAATTAATAACATAGCTTATATAAGCGGAAGAGTTTTTATACATGGAACGCGTATGCATTACATTGTTCGCTCCATTAACCTTGCTAGTAACATATGCAAGACTCACTCATTATTATTTCCGTACTGTACTATAGCTTACCTCAAAACTCGAGAACCATTGAACCGATGTGATTTTTCCCCACTGTTTAAAAGTCTACTGCTTGACAAGTAATGGAGGCTATATATTATTACCTGGTGTCAAAGGGAGGATAAGCAGTGAACAAAAATAACAATTTGCACCCGAGCGAAGCCGGACCAAGCAGCTATTGTTATATAAAATTGAGTTAAAAAAATATGCCTGAAGATAAAGATAGATATGATCTCAATTATTGTCATAATATGTAGTTTTTTACTTTATTTTTTCAAAGCTTTATTTACGATTAACATGCTAAACAATAAACTGTATTATTATAATCGATAATCAAGATTTAAATACAGCAGAACTTGGTAAAAACGGAGTACAAGGAACCGCAAAAAACCGTGATACGGTTTAATCTTGCAATAAAAATCATGCCTTAAAGTATCTGCATGTAAGTAAGCCAATTCAAGTGTTTCCATTTTTAGTCAAAACGTTTACTTTAATAAAATTGCTTCTGTAGGGTGGCCTCTTTGGATTTTTCTAATTTTTTTAACGCATTTAGATAGCTCATCAATAGGTCTATAACCTCGATATGGGAATACTCTTCATACTAGAGCATTTCGCGTTTAGGGTTTTTATGCAAACTTTCAAAAAGAGTTAAGTGATTTTAACAGTTTAACAGAATACTCTTCATTTATTTCGACAGAATTTTGATATTTTGACCACAAAATATTAATTAATCAGCGACTTTAAAATTCCTAAAGCACTCGAATTATAGAAATTATTACATTTCAACATACATTTTTTAAATATTTTATCTATAGGTATTAAAAAAGAAATCATTTTTGAAAAGCACCAATTTTTAAATGGTAAGCTTTTTTATTCTCACTATTGGAAACCCAGTGCAAAAAAAATCATGAAAATCCACCAACTGTAACTGAGTTCCGAGGTAAAAAGCTACAGACAATCCACTAATAGCAATGTGAACCAAAAAGTAAAAAATAATTTTTAAATGTAAAGATTTTGTTCAACAGCGACAGGAAGTTCCCTAACTCGGTATAATATTAACTTCAATGTAAAAAAGCGTGGGGTGCTTTTTATAAAAATATAGAAATATATCGTGTTGGGGGACTTCCTATCGCTGTTGAACAAAATCTTTACATTTAAAAAGTATTTTTTAGTTTTTAGTTCACATTGCTATATAAAAAGCGTGTTTTTTAGTTTCTTTAAACCATAATAATTAGCCACCGCGAAAGTGGAAGTTTCGGGTTAGAGTCCCGACGGTGACATAGGTTTGAAAAATGAGTTTTTCCATTGTTGCATTATATTGTTACGTCATTTCGATAGGTGTTTCTAACACAAATGCAAACTTTGCATTTATTTGTATATATAATTTTATTTTTTTGTCTTAAAAAAAATTGAATTGAGAGTCGAAGTTTGCACTAAAAAAACAAAGAAATTGAATTGCCTGTGATGCAGGTAACCCACTCAACGCCGCTGTAGACAAAGTTTGCAGGCTTGTAGGTATTATAAAGGTGTAATATGCATTTTTTTTATTCTGACAATATTAGGTCAAAGTTAAAAAATTATTGTATTGTCATCGGTTCTTAATACGTGTGCAAAATTTCAAATTATTCAGACGTCTAGAAGTGGGTGAAAATTAATTTGAAAGATTCCGTCACATACATACAATGATACAGGTCAAGCTAATAAAAGCGTGTTAAAAAAACTTCTTGAGCCGAGAGTTAAATACCGAATTTCAAGTTTTCTAAGTGCAATCATTTAGGACCGAGAGGCCACCTGTGACAGACAGGCAGGTGGACAAAGGAGTTTCACTTATCCGTTTTTTACAATTTCAGTACGGAACCCTAAAAATGTTTTGTTGTGGCCATTAATTCGCGGTAGCTGTGTTCGTTATAAATACGTTCCACTGTAATTAATTTATTACAGTCTACAAACAACTTTATAAACACGGAAATTACATGACAGAACTCTGTAGGTCAGGGTTGCCAGTTGTACCGGTTTTGCCGGGGCAGTCCCGCTTTGAAAAGCACTTTCCCACATTCTGGCTGCAAATTTGAAATATTATCTCGTTCTTAACGAAAAGTGATATTGGTTTAAATTTATAAATTACTAGCGGACCCGGTCCGGCTTCGCCCGGATGCTAAGAAAGCCCGGGTGCTACGAATTTCCCGGGTGCAATACAATACTCACTCGCTTCGCTCGTTCGCTTGAATATTATAAATACACTACTCACTCGCTTCGCTCGTTCGCTTGAATATTGTAATTACATTACTCACTCGCTTCGCTCGTTTGCTTGAATATTATAATTACATTACACACTCGCTTCGCTCGTTCGCCATATATGTATTTTTTAAAGCTAAATAAAATAAAAAATTCAAAAAAAAATTTTCTTTAAAAAAATAGATAAAAAAGTTCTGGATAGGGACACCCTCATCACCTAGCGGTATGAAATATACTTTACGACCTATTCTCATACCTACCAAATACACACAAAAAATGTCATGATAATCGATCAAGCCGTTTCGGAGGAGTATGAACACAAACACCGTGACACGAGATTTTTATATATATAGATAGATTAAAAAAACTTGAGTACGTGGTCGCCACGCGTGTTAGAAGTGAAACTTCACAAATACACCACTTTATTGATTCGAATAATTGAGTGTTAATTGCACTAAACGTAAATATGAATGTCTATAAAGAGAAAACTATTATTTATTCTATTCAATAAATATTCAATAATTTACTTGAACGATAAAACTAAACAATAAAGTATACAATTGACATTTACAGAATGCCTTTTGTATGACACTATAATATGATTTATTTATTTTTAGTGTGATGGAATCACTTCGGTGTCCGTCGGTGTCCATCCGTCTGTTACAGGCGATTTTCTCTGAAACTATTTGACATAAAAATTTTAAATTTGCTACAGAGATAGAGTGTGGTTGGCCCAATCGCAGACAAGTATAAAAAGTTGAATTGTGATTCTGGGGGTTAATTTCAGGGGGCGAATTGGGAAATGAAAAAAGTAAATTTTTTTCAAGGCCACAGTGTAGGGTGTCAATTGAATGCTTATTGATGCACGAATTCAACAATATATTTATGATGTATTTTTGTTTTCATTTTTTTAACATTTTTGAGGGAAAACGCTTAAAAATTGCTGTACCCTACTCATATCACCAAAAAGGTCGCTCAAAAAAATCATGAACATTAAGAATTATGTGTAGATTGAACGAAAATTATCAGGATTGAAAAATTCTAGCGCAATAAATTGTTATAAACAATAATTTTAATTGTTTATTTCTTGATAACTGCAGAACCAAAATTTGGCTATAGAACACACAAGTGGCGAGCTGATGGCACGGAACACTAATAATAATCTGTGCAAGTATATAGCTTGCACTTTTATTTAGTTATTTATTTATTTGTTATAGTTAATATCGTTGCAGCTTTTCGGACGGATTTTCGATACGGTTTTTCTTTCTTTTTTTTTCAAATCACTCTACTATGCTTAAAAAGTTTTCACTTAAAAAAAATAAAGAAATTGAATGTCTTAAAAAAGAAGAAAATATTTTCTCTTTGTTTCTCAATCATCTTCCCCACGCATTTAAATCGAAGTCGACGCCATTATTTCTCTATATTTGAATGTAAGGGGAAGGTGGTTGTAAAGCTAAGGAGAAAATTATTTTTCAAAGCACTGCTATTAAAAATTCGATTTTCGGTACCTGTTTAGTTGGATGAAACTAAGGGTTTCAACCCTAGGGATGAAAATTTTCACTTGTCGGTTTTTTCTGTTTTTTAACGTTGTTAAGAGAGAGATAGAGCTATTGAGTCGCGCCAATTTCAATTCACATATAATATTCGAAAACGTCAAAATGACAGACATAACCCCACATAAATTTCACATCGATCTGATAGATCTAATATTTTTGCGGCCTTTTGCACGCCCAAATTGCAGGTACCTCAAATCGAATTGTCAATAGAGTTGTTGCGAAAAATATGCATTACTCGGAACGAAATACAGCGTTTGCAACGCGTGTGAATTACTACCCTCGTTCCTTGGGCAACAAACTTCACACTAGTTGTAAACACTGTGTTCCGTCTCTTCTAAAAAGGAGGAGGATCTCAATTCGACCCGTATGGATTTGGATATACATATTCACTCATAATTTCGTTATGCGTGAATCGATTTGTTATTATTTCTAATAATAAATCTAATTATTGATATCTACTTTTACCAGTTCTCATGATATTAGAACCTGGGAACTGCGGGTTTGTAATAAAGGAGCAATGGAAACTAATTAGATTTTCAATTTATTTTTACAAAATAAAAACAAATTAAAAATATGAATAGATACTAGACCCAGAGAATACTGGCATTTGGTGACCTTAAAAAAGGACCATTCACTGACGTAGTTGTGTGCACTAGTATTCAATTTATTATTTAATAATAATCTGGGAAACAATGGCATCTACGTGCTCGGCTATTTAGGGAAATTATTTCATTTTATCTCTCAAATAAATTTTATTTGTTATTTTCCTGAACGCATTTACAATATTACGTTAAATATCTAATATCCGTGTAAACAATCGAACTACACTAGACGTCAATAAAATCATTTTACGTCAAGTACCGGGTGCGGCAGAGAAACGGACGATTATAAGAACTCAATAATTCATTGAAATGTTTTATTTAAGAAATTATTAATATACCATCTAAGAGAACAGAAGAAGGCTTTTTATTTTTTGGAGAAACATCTTGAAGGTGACCTCCGTCTCTGCGCAATCATGAGTGCATAATTATTACTCATTACAAGGTGCAACATTTCCATTGGGATTCCAGTTATTAGTGTATTTGCCATATGGCACATACACTATTGGCGTCGGTCGGATGGCGGGACCTAGGGGTCGGACCAAAATTTCTCGACGTTTCATAGCCTCCTGAACACTTAAATGTTTATATATATATATATGTGTGTGTGTGTGTGTGTGTGTTCGCGGCATAACTCTCGAAAGACTTAATTGATTTGAACGAAATTTGGTAGACACGTTGGAATCCATCACCGCACGGAACTTATTTAAAATGGGCCCAATCGGACCATTTTAAGGGTAGTTTTTAGGGGTTGAAAAAAGTTTTTGGGCCCAAAAATACCGAAAAAAATCTCAGAATTGTTTCAAAATTGAAATTTAACCCTTTAGTAGAGATTAAAATGTGTTGCTAAAATTTTAACAAAATCGGCACGACAGGACCGGACTTACAAATTTTATGAAAACACTAGTTTACGGATAGTGATTTATTTGCTAACGAGTGTATTTAATTTGGTACAGAGGTTGCATTGATAATAATATTGAAATTAGGAAAAAAAATATTATTTTAAGGGATGTATTAAGGGGTTAAATTTTTCATTTTGTCCAAAAACAAACTTAAGTTCACATAATAAAGCCACAAGGCCTGTATTAGCAAATACACTATATTGTCGGCAGGGTTTTGGCACTGCGACCCGAGTTTTTTCTTCTTGAATTCTCAGTTTAAGCTCAGAAATATTGTGCGGGGGATCAGTGTAAACCTTTTTCTTCAAAATAATTTCAGAAAAAAATCGAATGTCGTCAAATCAGATAATCTTACTGGCCAAGAAATGTCCCCATTCCTTGATATGACATGATTGGGAAAAAACTGTGAGGATATTCCTTGACCGCAGCAAGATCGCCTGATTTGATGGAATAAGATTTTTTTGTACGGTTATTTGAAGAGCACGATTTATTTTCCATAGAAGTATAATATCGTAGATAGAGGAGTGAAGCCACCCAAAAAGTGTCGATACAAAAGATAGAGATGGAGAATAGACGTGTTCTTTTATCTTTTTCTACCACAAATACATAACCATGGTTACAGATGTAAATTGACAATACCTACTATAAAATTCTAAATTCACAAATGCGTCAGAAGACAAGGAAAAGAGAACCTATCTCTCTTTTCCAACCTGACACCGTCACTTACAGTTGTGCTTATGACTCCCCTATTCTATCTATGATATCTCTATGCTATTTTCACCCTTTACAGAATATTTCCGAGGTGAAACTCGGAATTCTGTAATAGTAGGCCCCTTTATAGCAAGAATTGCCATACTGCAATTCTGTGTGTATAACGCAGAGTGCATGGGTTGAAGTCCAAACTGACTAAGGAAGTCCGGTGTCGGACACAGGACTTTCGTGGTCCAAGAACTTCAGCTATGAACTGATAAAAGGGGAACGCGATTGATTTATCTCACGGCAGTGGGTTATGGATACCAGGAGTTGTTGGTGCCCAGAAGGCAGTTGATATAGATTATAGACAGTTTGTCGAAGACTGATTTGTCCAAGATGCAGTCTGGGGCCGATTCGACCAAGAAGCAGTCGATTCCAGGACACAGTTAATTTTGAATTGAACAAAGGCAGTAGTGGCTAAAGGTGGAAGAGGGAAGTTGATAAGAAAGTTTGTGTTTTATTATGAATATTTTGTGTGGAACAGGAAACTGTCTTTAAATAATCTTTGGTAAGGAAATAATATTTCTTCTTTCATCTTATTTTATGTAATAGGTAAACCAAATAAGAATCCGCTTACTTAACCTCGGTCCTCAAAAGACTCGCTACTTTTACAGTTCAAGAAGAAATAACCAGATCCCTAGTAATTAGAAATATGCACTCAAAATTAGAATGAATGAATGAATTATAAATTATAGACGCTCGACCTCAAAATGAGAGGAGCGTAAAGACGGAGGTCACCTTCAAGATGTCGTCTTCATAAAATAAAACTATTTTTCTGCACTTTATGATAAAAGCATTTCAATGAGTTATTGAGTTCATCGGCCGCTTCTCTTCCGCATCATGTATATTGTCTTTTACGTAAAATGAATATTTGGGTTTTTATGTGTAAAATAAATCCCCTAATATATTGTTGGAAATATAAAGAATTTTCAAACCTCAAACAGTATTTGAAGTAGGATACTTAAAGAATCAACATCCTTTAATTTTTTATTTAGTATTTAATATTCTAGAGCAGCGGTTCCCAACCCATGGGCAGCGTGGTACTGGGCCGTGGATGCTGGTCGAGAGTCTAAGCCAAGATAAATATTATCGGAGCTTCAGGGGTCGAGATGGGAACAATCGAGTGTGTGTGTTTATAGGTTTTATTTGTATATTTAGTTAGTGGGCCTCCATTTTTTTCAAAAATTAGTGGTCCATACATCAAAAAAGGTTGGGAACCGCTGTTCTAGAGACATTCGCAAATCACAGTACCGTACAAGAATGTTTAATAATTTTTAAAGTGAATCTTTATTAGCCTCGTTTTTTTACCTTCGGGTGCGCATATCAAGCGTCAAGTCACGTCACGTCCAATTAGGGTTACCAGATCGCCGGGATTTCCGGGAATGTCCCGGAATTCGTTGGTTTGTCCCGTGTCCCGAAATTTAAGTCTTCGATCCCGGAAATGCATAAGTTCAACGAATTCGTGTTCGCGATCGCAAGAAACGACACTAACTTACATGCTAAGTAGTATTTATTTAGCACTATCTGCAATTTCTGTACATATTATATATATTTTTACTTGTATTTGATTGTATTCTTCGGACTTACCCTATGTCGGTCAGGACAAATTGGGAACAATAAAATGAATTATGAAAGATTCACACGAAATTATGCGTGATTTACACACTCAGAAGCGCGTGCCACATCTCACCGTGTACTAGAGTGTGATAAATGAATAAAATTAGACAAATCTAATGATAAATGCAAAAGATAGTAAAATATTAAAACATTTTTTTGCACAATAACTTTCCCCCCTGAAATAAATTGCCTAGGTACCTACCAAGATTTTACCTCAAGATATAATTCAACCATCGCCTTAGAAATGCCCCGAAAATCTTGGTTTTTGATCTGGCAACCCTACGTCCAATCGAAGTGATCAACCAGACACTCATCGAAAAGCAACCACGTTATGTTCATAATTGTATAATACGACTGCATGCAAGTGTGATGACAGTCGATCAGATTAGTAATCATCGAAAAGCACCGACGTTTATGCTCATTTCTATACTGTATGTCTACATTTAACTCATATGTCGTACGAATATTCAGTCAAGCATCACATCAAATACCCATTGACCACCAACGATAGAATCTGGACTCTTACGTTCGTCTCCATACTGATTAGGGTTCAAATCACATTCCCAAAACCAGGTAAACAAAATTATATACTTTCGGGGATTTCAGATTAAAAGAGTTTTAGGGTTATGGCAATAAAGTTTCACTTGTACCGTGGTTTATTTCAATGTTTTTATCACAATATACGGCGTTATTCATTTATTGAATTTCTATACTGAAGTGAATTACTATAAAAAATAACACGCTGATGAAGATTAAATATTTGGCTGCAACCCAGAATAATAATAATTTGCATTGATATGCGCCTATTTATAACTTTGTAATAAAATATTATCTTATCTATCAGTGTTACAACCGGACCACCACCGGGACAATTATTTGTAGCATGTGTAAGAGTCAAAGATAAATTCAAACAATAATGTTATTTACAGAAAGATTTCTTTAATAGCACCTTATTAATAATTTGCAGAACCGTTTTAATTAACCAGGAAAAAAGGCTATATTATTTATATTATTTTTTAAGTATTTCTTTGCAAATTTGTAATCACTTTCATTAATTAAAAACTTTTGTTGTTTAAAACTATTGCCATTGATTTGTGTATTGTAATATTTAATATTTTCAATGCAGTTATATCTAATTTTGTTTTTAATTTCTTCGTTTAAGTCATCAGCTTTATCAATTAAATTCTCTATGTCAGCTAAGTACTCAAATAAAGGAAATTGTTTTTTATTATATAAAGGGATGTTGTATTTTGGGCCCAAATTTAAGATTTCAATGACTTTTTTTGGAATATCAATATTCGTAAGATTAACAACCCAGTTATTTTTAGCAATACTATCAACAAATTTTGTATTATGCATACTGTTATTATCTTTATAAATAAGGTTTCTCAACTTCCTTTTATGTAATAGTTTAACCTCTTTATCAATTCTTTTATCAAAACCCATTTGTTTTTCCTTAAAATTTAAAAATATTTCTATGGGTAAAAAACTTTCCAACTGTTTGTAACATTTTTTAAGCTTAATGGTTTCTAATTTAAGATTAAAAATAGTAATTTTTATGCTAAGATTAAGAGTTTTTTTCTTCGTTTTGTCAATCATTTTGAAAATATGATTTTTGAAAGGATGTTTTCCAACTAATAATGAATGAAGTGATTTTATGGAATTCGAGATAAAACTTGGAAATACCTGATTTTTTCTACATTGTAATAAATAATTTCGTCTATTTTTCAAATGTACCATTTTTTTATGAAGTGTTATAATAGTCTTACAAATCTTCGTAGTTGAAGCACCAAAATTTTTTGTGATTTCGTCAAAGTAACCCATGATGTAGGTTGATCAATTTCCCAATGTATGTTACAGAAAGATTTCTTTAATAGCACCTTATTAATAATTTGCAGAACCGTTTTAATTAACCAGGAAAAAAGGCTATATGAATATTTATTATTTTTTTAAAAAATTGAACAAAGAGCCGACGTTTCGGACCACATCAGTCCTTAATCATGACCTACAAAAATGTTACATAGATTTTAGAATACAATTTTATGAATAAAAACAATAGGAAAATGAAAAATGAAAAATCCTATGTATCATACAAATTAGCTGCAAAAAACTTCCTGAGAAATATTCCTAAGTTATTACCTAAAAAGTTTATGTAGAAAATGATATTGATATTTGCAAATAACAATTTATTTTGTTGTTTAAATTTTTCTTTAAAAAACAGTAAGTTTTCAAGTTCTATGACTTTAACAGGGAAAAAATCTTTTGCAGCCATCTTGCATGTAAAATATTATTACATTACCTTATTGTTATTTTTAAACATCGTCAAAATAAGCCATATAAGTAAAAATTATAAATTACTATTGCTATAATTAAATGAAAGTATAATATGCTGTTAGATGCATCACAATAAAATTTTTTTTTATATACTGGTTGATATGAAAAATAGATTTGACACAATATAACAAAATGAAACTATTTTATCTAAATTTTTTATGATACTTAATAACATGACGTTTGTTAACGTTTTAGTTTTTAATAAATGAACCTTAACCAACATTAAAAACTAACACATTCCTAGTGAAATAACAAAAATCAGATGTTAGATATTATTAATATTCATTATCACCTTAGACATTGTAATTTGTAGCCATGTTATTTTTAATTTATAATTTATAATTAGTTAGTGGATAAGTTTAAGGAGTGTATTTTTATTATAGAACTATATAGGAAATTAATTTAATTTTATGTAAGTTTGATTGTAAATAAATAAATTATAACATATTGTCATAGACGTTACTAAGGTTGCTAATATCCGATTTTTTGTTTACAGAATTTTTATCATTTTTTATTGAAAACATTTCTAAAAATAGTCGTTTTGTTAAACTTTTTTCAGTGAATATAATTTTAACATCATCAAAATCAAAACAGTGATTGTAATCTAAAGTGTGCTTTACTAGGCTAGTCTTCTCTGTAAAATTACCTGTAATAAGTAATTGTCTGTTAGCCATTTTTACATCATATTTGTGATTATATATTCTGTTTTTGAGGTTCTAGGAACTCTGCCCTATGTAAACACCTTCACAATCAGTGCATTTAATTTTGTAAATAATGTTAGCTCTATCATTGTTACTAACATTTTGTTTAATTTTGGAATAAAAATGTTTTTGAATTGTATTTGTAGGTTTAAAGGCTATTTTTACCTGTGTAGATGTTCTGAATAGTCTGGCTATATTCTCTGATAAACCTTTGAAGTAACGTAATGAACAAAAAGTCACTTCAGTGTCAATATTATTTATAGGATTTTTAGTTTGATTATGATTATTTTGGGAAACTGTGAAGTCTGAAATAATGTTATTAATAAGTCCTCTTGGGTAGCCATTAATTACCAATAAATCCTTAATTATTTGCATATTTTTGTCATGAAACTCAATGCTACTAAGTTTTTTTGCTCTGAGAATTAAATTTTTTATTATATTTATTTTATGGTCAAAAGGGGAGCATGATGTAAAATGTAAAAACCTTCCTGAGGATGTGGGTTTGCGAAACCAATCAATAACAATACTATTGCTGTTATGTATAATTAATAAATCTAAGAATGATATTTTACAATCCGTTTCAACTTCTATAGTAAAATTAAGTTTTTCATGGTAACTAGAGAATAAATCACAAATTTTATCAATAAAATTAATAGGGACTGTAGTTATAATGTCATCAACAAATCTTTTGAAAAAGGGGGGGTTATATGGTAATTTGCTTATTGTGGTAGTTTGTAATTCACTCATAACCAAGTCCGCACAAATGCATGATAATGGGTTACCCATAGGTATTCCATAAACCTGTTCATAATATATGTTAAAGTCATAGAACTTGAAAACTTACTGTTTTTTAAAGAAAAATTTAAACAACAAAATAAATTGTTATTTGCAAATATCAATATCATTTTCTACATAAACTTTTTAGGTAATAACTTAGGAATATTTCTCAGGAAGTTTTTTGCAGCTAATTTGTATGATACATAGGATTTTTCATTTTTCATTTTCCTATTGTTTTTATTCATAAAATTGTATTCTAAAATCTATGTAACATTTTTGTAGGTCATGATTAAGGACTGATGTGGTCCGAAACGTCGGCTCTTTGTTCAATTTTTTAAAAAAATAATAAATATTCATATAGCCTTTTTTCCTGGTTAATTAAAACGGTTCTGCAAATAATGTTATTAAAAACAAATATCAATTATAAAACATAATATTTTATACAACATTAAATGTGAGCAAAACATAATCTCTTATCTTACTAGAAAATAAAAAAAAACAAAATAATTTTAAAACTGCTTTCATTAGTCCAGACGGCAAAGAAGTTACTTTTAAGTGTTAAATATTTGTATTGATCGAGTTTTTTTTTGATGTCATATCCTTATTTAATCGCCAGGAAAATATATACTTAAAGTGCGACCCTCCCCCCGAAGTCCAGAACATCCCTTCATTTTGAAATTTACAGGTGAAATTAAACGATTTTTGGGTGATAAGTCGCGTTCCATTAATCGTTCAACAAAAACGGTAGTACGCAAATTTTCTACAAAAAAGGCTTTGTACGTTTTTATCATAAAAACAACATTTTCGGTATTGTAGCCTCACACTCAGATCTTCTTACATGTGAGCAATATCCTATGCTTAGTTATCGAATTCCACTGTCTTCTCATTATAATGATTGATTTTTGTCTAAATATTTCTAATAACCTTATACAGGGTGACACATCTTAAACAATGCAGTGAAATTACGGGATACGCAAGTTTGACTATATTTCACAACACAGGAAAATGTGTGATATGAACAGTGTGTACAACAATATGCTGGTTCATTTTCTCGTTTTACTCCATAAAATTGTATCAACTGGTAAACCTGATTATTTATTCGAGAAACTGTTCTGGAGAGAAACGTTAGTTGGTCATCTAAATCTTCGTGGTCATAATCAAATTTCAATACCAAGGCATCGCACTAGTAAATTTAAAAGTAGCTTCTCTTACATGGCGGCAAAGTGGTACAATAAATTACCAGCTGAATTCAAATCCCTAAATTTGAATTCATTTAAAATTAAAATCAAACGTTGGATTGATTCAACTGAGTTTTCTTTATGGTAGCAGTTAATTAAAACAAAGTCATCTATTCGTCTAAGTAAGTTTTTATATTATATTATATATTTTATTTGTTAGTACCTACATCTTGTTTACATGTGTTGTTGTATATTCTTTTATAAATGTGTATATGCGAAGGTTAGGTTGTAAAACAGCCAGTGTCTGAATCTTGCCTTTTGGTGCTTTTGGCATTAATAAAGATTTATTATTATTATTAAATATCTCGTAAACGGTACAAACCATAAAAAAATGTTTTATACAGAAGTTATAGAGTGTCAAGGGGGACAGAAGACTGTGATATCAGATTTAACATAGGTGGTGCTGTGAAGGTCAGGCGAAGGTCAGCTTCGATTTTTTATTTAATTGTAACAGTGCATTTTTATTCCAGAATACGATACAGTATTTAATAGTGAAGAGTAAATCATTAAGTACATATGAGCTAAAGTTAATAAATATTGTACTAATAGCAAAATAATAAATGATGAAACTACTGAAAGTCGCAGCCTTCTAACTCATACACACTAAAAATGCGCAGATGATTTATAAAGTCCTCGTAGAATTTACGAATGGTTATCTTTCTAGGGTTAAAGTATTTTTATCGCTGTTTTGTATAGTATGTATACCAAGTATTTCGTTTTCTTAATAATATATATTAAATGTGTTTATCCCATTTCATGTTAAACTCAAAATTTACTCCAAGATATCTGCAGCATTGGACGGTGGCATTGGAACGCAGCGGCGGTATCAATGGCGCAATTGTTGCGCTGCTTGGAGGTTAATTCTGTGTTGTATTCAATGAACTTTGCGATGACAAGCTGGCATTACTCTCGGTCGTTTTCGTTTTTGACATCTTAAAAAAAATAATAATAGGGCGCTATATTTAAAATATAAGCTCAAAATTAATGTCGGGCTAAGGGTCATCTATAAATTATATCACACTTTAAGGAGGGGGGTTCACAGTTCATTTATAGTTATATTCATATCCTTAAGGACACTGTCGCAGTAGTTTCCGAAAGCAATGTAAACTGTTTTTTTTTAATATTTAATGATAGCTTATTTAGATCTAATCATATTTTTATTTCTTTCAATTATGTATTCATTTTATTTTCTACTTTTTCCCACGAATCTTCCATAGATATAACAGCTGTGTCATCTGCGTATGATATAGTGTTGTCTGACATTCCCGAGGTCGTTTACGTACAAAATGAAAAGTAAAAGTCTCAAAATCGTACCCTGTGGTACCCCTGTATTTTTGTTTTCATGCCCCCAGGGGAACATTGGAATGTCGTTGTTTATCGCAATTGCATTACAATGTTCTTTGGGAATTGGCGAACCCAGGGAAACCCGAGCACGCACCAGTCGGTTGTGTACCCGGCTGGGTGATTCATTTAGGGACTATTATGAAGGAAGGGCAGTCGCAACATTTTTCTTCTTCAGTTCTTCCGTCTTTTGTTGTTATTAGCGGTCTTGTCCCTCCGTTATGGGTACACCTTTGTTGCTGTCCTTTGTTTGTAGTAGTCCCTAATAGTACACCTGCGTGTTTGCCGTGCGCGGTGACCCGTAAGGCGGAAAAGAGGATCCTGGCAGTTGAGGTTCGCCTGGGTGCACCAACACACTGCTTTGGCCTCCGCTTCGCTGTAAACGGGCGGCTAGACCTAACCCAGTCTAGTCAATCGGCTAACGTCGTGTATATTTAGTATTCCGGCGGAGTGAGCCAGTGTCTTTTGATGGAGTGGCGCCGTCTCTTGAGCTGACTATATCAACGTGTAGCCCTGGCGCTCTGTACCGGTTTGCGGTCATCGTCCCCTTGTTGGGCTCCGTGGTGGGCGGGGAGCACGGTTGATGAATATTATATACATACTATGAGCAATTATCCTCCTCTTACTAGCCCTCCCTCTAAGAGAGGGCGTAATGATGAAAATCTAAGTTTACTATTTGGCAACGACTCAAGGACGATAACTCCTTGCAATCGGTATTTGTTGATGCGTAAAGTCGACGGCAATTTTAATAACGATAGTCCTTTTTATATTTCCAAACACCTTACTGGATTATATGGAACTTTAAAATGTGTGAAAAAATTGCGTGATGGTACTTTACTGATCGAAACTTCGTCACCGCAGCAAGCTGAAAAAATTTTAACATCTACTAGCATCAAAGGAATTGATATGATTACTGACGTACCAGTAAAGGTCGAAGTACATAAGCAGCTTAATTTCTCAAAAGGCATTATTTATTGTTTTGATCTACTTAATTGCACTGTCGAAACTATAAAAGAAGAACTCAAAGATCAGGGCGTTACAGACGTTTACAGAATTCACGCTCGTAGAGACGGTCAATTAGTACCTACACCGTCCCATATTCTAACGTTCACCACAACCTCCATCTTCAATTCAAGCAGCCTTCTATTTATTAAAAGTACGTCAATACATACCATCTCCCTTACGTTGTTATAAATGTCAAAAGTTTGGACATTCACAGAACAACTGTAGCTTTGCCAGTCTCTGTGACAATTGCGGTCAACCAGTACACGAAGATATTCCATGCAAAAGGGTGTCACATTGCGTTAATTGCGACGGAACTCACTCTGCAAGATCTAGAGAATGTCCACAATACAAAGTGAAGTTCAAGATCCAAGAAATAAGAACTACTGAAAAAATTTCTTTTGCAGAGGCCAAGCGCAAATATCGCGAAACTGTTCCTTCTTTCACACGTTCCTTTGCAACCATTGCTGCCGTCCCTGTCGTTAAAGTAGACATGTCAACCCAGACATGTGACATGTCTACACAAACCGAAGTTTCTCCATCGATATCTAAAGTTGTTGCCAAAAAAGTTATCAAAAATAAAAACAAGAAAAGTTCAGCCAGTAGATCGAGATCGCCAGTTAAAAAGGCGACTTCACCAGTCAAATCTCTTGTTGAAAAGAGTAAACAATCTCCGGTAAAGAAAACTAAGGTGATCTTAAACCGGGATAATAGTCACACAATGACTATAACCAAAACTCGCATCGACCATAGCAGCAGTGCAGACTCTGCTATGGACGAAGACATCGCGCGACCTCCTCATCACCGTAGTGAGGTGATGAGGAATAAAACGAGGTAGCTTTTATCTTCTTTATCTTAAAAATTCAATTTCTTACAGTGGAACATGAACGTTTTTTATATTCATTTCAGTGAAATGAAACTCCTCCTTAACGACCATAATGCTACTGCTATCAGTTTACAGGAAACACATTTGAAAGACACAAACACTCCGGTTCTTCGTGGTTTTACGATTTATCGTAAAGATAAACCATTCGCTGAACGTGCCAGTGGCGGAGTGGCAGTTTTAGTCCGAAATAATGTGTTTTCCGAAAATGTCCCATTACAATCTGACTTACAGGTCATCGCTGTCAGACTTTATGCACCGAATCCGGTAACTTTGTGTTCAATATACATTCCTCCATCAGAACAACCGACACTTGCAACCATTGCGTCTGTTATAGACCAACTTCCACGCCCCTTTATCATCATGGGGGATTTTAATACCCACAATCCCACTTGGGGTTCAAATCGTGTGGATGCTCGTGGAAGGCTAATGGAGACGTTGATTCTGAATAAAAACTTGATCGTATTGAACACAGGTTCCAATACACATTTCTCGGCAGCTAATGGGACATTTTCAGCTATCGATCTTACTCTCTGCTCTTCTTCTATCGCCCCATCCTGTGAATGGGAAGTAAATGCCGATCTTTGTAGCAGTGACCATTTTCCAATCATTTGTCGGCTTCTTTCATTCCATGTGGATGAAAGACGTTCCCCGAAGTGGATAATAAAAGAAGCCAATTGGTTACATTTTCAAGAAGTGCTAAAGGTCGGCGAAATGAACTTTGGCAATGTCGATGCTGCTGTAGAGCATTTCACGGATGCGGTCATCGAGACGGCTTTAGCTGCAGTCCCACGCACGTCAACGACACCGCGACGTGTGCCTGTTCCCTGGTGGAATCAGGCTTGTCGGGATGCCATCCGTGAACGTCGTAAAGCTCTCCGTCGCTTCAAAAATAATATGACGGATGAAAATCGTGTAATCTTCATGCAAAAGCGTTCCATTGCCAGACGTATCATAGCAGAGAGTAAGAAGCAGTCATGGAGTGAGTTTGTTTCCACTGTAAGAAGTTGTACTCCCGCTCGCGAGGTGTGGGAGAAAATCCGGAGGATCTCTGGAAAACAGAGTTTTAATTATATTTCGGGATTGGTAATGGGAAATGACATTATTACGTCGCCTAATGAAGTCGCAGATCACATGGGTTCATGCTACGCAAAAGTTTCGAGTTCCGCAAACTATCTTGAGATTTTTTCTGCTCAGAAAAATCAAGCAGAACAAGTTGCATTAAACTTTTCCTCACAAAATGAGGAGAACTACAATGCACCTTTCTCCTCGTGGGAACTACAGTCGAGTTTGCATGATTGCCATGATACTTCTCCAGGATCTGACGATACTCTTTACCAATTTCTGAAAAAGCTACCTCCCTCCGGATCAAAATTCCTTCTCAAGATGTTTAATTTAATCTGGTACACCAATACGTTTACTACCGCTTGGTGTAATTCTATTATAGTGCCGTTGTTGAAGCCCGGTAAAAATCGAAAACAAGCATCAAGTTATCGTCCTGTTTCACTGACTAGCTGTTTATCAAAACTCCTCGAACGTATGATCAACCGACGACTGGTTTGGATTCTTGAATCCAGACGGTTGATCACGAATGCCCAGTGTGGCTTTCGTAAGCACCGTTCAACTATGGATCATCTAGTCAGGTTAGAGTCCGCAATACAGGACTCCTTTCTTAATAAACAGCACTTGATAGCGGTCTTTTTTGACCTTGAAAAGGCTTACGACACTACTTGGCGGTATGGAATACTCCGAACATTACACAACTGTCAGAGGACATCTTGGGAATTTTATAAATAATTTTTTATTCGAGCGTTACTTCCAAGTCCGTATCGGCAACACTTTGTCTAGTGTCTTTGTACAGGAGAATGGTGTTCCACAGGGTTCGGTTCTTAGTGTCACTTTGTTTTCCATCGCTATTAATGGCATAATTGAGAGCATTCCATCGTCTGTAGAGTCATCGCTCTACGTTGACGACTTGGCGATCTACTGCTCGTCAAAGTACATCCGTACTGCACAACGTCACCTGCAGTTGGCCATTAATAGCATCCAGAACTGGACAACCAACAACGGGTTTAAATTTTCCGTTGGAAAAACCCAGTGCGTGCACTTTTGCCGCATTCGTAGTTGTTATCAGGAACCATTCTTATATCTCTATGACACTTTGATTTCTGTACAAGACATTGCTCGGTTTTTAGGACTCACTTTTGACCGGTCGTTAAATTGGAAGGCTCATTTTAATATTTTAAAGAGGAAGTCGATGTCTTCCCTGAATATTTTAAAAATTTTATCCAGTACCACGTGGGGTGCAGACCGTACGGTTTTGCTACGAATTTATCGTGCAGTCGTACGGTCTAAATTGGATTACGGTAGCATTGTGTACGACTCGGCGCGTGAGTCGTACATTAGGACGTTAAACGCTGTTCATCACGCCGGAATACGTTTGTCAACCGGAGCGTTCCGATCCAGTCCTGTTGTTAGCATTGCCGCTGAATGCGGAGAGCCTCCGCTGAACATCCGGCGGAAACGCAATATGCTATCCTACGTCTCTAAGCTCCGTAGTCAACCTGATCACCCAACTTACAGTTGCGTATTTCAACCAAGGTTTTCTTCTCTGTATAGACGGAGAAGAAATGCAACACGTCCTCTCGGTATCAGGTTGACTCTTCTTTTAGATGAACTTCATTTGGCGCTTCCTAGAACTCTCAAAGTCGGCCGTAATTCTGTGCCCCCGTGGTTAATTCCTCAGCCCGTCATCGACATGTCACTTTCCATTCATCCGCGAAGTACGACAACGCCAGAGCTTTATCGCCAGCTTTTTCTGGCGTGGCTGGATCAGAATCGAGACTATCGTTCCGTTTACACGGATGGTTCGAAGTCTCTCGACCGAGTAGGTTGCGCGTTCGTCACCGATAACGACAGTGTAGGATACAAGTTGTCTCAAGAGTGCAGTATTTTTACTGCAGAGTTATATGCAATTTTGCAGGCCTTGAGACATGTTCACGATCCACATAAATATGTTATTTGCAGCGACTCCTTGAGTGCGCTTCAGGCATTGCAGCGTTCCTATCCCAGCCACCCTCTTATTTGTTTAATTCAGGACAAATTATACTCTTTGAAAAGAGGTGGAACCACTGTCCGTTTTTGCTGGGTTCCCGGCCACATGGAAATTGCTGGCAATGAACTAGCTGACACTGCAGCTAAGGACGCTGCAAATAACGGTCAGAACGTGTATTGCGTTATCGGTGACGACCTCAAAAGTGTACTGATTTCGGCCGTCAAGCAGCTCTGGAAAGATGAATGGAGTGCTGTCGAAGAAAACAAGTTAAGAGCTACAAAATCTACAGTTGACCCATGGCTCACATCTCTCCGTTCCTCCAGGTGGGAGGAAGTGGTTCTTACACGGCTACGCATCGGTCACTGTAGACTAACCCATGGCTTTTTAATGGCTCGCGAGGACCCGCCCCTTTGTGAGACGTGTGACACTCGTGTTACCGTCTCGCACATTTTAATGGAGTTAGTCCAGTTTAGGGACACACGACAGCAGATCGGATTGTCAGGTGATCTGTCGATTGTTTTAGGAAATGATCCTGACAATGTCGATCTGCTGTTTCGATTTTTAAAAGAAACCGGTCTTGACCGGTTTATTTAATTTTATTTATTTATATACATTTAGGCCCATTTACAGCCTTTATGGTTTTTTCTTTATATCTTTCTGTATATTATATGACACATTTTATTTGTACTTATAACGATTTTATTCTGTTGTGTGTCAATTTTTGTTTTTGCTTTTATTTTATTGTTTTTACTTTTGTTTTGTTTACACTTTGCATCTTTACAGATGCTAATGACCTCTGTTGTCGAGCGTCTATAATTCACAATTCAATTCAATTTATGTTTTCATAATTACTTTCAGTGTTATTAATTCTTACTTTCTGCTGTCTATTACTTAGATAACTTAAAATTATCTTATGAGCATTCCTCTTAATCCGTAATTATATAACTTTTGTAGTAAAATAGAATGGTTAACCGTATCAAAGGCCTTAGCCAAGTCCAAGAATGTTATGGCTATAGGTTTGCTCTTGTCTAGTCTTTAAATAAATATAATTAATTATAAATAATTGATAGCGTAATAAAATACGGATGTTGTATCGTGCACGTATAAAAAATTGATTGATTTATACTGTCCACATAGTAAATAATCGTCAAAGCATGTTCATATTTAGACTATTAAATTCTTATAACTTAAAAAGTTCTCTATTAATTATCGAGATTGGACAAAAAGTATCGTTTAGGGCATTTTATTTCCTATGGATTCCTAAACGGATTTTTAAATTCTGTGGAGGAGGTACTCGTAGCGCGTGTCAAAAAAACGTGAAATTTTCATTAAAAATCTATGATTATTTCAACTTTGATTGTTTATAGCTTCCGAATTTTTAAAGATATCGATGCCGTATAAAAGCTTGATTCAGAGCGTTGTTTTCATTCTGAAAATATGTGTTTTTAATTTAAAATTCGATAAAGAAGATAATACATTCAGCGATTGAAAAAGACATTAAGTTTTAGTGATGGGTTTCCATTTTCCAAGGCGACGCGACGCCGCGAGGTGACTTTCGCTCGCTCAGGCTCAGTAATCCATTAAAGATATTTTTTTATACGTCATTCTGTTCGAAATTTTATCAGCTTTGTTTATCAGATTGATACGGACTTTTTTTTTCCAAAAATACACTTTTGGGGGTTGTATCACCCCCATAAAAAATAAGCAAGTGGAGTGAAGGGTGAAATTTTTAGTATGTTAGTAGCGTTGGGACTCGCGTGAGATTTTTTCACTCGAGTACAAAACGAGTCACTCGAATGCCACTCGAGTCAAAATAAAACTCGAGGGACAATTTCTTCACTCGAGTGAAGATATGATTCGAGTCACTCGAGTGCAAATGTAACTCGACTCATTTTTTTACATACAGGCAGGTCATAATAATGAATAACCACTAACCACATTCAGTGTAGCTCTCACTCATTTTAAACACGAACTATTAGCAAACAGCTTTACAGTTTACACAAACATTTAACAGATAAAACAACTCAAACTATGTACTGAATTTCAAATGAAAGATTAGGGTATATATATTGTATATCATACATCGGCTAAGCATTAAGTACTTCTCATTCGAGTCACTACAGGCCATTCGAGTGTTCCGAGTCAACTCGCCCATCGAGTGGATCTAGCCGATTTGAGTCATTTGACGATTCGAGTCACTCGAAAGCCGAGTAAAATAAATTTGACTCCAGTGCGAGTAAAATAAAAACTACTCGAGTCACTCGAGTGAAACACAACTCGAGTCCCATCATTATATGTTAGTAAGGGGACCAACCTCAATATTTTTCCTCAAAATCCCTTTTGCTAATACGTATTTCCTCAAAATGCCACTGTTGTGTCTAATTCGCCTAGACTATAATGCAAAAACGATCAATCAATCACATTAATTCATAAAATTAATATTATTAATGATTTTCAAATCGTTTCTACGAATACCTGTAGCTAATTTAGTAGCGAAGTAAAAACTGATAAAAAATACCCTAAAAAACGTCCTCGAAAAATGTATCGTGTATTTATTATATTGTGAGCAGCATTTTTAAATCACAGCGTTTAGGTATTTGCAGTCGTCTTCTTTTTACTTTAGTTATTAGATTTGTGACCGCACTGAATCTACGTTCCATTAAATATGATGCATTTAGAAACTTTTGTACTTAGCCAATAATCCAGGATAAAGTGCAAGTATCTGTCTTTGCAGCCAGAACTGTTGGCAGCCGCCTTTGAATTTAATTTTTATTCCTCATTTGTTGTTATATATATATATCTCTGTTGTCGAGCGTCTATAATTTACAATTCTTCTTATTCTGTTGTTATATATAAGTTCTTCTTGTAAATTTGGAGATTCTTCTATATTTGTACTTGAAAAAGAGTCCTAAACTCAATCGGGTATGTCAGACGCTAATGACCTCTGTTGTCGAGCCTCTATAATCCACAATCCAATTCAATTCAATAGGGTATGTTCGTATTAATATTATCTTCGAATTTAGAAAATTGGAAAATAAAGTAATCACTACAAATTTAACTGTATTTTTCACAAGAGATGAAACATGTACGAACGTTTTTTCAAAACTTTCTTCTTCTTTCTTTATGCTACCATTGCCCCCTTATTTTTATTCAACACCCCCCAATTGCTTCTGAGGATACTAGTGCCCCATGAATCGCTCCAGCGCCCCCAGGGGGTCGGTCCTGCCCGCTTTGGGAAACACTGATCTATATCAAAGCACAGCATTTATTGTTTGACGAATATTTCGCGCACCTTTTTGCTCAGAGCTTCTAAATATCTTAAAACGACCCTGCGAATCACAACAAGTGCCATTATGGAGGGGATAATCTATTAAAACAGAGCACAGACGGTGATAATTATGAGTCTGTGGTCATTTCATTCATCAGCTGGGTCTGAAGGTCAAGCAGTAATGTGTGTATAGTTCAGAGCTGTTTAACTGATTATTAGTGATTATTAGTTCATAATATCACAGCATTTAGCGCCAGCGCATTGAGCATTTGACTTCGGTTATCGTTAGTAAATTTAAATATCTATTTAAAAACTTCTTCTGGATTAGAAAAATATTTTAAAATAACATATTAACATAATAATTATCATAATTTGATAAATAATTAAATATATGTGGTCAGTGAATAAATTAAATCAAATTGAGGCTCTATAATATAATATAGCGTGAGATATCCTGTTAATAAAAGTTAATAAAAGATTAAGTTGCGTATATTTCTTTCTTTATTCATTGATAACTTTGATTTTCGAACGTAGCTATTTTGAGCACTGTGTACGTTGGGTAGAGCTGTTATAAATAAATTAATTTGCAGTTTATAGGCATTTCTAAATTAGCTGTGCATTTTGAGTTGTTTTTAACAGTTTTATTAATCAGTGATTTACATTATTAATTATAAGTGCTATTTTATATTATTAAATAATGTAAAATTGTGACATTTAGGATTCTATAATAAGAGTGATAGTGAAATTTCAAAATCTGTTTCATATCATAGGTAAGTAACTACTTAATATTTCTTTTTGCCATACTCACTATAAAATAGCTCCTTTACATGCATGTATACCGGCCTGTAATGGGTCACTTAACAGGCTGGTGTGTGAAAAGGTATATTCTATACTAGTGCCCTGATCCGTCCACTATTACCTACTCTCATGGGCTTGAGAATAGCCGAGAGTGTAGCAAATGCTGTTGTTTACATAACGTTGCTATAGTTCCTCTATTACAAGTCCCCAGGTCCCGGGTTCTAGCCCGAGAGCTGGTAAAAGTATCAATTGGATTTTCAATTTATTATTAAAAAAAAATAATGAATTGAAAATAATATGAATTATGAATTGGTGCTAGGCACCAATAACCTTAGCTGTTGGTGGTCTTTAAAAACACACACACACCTACTCTCATCCTACTATAAAAGCGAAGTTGGCGACGCAAACGAACTGTTAAAATTTTTTGAAAATACTGAAAATGAGGTAAAGCAACTATTTTATAGTGAGTATGGCAAAAAATACCATATTATATATTTCGTGCGTAATGATATTATGACTCATGTGACTGTTAAAACTCGCTATCGCTCATTTTAACATACTGTCAATAACTCGACAGTAATCAGTAATAGACCCCATTACGACACTAGATATACAATCTACTATTACGAAACTTTAATACCTGCTCTTTTAGTAAGTTAGATTTTTATTTTCAACTTTCATATTTGTTTATAGAAAATAAAAAGTTCAATGACATATTTTGTATTTAGTCTGAACTAGGTATTAAAAGTCACTAATGCTGGGTTGCAGAAAGCATTGTCAAAAAATTTGATTTGACAATGACCTTAGATTATGAATTGTGATCATATAATTACAGTTTTCATACATGTAGATTGCAGGTGTGTCTAATTTATTTTTATTACACATGCGGGATGAGTACTAGGTACCTTGGCGTACGTTATTTTGGTCGGCAAATAGATCATTGCCCATTCTACTGTTTCCATCGCTTTAGCGTATTATTGGCGTGCGTAAATCACACTTGGCGCACGCTTTTAAATAAAACACGCAAATCGATTCTAGGGCCAATAATTAAAAAAAACTAAAAAAAGTGACATTTAAGTGACAGATAATAAATATTCCTTGAAATTTAAAAACTACATTTAAATGAAAAATTTAAATAACGAACGCCAAGATAGTACTTATCCCGCACTAGTAATAAAAAATAGTATCTGCAACTCGTGCGCTGTTGTCGATTGCCCACTCGAGCGAATGAGCGCACTCACTTCGTTCATGTGCTCACCTTCGCTCTCGTGGGTAATCGACAACTTACCGCACTTGTTGCACAATATACTATTGTCGAACTCTCTGTAATGTAGAACATTAGATTGTACTCAAACAAAAACAAATGATTGATCTAGATAGAAAAAGATCACTTTTCAGGTTAAATTTTGATCGAAATGCGTAGAAAAATGTTGTTTCGAAGTGCAAATTGCACAAAAGACTATGTTAAATACACGTATGCACATGCCAGGTTTATCGTACATTTAACACGCTGTTTTGTTAATCGCTGTTAAATTTTTACACGTAAAACATACGAAGTAACCATAGAAATAACAGCGAATTAACAAAACAGCGTGTTAGATAGTGTACGATAAAAAAAAATCTTTTCAATCGATCAATTATTTTTCGAATAGGATCGATTTAAAATTCTACAATGCCTTTTTATGGATAAATATGTGTGGTCACAATCTAAGGTCTTTGTCAAAGTAGATTTTCTAAGAATGTTAAGTTATTATTTTGTTGAATAACCTTAGTCAGAGTCTGTATTTTCATCATCTTTACTGTAACTTCAAACTCTGTAAGAAATATAGCGTATTAGAATAGAATAGAATAGAATTTTATTATCGTTAAAAACCACAATGTAAGGTACAATTCGTCAAATTAATCATGTACAGTAAATATATCATTATAAACGGCATGCTGTTATAAATTATTCAATGCTATAAAAAATTTATATTAGAAATCGTGTCCATCGTGATTATAATAAAATTAAGAAAAATCGCAGGATAGTGGACAAAATATTGGATTTATTTAATTAAATGTACGACGTTTCGTCTATATATTTAGACTTTTTCAAGTACATAAAAATAACAATATTTACGAAAATTAATATTAATTACTAACCATAGCAATGTACCCTATCTTATGTTAATTGCTATGGTTAGTAATTAATATTAATTTTCATAAATATTGTTATTTTTATGTACTTGAAAAAGTCTAAATATATAGACGAAACGTCGTACATTTAATTAAATAAATCCAATATTTTGTCCACTATCCTGCGATTTTTCTTAATTTTGCTATAAAAAATGTTCTTAATTTATTTTTAAAAATCAAAACTGTTTTCGCTATTTTTATATTTGTAGGCAGCATGTTGAAAAGAAAACATCATGCGTATTTTGACGATTTTTTGTAGAATTCATGATTGATTATTGATATAAGGGTACAATTGAATCGATTACCGTATTATTCGGTATTTAGTTACCAAATAACCAAGTTTGTCTCAGCAATAACAGATTTTTAAAGCGATTTGTGATCACCAAACGATTTTAAACATAGATCCTATAAGTTTTATGATTTCAATACCATCTATTTATTCATTTACAGTCACCAGCCAATATAATTGGTTACTAAATAATGTAATTTGCCTCCGAAATACCGAATTTATCACCAAATTGTGATTACCAAACTAATTTAATATGATTAGCTGTTTATGCTTTCTAATCATCATTAAAAATAAAATTATGCACTGAGCAAATTTGCATTATAAATCCTGTAAATATTTTTTGTAAATAAATCTTCTTCTATCATTAAAAATAATCAAACACAAAAAATATCATTTTATCATCAAATATTTATTAAATGTTACCTATATAAAACATTTCCATATTCAAAAACGCCAAAAATCTTTTACTTTAAATATTATGATGTCCAAATTAACTACTCTTAAGCGCTCACTACACGCGCCAGAATGTTTGTATGTTTTGTTTGTGTTGTCATGTTTTTACTACAGACAATACAACTACACGTAGCGATTTGTTTGTACTGTTATGTTTGCACAAGCTTGATGTGTCGTCTAGGGACAAAACATGTTTTGTTCTGTTATATTTGTACAAACTTGATGTGTCGTCTAGTAACAAAACATGTCTTCTATCAGAATATTCTGATGGTACACAATATATTGTTTTATCCCTAGACGCAACATCAGGTTTGTGAAACAAATCGTACATAGAAATCACAGGAAGTTGATTTAAAAAAGCAATGTTTCCACCTTTCTGTTTGTCTACATGTATGTGCATACAAAATGCTGAAAGTTGTTTGTACAAATTTATATGAACGTGTAGAGATAAAATAAAATACAACCGACTCGGTTAATCCACAAGCTGGATAATCGGCTCACGGATAATCGAGACTCTACTATATGTATGTGATGCAAGCCGCTATATAAACAACTAACAATAATTATTACTTTGAGAGTTTGCTCTCGGTGTATTAAGAACTGTTTGGTTTTCGTAAGAGATAACCATAAAAAATTTAGTAGTGGTACACATAACCACGGTATTAAAAATTATATTTGTTTATCACAGCGCAGGTGCAAAAAAAACCATGTACCTAAAGTCCCAACTTATTATTCATAAAATTGATTAATAAGATAACATGCACGGTTATCAATCTGGAAATCCACAAATTCAAAAAAAGTATTAAAAAATTACCTGACAAGACGTGTGGTTTTCATTCAGTTGATAATTTTTCACTGCGGATGTTGTGGTATTTTCTGTACTATAATACATAACGAATTGTACCACATTGTGGTTTTTAAGTGAATAAATAATTAATATATATGTTACTGTGAATGATCGAAACTGGTGAATGTCAACATGCACTAAGTACGTCGGTGAGTAGTGATGGGCGATTACGAGATATTTTAGTCGATTGTCTCGATTGTTCAAACATCTCGATGACTCTCGATGGTTTTCACTTGGACTCGATTGTTGTTGTTTCATATTTCACCGAGACCAAGTTGCATAGTACTGAATCGTACAGACGATGTCCACTGTCGAGAGCCACATAATATATAATCGTTCATCACTCAACAACTGTGGTCGAGTCGATGGATGGTCGATTGTGCAGTAATCGAATGCTCTGAGACCGACTGAACAGTGTGAACAGTGAATCAACGATGAACGAGTAGCGTAAACGTCAGACTTCATTCGACCAGCATATAACCTTGAATCGCGATTATATGTATTCTCATTCGCTGGCAAATAATCGACTTGAGCAATCGAACATTTCGATTGTAAAATCAAACTCCGAGTCGATTGTGGACTCGATTGTTATTATGAACGATTGCGATTGTTTCGATTGTAAAAACATCTCGTATTCGCCCAACGCTATCGGTGAGTGTCCCAAAGATTATTTGCAATACATGTTATTCGCAGATTGACTAGTGTCTGTCAACATACACCGAACGGCAATGTTAAATGTAATAACAATTCGAGAAGATCGAAAGCTAGGAAAAAAATGGCACTCTCAAGCAGCTCTACACCCAGAATCAGTTTGCCGTTTGTAAAAAAATACTTTCTGTTAATTCATAGGATGAAACCTCTGCGGGCGCTCTGCCTATTCAAAAAGTGGAAGGCAGAACTATAAACATTTTGCAAAATTCAGCTGATTAACCGAAATTTTAAAAATATTTAAATTACAAAAAAACAGTTATTACGTGTGTGTGTGTGTGAATTGCCAGAGGGTTTCCTAACCGTTTCGGGGGTGAAGGGGGGGGGGGTAATAAATACAAATTACTCGCTATTTTACGTCTCACTATGTTACGTGTGTGTGTAAACATATGTGTATTGCTGTTTCAATACTTTCAAAGGGTGTAACAGTTACATATAGATATGTGAAGACGCGTCGCTCCATTCAAATGAAATCACACCCGCGGCATAAGATGTTTCACATGAAAAAAATTTCGACTGATGACCAGTCCTATACTTCTCACCTAGTAAATATTTTCAAAAAATAAACACTCTTTTTTATTCTTTGAAAAAAAGCATGGCCCTCTTTTTTGTTTAGTGGTCTACTGATGGCTAACTTAATATAGCAAAAATCATGGTTACCTTGATTTACGTACAATTTTTATTGTTTTTAGTAAAATATTTTTTTTCTCAAAAACTACATTTTAGAGAAAAAAAATATTTACATTTGTCATATTATAACATCTAGAATTCATTTATATGTTTTTTATCTATGTTATTACGTGACATTGAGAACGTTTTTTTTAATATCTCAGGATCCACTGAACCGATTTGACTCAAAATCTAATCAGATCTAAGTTAAAGGCTGATAAACAGAATAGAACAATCGGCATGGCCGTATGTTGTTCCGTTTTTACGATACCGAAGGCGAAAAATTGACCACATACAAATTAAGAATTTATCATTGTAACCCTATTTTGCGTCGCGCAAATAACCACCTTGTATACTACTTTATGTAAGTATTCTCAATATAACGACGTAGAATTGCAGGTCCCTTGACCAACGCTTTAAACGATTTCATGTAAGAATTTATTTTTATAGATTCATGTTAATTAAATACAGTGTGTCCCATGGTATTTGAAACATACGATTTTAACGTGGGGCTATGATAATATTTTGTTTGAGCTATTTTTATTTTACGAACTTGTTTTAAATGTGCCCGGTTAAGATTTTGCAAATTTTTTTTTTCTCCAAAATTCTCTGTGTGTGGTGAGATTTTTCTCTATTGATATCTTAAAAACGGAACAACATAGGATGATGCTGTTTGTTTTGTTGTATTTGTCAGCGTTGTACATAGTCGCTCTCATTTTTAATACCTATATATTTCGAAAATGGCCGCAGGCGAGAAATAGCCAGCGAATCGCAGGCTGCTCACCTCTGCTCTTATGACATGCCGTCTTTAGCCAGTATTAAGCCCGATGTACACATTCGTTTTTGATGTGAAACATCTTATGACGCGGGTGTAAAAATTAATGTTACGTCGCTCAAACCGCATGTCGCGTCTGGCCACCTACTGCAGTAGACTGTTACAGCTATGTTACGTGTGTGTGTGTATGTGAATATCTGTATTGCTGTTTCAATACCTTCGCAGGGTTAGACTTTCTCGGGGGGGGGGGGGGGTTTAATAAATCATAAATTCTTATCTCTGGAACTACTGAACCGATTATAAAAATTCTTTTACTAATTATCTTCACAAGGGGAGAATTTCTCGCGGAGAGGGGTAATAAATCATAAATTCTTATCTCTGGAATTAGTATGAAAATGTTTCACATCTGCCAGGCATCCCACGACGCATAATCTCTACATAGTATAAATTGAAGTCGCTTTTCGCGTCTGTCTGTCTGTCTGTCTGTTTAACCGCTAGCTTCCTCCTAAACCACGCAACGGATTTTGGTGCGGTTTTCACCAGCAGTTAGATAATTTTTCACGGAAGATTTATATATATAGCATAATTAATAAATAATTATAATAAATAATTAATTAATATAAATTCGTAACCCGACCGTAAGAATTCGCAACATACTTATATCATAAAAACGACCGTACATAACTGTTCCACTCGTAGCGTAGAGGTAACGTCGCAGCACTCTATGCAAGGGACCCGGGTTCGGAAACTGATGGATCGTAGAAATTTTGGCTTTTTTTTCTAAATTCTACATGATATTTATTTATTTATTTTTGATATATTCTTTTTTTGACAATAATTATAATTTTTTTGAAACCAAAAATTATATATAAAAGCGAACGAGCGAAGCGAGTGAGTAGTGTATTGCACCCGGGCTTTCTTAGCACCTGGGCGAGGCCGGATGGAACCGCTAGTACAGTATAAGTAGTACGACTTGAGTCGTACTGCTGCTATAATATGTATACTATAGTCAGTGGGGAGCTCTATACTATGAATGTATGAATGTATTATGAACGTATAACAACATTAATTTATTAGAATTAATTGATTACCTATTTATTTAATTCTAATTATTATTTGCCAGGATTCATGCCATGACAATACACAATCTGTGAACATTTCAACTAGCTACCTCTTACCGTTTGTGAGATAAAACCCTGTGACAGACTGACGGACAGACACCGTAGGCATGGTAATATGGTTCCATAATATGGAGTACGGAACCCTTAAAAGTAAGGGCGGTACCTATTATGGTAGGCAGTTAGAATTAATGCGTTGAGTTATTTCAACGGTATGTGTGCATCGGTTGTTATAGCCACGCAGCGGCACCGCATCTGTGCACCGGGCCGTAAGTCTACCGTGAAGTCATGTCCTTTTTAACACGACACATGCTCTAGTGCGCCACGGTTTATACTTTAAACGTATTAAACAAATCTGTAATCATGTTAATGTAATCAACACTACTACCACAGAAAAGGTCTTACAGAAGCGTCAGTAGCATAATATGCGATCGCGATCGTGTTGGAAAACATACATAGCTCAGTAAATGAAAGAAAAAATCACCCAATGTCGCAACTAATTCCCATAGAGCTGGATTTTTCACAGATGGTAGAACACCTTTTGACATAAAATTGAAACACTTGACGCGAAGTGCTCTACTAAGAAGAGTGTTCGAGAAATATTAAATAGAAGCTGTAGACCTATTCATGGGTTATCTAAATGAGTAGAAAAATTAGAAAAATCTGGAAGTAGTCACCCTACAGAGCACTTCGCGTCAAGTGTTTCAATTTTATGTCAAAAAATAAAAACATGAACATTAATGCTTATAAGTTGAAAATTTCTCAAGCTAGTGAGATTGGATATAAATAATTGTTTATGACATTAAATTTTCTATAGGTTCCTAGACGAACATTTTTTTATTCGGTATAGAAAGTACTCGTAACGAGTGTCAAAAAAAATGCAAGACTCTATGATGATTTTCAACTTTGACTGGCTATAGCTTTTCAATTTTTAAAGATATCGATGAGGGACAAGAATCACGATTTAGGGCGTTGTTTGCTTTATGAACATGTGTATTTTCAATTTAAAATTCGATGAAGAACACAATAAATAAAGCTATTGAAAAGGACGTAACGTTTTAACCAATCCAAGGTTCAGCCGGCGAAGCGCGCGCGCTACCATGTACCCGAAGGGGCAAATGTGGAAGTCCGTCTTTAAAACATTACATAGTAAAAGAACCGCTTAAGTCGACCGTTTCTGAGATATTTCGAAACAGGCTCAGCAAAAAGTGATTTGCAAATATTCAAGAGGGGATGGGTTGGAAAGCACATGGGCGGATAGATAGATAGATAAATAATCTTTAAATAACCGGGGACTTTTGTAAAAATTCGACTGATGACCAGTCCTATACTTCCCACCTAGTAAATATTTGCAAAAAATAAACACTCTTTTTTTTTTTATTCGTTGACTAGGCCCAAATAACCTTAGCTGTTGGTGGTCTTTAAAACACAATTTAATTTTTATTCTTTGAAAAAAGCATGGCCCTCTTTTTTGTTTGGTGATCTATTGATGGCTAGCTTAATATAGCAAAAATCATGGTTACCTTGATTTACGTACAATTTTTATTTTTTTTAGTAAAATATTTTTTTTCTCGAAAACTATACATTTTAGAGAAAAAAAATATTTACATTTTTTTCATATTATAACATCTAGAATTCATTTATATTTTTTTTTACCTATGTTAATACGTGACATTGAGGACGTTTTTTTGAATATCTCAGGATCCACTGAACCGATTTGACTCAAAATCTAATCAGATCTAAGTTAAAGGCTGATAAACACAATAGAACAATCGGCATGCCCGTATGTTGTTCCGTTCTTAAGATATCGAAGGCGAAAAATTGACCACATACACACACACACACATACACACATACACACATACACACATACACACACACATACAGACATCAGTCAGAAAATGATCTTAAACGATTGCTAGGGTCTCAAAACGTGAAAATCTGTTAAAATCTCGAAATATTGTTTTCGGACTGAATCCATTACTTCCCTACCATAGTAGAGGTGGGAAGTAAAAATACATGTCTAAAGGTGTTCTACCATCTGTGAAAAATCCAGCTCTTTGGGAATTAGTTGCGACATAACACCTTTATTGAGGGGGCTAACAGTGTGTCCCAGGATAGATCTAACAAGAGGTGTATTATGAACAAATAAGTTTCGAATTTCGGGAAGGTATTTGGGGATCGAGTGCTGCATGATGTAAAACTAAGGTATACAAAAATGAGTTGATTCGATCTTCTACAGAGTGTTTTATAAGCAAAGTTGTAAAAATGACCAATAAAAAGTATTGTTACAAAACTGTTTTCTGAGTTGGCGGAATAAATATTTATTTGCAATAATTAAAAACACAATAATAAACAATAACTAAACAGTAATTACAAATCAAAACAAACAACTATATACAATAACTCGTAACAATTAACTATACAGGGTGTCCAAGACTTGCCTTGCCGGCCGATATATTGATTTTGGGTGAAGATAGAAAAAAAGTTTAAATACAAAAGTTGTATAAATTTTAATGGTGTATAACCTAAAAATATTTTCAATTATACAGCCTGTCCCATTTAAGCGTGGCAGATCAAAGTTATGTTTTTTTTAACCTAGCATCCTGTTTTTATTTGTTTTTTTAATTCTGCACCTAAATGTGAATAGAAATTGTAAGGGAAGATATGCTCGAAAATTCAGTAATTTTTGAGTTATTCAAGTTTTTTAGAAATTTTTGACACATGCAGACCTTTACCTAAAATTCGACATAGCCAAAACAGAAATCTTTATCAAACTGAAATTTTGAGGATCACTAGATAATGGACGGACAAATCAATGTCTGTCCTAAAAAAATGAATTTATTATACAGGATGTTCAAAATAATGTAATTCTTTTACGTAACTTCATTTACGTGTAACTTTTGATTGTTAAATACAACGAGGTTATTTTTTTGCTGGAATTGTATTCTTTAGGATATTTCCTAACACTTTATTAAGGGTTGTCCAAACCTAAACCTAATATTTTAATACGAAAATATTAGGTTTAGGTTTGGACAACCCTTAATAAAAGTGTTACCAAATATCCTAAAGAATACAATTTCAGCAAAAAAATAATCTCGTTGTATTTAATAATCAAAAGTTACACGTGATTGAAGTTAGGTAAAAGAAATACATTATTTTGAACACCCTGTATAATAAATTCATTTTGTTAGGACAGACATTGATTTGTCCGTCTATTATCTAGTGATCCTCAAAATTTCAGTTTGATAAAGATTTCTGTTTTGGCTATGTCGAATTTTAGATAAAGGTCTGCATGTGTCAAAAATTTCTAAAAAACTTGAATAACTCAAAAATTACTGAATTTTCGAGCATAGCTTCCCTTACAATTTGTATTCACATTTAGGTGCAGAATTGAAAAAACAAATAAAAACAGGGTACTAGGTTAAAAAAAACATAACTTTGATCTGTCACGCTTAAATAGGACAGACTGTATAATTGAAAATATTTTTAGGTTATCCACCATTAAAATTTATACAACTTTTGTATTTAAACTTTTTTTCTATCTTCACCCAAAATCAATATATCGGCCGACAACGCAAGTCTTGGACACCCTGTATACCAGGACTATTTATTTCTAGTTATTTATGTTTCAAATATTTATATTCACTGTATTTATATCAGACGCACTATCTGTCGCTCAGTATTCTCCATTGACTGATTCCTCACTCACTCGTTCTGCCGTTTATATAGGCTGCGTAGCATAAGCCTAGTGTGTTCTCGCTTTCTCTAGAACTTTCGTGCAGGTACCAGTTGTTACAGTAAGCGGACCCCCGTTTCTCAGAACTCTTGCTTGCCGGTTATATACAGGGTGATCCGTAACAGTATTTCCTTTATTTTTCAATCCCACTAAGAAAGGTTGTTAAGAATGCAATTTTATAACCCCATACCAAATTTCAGAAATAGCAAAAAAAAAATCGTGAGTGTCTCTTCTGTGAGATTCTATTCTGTGGTGTCTGGCATTAAATCTACGGGAATTTATATCCATTTCTACACGACGCCTACTTTCCAATGCATGAATTCAACTATAAACATACAACCAGCAGTATTGTGTTGTATTCTGTGAGAGCTGATTAAATAGTGTGAATCCGCCCTATTGACTCGTAATATTATGATAATATTATTGAATTCATGGTCACGTAGACAGCATTCGCACATTTTTCTACTCAATGAGCTCTCACTTATAGCATAATTCACGCCTCCGGACTATTAATATTATTATTGTTAAAGGAACAATGACATTTTTTCTAATTTAAAATAACTGTTTGGTATCTTCATATAAAGTGTTGAATGTTTCATGTTAAATATTATTGTTTGTGTATAAAATAATATTGCGTAGGTGAGTTTTTTTTTTATATTTTAAATATTGATTTAAAATTTGAGTTTGTTTTTTTTTTTTTTGATGTTATACTTCTTAGCAAAGGTAGGGAACGGGAAAGACCTCGATTCAAAAATTTCCGACTCAAAAATTAATGAAACGCTGACAGTTATAAAACGACTCTAACGATTTGGATGAAATTTACTGAAAAGGGGTTTTGGGGGACACAAAATCGATCTAGCTAGGTCTCATTCCAGGAAAAATTGGTTTTCTTATAGATTTTATAATTTTAAGAATCATTTTTGACGTTTCAAAATAGCGTAATATTGTAAGCAGGCTTTGGATACTTATGTATGGATGTTATGCTAACCATGGATTTTATTAATAATAATAATAAAATTAAGCAAAATCGCAGGATAGTGGACAATATAATTTGATTTATTAAATTAAATGTACGACGTTTCGTCTATAGATTTAGACTTTTTCAAGTACATACATAAATATTTTTATGTATGTACTTGAAAAAGTCTAAATCTATAGACGAAACGTCGTACATTTAATTTAATAAATCAAATTATATTGTCCACTATCCTGCGATTTTGCTTAATTTTATTATAATCACGATGGACACGATTTCTAATATAAATTAATAATAATGGTTTATTAATTTTAAAAATGTTGATAGGAGAGAAGAAAAAATGTAAATGTATGAAGTATAACTTCGACTGTGCACTTATGTGGGTGAGGCACATATCCTTTTTTTATTGTATGGTATTTTTAATAAGAAATGTTTGGTATTATTTTCACAGTTCAAATGAATTACCTACTTATTAACGAAGTATAAAATTTTCCCAGTCTGATAGTTCATCATTTTTTTTTTAATTCGAAGTTAAAATCGTAAAAATCTGTACATATTTCTTCTTTCGGAGTATTGACCTTTCGCACGTTTCAAGAAAAAAAAACAAAACAAAGTTTATAAATGAGATTATTTAATAGTTTTGCCCGCGGCTTTGCTCACGTGTTAGTTAATGTTAGATGGTTAGGCTCGACGAGAGCCTTGCGTTGAGCTTGATTTGCCATTTGTTGGTCCATTCGGTAAAAGTATCCAGCGAAGTTTGGAGTTTATCGATTGCACTGTCTAGATTTGAGCTTTGTGTGATTAATGCAGTGTCATCAGCGTATAGAACAATAGATGCATGAGACAATGTAGGAATATCCGACGCATATATTATGTTAAAAAGTTATGGGGCCCAGAACAGACCCCTGTGGTACTCCTCCAGTAATTTTCTTTACGAGCGATGGCTCTGAATTTATTTTAACGCAGAAGGTTCTTTGTTCCAGAAATGAAAAAATAATGTTGTAGATGTAGTCTGGTGGTTCAGTTATTTTTAGCTTATAGGTTGTGTGCACGAAGCCTACTAGCGCCGCTAGTGGGCAATAGTGTACGATTGAACTATTTTTTATTGTTGTCTTATATCGGGAAATTTTTTAATAAACGAATACCATTTTATCTAGCTGTGTGCAAATAGTATAAATAGCATAGCATAAAAGGTACGTGAAAATTATTTATTTTAAGTTTTTTTCTTCTTCAATTTTGACGTATAATAAAAAAATAATCGTGTATGTTTTCTACTGACAGCTGCATAACCTCAAACTATGGTGCCGGTGATTTGTGGACTGGGCTTGAAAGTATTAAGCACGCGATCTCTTTTATTGAGGCTGCATTGAAGAAAGGCGAGAAATTAGCTTTCTGTCATATTAAACATATTGAAGAATTTCGTGATGACACCGTTAAGAATAGAATTATTGCAAAGTGCATCCGGCAAACTTCTGCCACCGAGACACCGTTTTTGAAAAAAAATGACTGTTACGGGTGGTCTGCCTCACCTATATATTATAATGTTGATCATTTATATAAATTATATTAAAGTTGGTGCAAATTGAATAGTTTAATAATTGTATGAGAATACGTTTATTGTGATTTTGTCATTGAAAAATATAATTATTTATTTACATTTAATTATTAAGAAATAAAATTATATCTACATTACATTATTGCAAAAATAAAAGTAAAAAAAACTAAAACCCGACTACGTAAAAAGAAGAAAACAAGCAAATCAAAACGTAAGACAGTATTTTTTTGTTATCAATAGTCGGAGATTCGAATACCGAATTCTTTCTTCAACTCCCAAATAGGTTCCCGACTATTGATAACAAAAAAACTGTCTTACGCTATTAGTTTGTTTTCTTCTTTTTACTATTCGAATATCTACTTTAATTTGAAAAATTCGGAGCATTACTATACTATCTTTTTGCATATCATTCCATTTTCTTGTATTAGTAAGCTTAATGTTTTCCACTTCGAAACCGTTTGAGTTTTGACTCCTCCGCATTGCTCTCGCAAACCTATGATAGAAAAATAAGTAGGTATAAAACGTGTTTTTTTTTTCATGTAAAATAAATGTCAATGATTTCATGCCTGTAGTAGTTAGTCATATGGAGTATAATAACTATTTAATTTATAAATTATGTAACTCTTTAGTCATTACGATTTACGAATGAATTGTAAAGAATATTATTTTATGTTAAAATAAACCGAATATCGTATAGTAAAGTATTATATTCCAAGTTATCACAATGCCTATTTTGTGCTTTTAATTGCATCAGCACTAAAGAAAGACGAAAAATTTCTTTTACAGATTTACATTAATAATTTCCAAATAAGTTGTAAGTAATATCATGGTTTTACTTACTTTACTTTTATTAACGTTTTGATCCACTTTGGTCGTTTTTCGAGGTTATAACTCCACGCGGAGAATCTATAAAATTCTATTTTACTTGAATCGCTATTAACACAACAGCCTGGAACACAAAAAGTATTTCCAGAACGCGTAGTTTTTCCCATGTTTTGTTTGTAATAATAATCTCTTCTCTATGTTTGTAATCGAAAAACTTTATGACACTTGTAAATAACAATGCTGAATGCTCACTGGACTATAGTTCAAAGCTTACAATATATCACACTACAAGCGCTCGCATTGATATTTTTATAACTCCGCCCCCCTGCACACAGTCTATAGAGTAGTTCTTCGTGCCATATTTTATCGAATGCTTTTCTATGTTCAGAAAGGCAATAGAGGTGTAATTTTTCTTTTCATATCCATTGTGTATAATTTCAGTGAGACGGAGCAATTGATGACTTGTTGAGTGGTGAAAACGAAATCCAAATTGGAAATGTGGAACGATATTCTTTGCACTGTTGTGATTTTCTAGTCGGATTTTGATTACTCTTTCGAATAGTTTCCCTAAAGAGGGTAGGAGACTAATTGGACGATAGTTATTGACTGAGTATAGTGGTTTATTGGGTCTGTGGAAGACAATTATTTCGGCATGTTTCCATGGTTACGAAAAATAACCAATGTGCAGACAGATATTGAATATCGTTGCTAAATAAGCTAGCACTTTCGGTGTAAAGTTCTTGAGAACAATATTCGGAATCATGTCGTGTCCTGGGGATTTTTTAGATTTCAGTTTTTTAATTATTTCGGCAATTTCGGAGGGAGTGACTATTTTAAAGTCAGAAGTCGAAGCTGAATTTTCTCGATTAATGAAATTATTAACATAAGCCGTAAAGTTAATATTTTCAGTTTCATTTGGCATGAAAATATTTTCCAAATGGTCAGAGAAAACGCTACACTTGTCTTTATCGGACTTGTATAATGAGTCATTTTCGCGTAATATCAGAATGTTGGTTGGCTGACGAAGTATTTTTTTGTTGCCCTTCACGTACCCGGATCATTAGGCTTCAGTTCTGCCACATATTCTTGATATTTTTAATGTTATAAGAGTCTAGTTCTTTTTTGACGGTTCTTATTAATCTACTAGCGGACCCGGCGTACTTCGTACCGCCTCAGAATTAATAAATGTTGTGTTAACTTATTAGCTGAATTAAATTCAGTTTTTTTATTAAGAATATTCAAAATGAAAATTAAATTCGTTTGAACTCGAATGGCATATGGGTTGGGATCATCGGAATTCTCGGAATGAGAACTTCATCACCTTTGAACTTTCCTCTGAGTATCGTCGCGAGAATCACATTGCCCATGGGTTTTCTCACCACCAAACGCGTTCCGTTACATAGTTTTGGTTGGTTCAAATTTTTAAGCATGATGACTACTGAGCCAATCTTCAGTTGTAAATTGTGCGGTGGCAAGCCAGGCAGATCCAATGAGTTTAAAAATTCAGTTGGATAGTTGGTTGCTTCGTCTTCGTTTGTTACACAGTCCTATGCTGTCCATTATCCTTGGTATATATGGAAGAAACGCTTTCGCTATTGGAAGATTCTCATGGTGTGGTGGGTTCTTCTTTGACTGTATTGTGCTTCTTATTTTTTGCCGGGAATAGCCGTTTGTTATTAGTGCCTCTTCCAAATGTGCCAGTTCTGAAGATAGTTCTTCTGATTCGCAGATTTTTCGTGCTCTTTCGGTTAGAGTTTTAATGATGCCAAGTTTTTGAGATGGGTGGTGATTTGACCGTTTATTCAGGTAACGGTGAGCTTCCTGTACACTGTGTGACCTAACTTGGATCCTTTCCTTGTCAGCAGAACATCCAAAAACGCCAGTTGATGGTTTTCTTCAATTTCCATTGTAAACTGAATATTCTGGTGAACACCGTTGATGTGTTTAAGGAAGTCCTGTAGTTTATCCTTTCCATAGCTCCAAATAGCAAATGTGTCATCGACATATCTGAACTTTCGGTTTGTACGTTGCACTACTTAGGGCTTGTTGTTCTAGCTTCTCCATGAAGAAATTTGCGACGACCGGGCTTATTGGACTTCCCATTGCCACTCTCTCACTTTGCTCGTATATTCGTTCGCCCCAGGTGAAGTATGTTGTAGTGAGACAGTGTTTAAACAGGTCTGCTATATCGGTTGGGAACAACCATTTAATGTGGTGCATAGCGTCTTCCAGAGGAACTTTAGTGAATAGTGAGACCAGGTCAGTGTCGTTATGTTTCGATATGTCTCCGGTTAAGCGATTTATTTTATAGAATTCAATGTTGCGATAAGTTAAAATGCTCGGTTGTTGTATCGCAGAATTATACCGGTCTAATTTATGTTGAGTAACTAAAAAAAGAAGAAAAAGGTGGTGGGTGCGAAATTATCTGTTACGAAGAGAAAATTTGATGAGTGACCTTAGAATGTCAGCTAGATCATTTAGTAACTGTACGAGAATGACTAAAAGTGATTTTGAACTTCTTCTAGGAATGGTTGGTCCATCAATAGCCAGAAAAAAAACAAATAATTCAATTAAAAGCATAATTTTATCATTACTCCACTCTACTGCCATGTTTAACAAGTTCCTAAAAACACGTCCTTATATGTAAATAATTGTTGCTCGCTGACGCCAACTTCTCAACAAGCTGCCAGTAACACTGCAACACGTTGTGTTGCCGGAAACATATTGACAGCAACACAGAAACACGTTGCTGCAACAGTGTTGTTCAACAATTGTTGACTTGGTCGTAAAATGTGATCAAAAGTACGGTAAAGTTCAGTAACAAAGTGTATTGGAAAATAGTGAAATTTAAAACTTGGCCAAGTTCAAAGTTCGTTAAGAAAATAAAAGACAAGTGACTAGGCCTTGGAGTTGAAATGAAAGAAGAACTTGGCCAAGTTGATAGTTATTCATTTTCTCTTCTAGAATTTAAAGCTTCAGTCACGCAACTATGATTTAGGGCCGCCACATTAGCGTCGAATTTTTTGAACTATTGAAATTATGTATGTTTAGTCATTAATCATTAATTTATAGAATTTATTGAAAGTAATTTTTACACAGACGTTAATCTATTAATGTTTGTTGTATTTTAATAATTAATAAAATATAATAAATACAATGTCATGTATATTATTGTTACGGATCACCCTGTATATAAACGGCAGGCAAGAGTTCTGAGAAACGGGGTCTGCTTACTGTAACAGCTAGTACCTGCGCGAAAGTTCTAGAGAAAGCGAGAACGCACTAGGCTTACGCCACGCAGCATATATAAACAGCCAGTACGAGTGAGTGAGGGAATCAGTCAACGGTGAGTCACGCAGTCAAGTCTACGGTGGATCAGTGATATAAATAGTGCCGTGATATAAATAAATAAATTGATAAAATAAATGCTAGTGTAGTGGTAATAATTACGAGTTATTGTATATAGTCAAGTGCTATTTATTGTTTTGTTTTACTTTGTTTAAGAATTACTGTTTAGTAATTGTTTACTTGTGTTGATTGTTAGAACTGACTTTTCGTTGTTGCATTCATTATTATTGTGTTTTTAATTATTGTACATAAATATTTATTCCGCCAACTCAGAAAACAGTTTTGTAACATTATAACACAAATACGGAAGCACTTGCGATAATAAAATAGCGCGAGTAATCGAAGGTTAATGGAGAGATGAAGATGGGGTCGAAAATGAGGTTGGTTTTATTTTTCCCACAAGGTGTGGCCGTGTGCATACTTTTAATCTCAATGTCATGCGTCGATGCATAAATAAAACCATAATAATATCTAATCGTGTGCATTTCTGTGTGTAAATATGAAATAGCTGCTAACAATCTACATTCTACATTCATTTATTTGCAGTTTTCCGCCTAGTTCGCCCGGGTAGATTTTAATTTAACAATGAAATAATCAAGAACAACAAATTTCTCATAAATCCCTTGACTTTATAATAATATTAATAATTTTTTTAATCAACAAAATCAGTCAGGTAACCGAGTTCAGCAAAAATGCTGTTTTTCAATACAACTATTTGTGACCAGAACGTAAATATCTAAATGATTTACAGCAAGGATGCTCAGTGGCGTTCCTAGGGAGCGCCGTGTCACGTGGGGCGTCAAAATCGATAGATATCAATAACTTAAATTTTGAAACTGTTTTATTGTAATAAAATGGATGATTGATGTTTTAAAATTGTTTATATTTTAAATAAAATCTTACATTAAAATGGAATAAAATAATTTGTGTTTTAATTTAATTATCTGTATTCACTGTTCATGTCTGATTTCTGAAACTTGAATCGTTCAATATTAACATTATTTAATAAATTACTAATTGCGTAACACTGTTATAATTAAAGGCTGATTTCTACAATACATACAACAGAAACCGAAAAATATCCATATAATTAATCACCTTCTACGCGATACAGTGCCCAAGCTACATTTATCCTATTAATGAACGGAATGGAGCTTGTCCTAAAAACCAAATGAAAATATTTACACGACTTGTTGAATTTGACAATGGGGGGAGCGCCTCAGTTGTTTTTGACCCGACCGCCTCAATCCCTAGGGACAGCCCCGGGGGTGCTCAACCTTTTTATGCTTGAGATCACCTTAAGGTAGTTCTCGTGCTACAATAATATCCAAAAGTTTCGTTCATAATACGCTGTAAAATAATAAATAAGTATAATGTTAAATGTAAAAAAAATTTGTTAGAGATTGTACCAAAACTGTTGTTCACATATTAACACATATTTCACTTAGTTTGTTCGCTTGGATTATATAAAAATGTCAATCTTTTCTCATAAATTGTTGAACTTTGCGTTATTATATCTCAACAATAAAAAGGTCAATAATTTTTGGATTTTCTTTTTAAACTCAGAACAAAAACATCAATGAACAGTTAGTTTTTTGAAAATTTCTGACTGTTACTTTTTTTTTAAATTAAAAAACTTGTCAAAAACACAACCTTTCCTATGCTCTCCGTGTTAATTATCCGAACTTTATTATTAAGTTCATCTCGAGTTAGAGATGGTCAATCAACTTCAAATTTTAATGGTATTTGTATTATAGTATCCTTAATGAGTATACGAAAATTTAGAATTTTCTGACACTATGCCCATAGCACGAGAACTACCTTAATATGCAATATCTGGGGGCCGAGCTTTGCTCGGATGAGTTCAATAAAAACAGTACTTAATATGCTGTGAGATATTATTTTCTCAGAATATTATTCCGAAACGAATTTATTTCTGGAACATAATTTAAAATAAATGTTTCTGATATTTTAACTACCTATGTGTATTTTTAAGCGTAAAAACTAAGTATCAACTTGAATAAAGCATTTTTTCCTGTAAATATTATTTAGGTCGCCATTTTCAAATCTACCGCCGTTATTGTTTTGTTGACTGAAGAACTCGCAAAAACCGATTTTCATAGATTGAATATCTTGTAAAAATGTTCGAATTAGATGAAATTTTGCTCGCCCGTTGCCATTTTAACAATCCAATTTTAAGCATTGATACTAAATATCAACTTTATCGAAGTAATTTTTCTCTGTGATGTCATCTTAACAACATCCAGTAAATTTCAAATATTTTTTTTTGTATAGGTACCTACTGAAAAACTCACAAAAATCGATTCTTTTAATAACTAACGTCAGACTATAACCTGCGCAAAACTTTGTTTGCATGTATCTTTACCATAGTTTTTAAAAATCGATGTGTTTTGATATACATGCCTGCGGTGCTAGAAGTGCGGCCCTTTGGGCCGCCGTGCCAATTTTTAGATACGCAAAACTTTTTTGTATGTATCTTAACAATAGTTTTTAAAAATCGATGTGTTTTTACACAGACCCGCGGCGCCAGAAATTTTATCACTATTTACATATTGTGCAAGGCACTTCTTATATTATAGTGTTCATTTACAATTTTAACACTTGTGATATATTATATAAAATCTATGTAGAAATAGACTTCGAATCAATCTGACTTTAATTGAGCGAGTTATAATAAATAAAAAACACCTTTTTTTTAATTGCTCCCCTCTGGAACCAAAATTCCTACCTAGATCGATTTCTCGCCCCGAAAAATCCCCATTCTGTAAATTTCATCAAAATCGTAAGGCTGAGGCTACCCGTTACATTGACGCCGTTTCCGACCAGATCAGATCCGTATTATTGTCGGATGTGAACAAACACCAGTAACCTTATTGAAGTGGCTACAGTTATCACTTCAGACCGCGCCAGATGTCAGATTGCAACAGACACGTTCCGACGGTCGGACGATGTTTGATATTTTCGTCAGACTACGGCCGTACATTTGACAGTTTTCAACAAACAGTGTTGTGTATTCTAAATTTATGCTAGCTATTATTACCATTTTATTTAAAGACGTTGTTAAATATCAATTGTGAGTATGGACAAATCACTTTTAATTGATCTAATACGTGAAAATCCTCCTATTTGGGATAAAAGATTTAAGATACCACAACAGGGACGTGAAAGGTCTTTTGTGGAGAGATATTGGCGAAAAAATGAATCTTTCAGGTATGATTTAAAAGTATAATAATTTGTTTAATCTATGATCAGTAGTCCATAAATTGAAAGTAAATTAGCTCTGATCGATTTCAACGCATTGTTGAAGTTTGTTTTGTTTGTTGTTTATAATAGGGCTCGGAATTTTTCAAATTAAAGTATTCGAATATTCATTTAAACTTCTATTCGAATAGTTAAAATTAATAAAAACTGAAAAAGGCCCAAAATTTCGCTGTTTTTTGGATTTTTACAAAGATCCGGCAGTCTGCCGAGATCGAAATAGTCACGGCCCTCACTACACTGGTTTCCCAACAATTTTTAAAACAAACAATGCTGGGCAGTCATAACAAATAGCATAACTATTGTTATTTGTTAAATGATTGAAAAAAAATACATTATATTTCTGGAAAAATTGTTATCTCTATCGCTAATCTAAAATCATAAATCGCATATTGAAATCAAAACATAAACAGAGCAATGAGCAATAATTGGCGACAAACGATACTTAGCCAAAAACAAAGAACAGCTGTTGTATAAATGTATAATAAATGTTATTGTTGAACAACGATAAAAAATAAAAAAACTCGGGTCGCAGTGCCAAACCCTGCCGACAATATAGTGTATTTGCTATTACAGGCCTTGTGGCTTTAATACGTGAACTTAAGTTTGTTTTTGGACAAAATAAAAAATTCAACCCCTTAATACATCCCTTAAAATAATATTTTTTTCTTAATTTCAATATTATTATCATTGCAACCTCTGTACCAAATTAAATACACCCTTCAGTAAGTAAATCACTATCCGCAAAACTAGTGTTTTCATAAAATTTGTAAGTCCGGTCCTATCGGGCCGATTTTATTAAAATTTTAGCAGCACATTTTGATATTTACTAAAAGGTTAAATTTCAATTTTGAAACAATTCTGAAATTTTTTTCGGTATTTTCGGGCGCAAAAACTTTTTTCAACCCCTAAAAACTACCCTTAAAATACTCCGATTGGGCCCATTTTAAATAGGTTCCGTGCGGTGATGGATTCCAACGTGTGTACCAAATTTCGTTCAAATCAATTAAGTCTTTCGAGAGTTATGCCGCGAACACATATATATATATATAAATAAATAAATATATAAATATATATATATATATATACATATATATATAAACATTTCCAAAAATGATGCCAAAGTGTTCAGGAGGCTATGAAACGTCGAGAAATTTTGGTCCGACCCCTAGGTCCCGCCATCCGACCGACGCCAATAGTGTATGTGCCATATGGCAAATACACTAATAAAAGTAGTGCATTTTGATTTTCATTTGAATCCGGAAAGAAGCTAACTACAGTCTATGACAAATATTTAAATATCCAAATATTCAAAATTTGTACATCAAAAATTATTATTGTTCAACAAAGAAAAACTGTTTAACGTACTTACCTATACATATTTTATATAGGTAATATAAAAATAACATACCTATTTATTTAAATAATAGCTAAAACTACTTACATAATTATGTTTAGATTTTATTGTTGTAATTTTTTTACTTTTCAAATAATTACTGATTATTTTAATAAGTTAAAGATTGACTGTCAAAGTAATTTTGACATAAATAATGAAAATAGTTTGTTTTTTCCAAAGCCTACTCACAATACGACACTGTTTTATGACGTTAAAAAACTGTTTTTTAAAATGATAAAATCGATAAGAAAACGAATTTTTCCAGGGATGAGACCTAGCTAGATCGATTTTTTGCCCCCCGAAACCCCTTTTCGGTAAATTTGATCAAAATCGTTAGAGCCGTTTTTGAGAAAATATTTATATATATACATATATACATAGATACATAGGTATATACAAGATTTACTCGTTTAATAATATAGGGGGAATAACTATAACTTGCCTGGAGATCGACTGCTTAACTATTGCTGAAATTTACCCTAATTTTAAATTAGTAGTATCTTTAATAGGTACTACCAGGAAAGAACTAATATTTAACAAAAATTGCTAAAATTATTTTATAATACATATTATCAATTTTGTTGTTTCAGATAGCTGCACTTCTTGAACAATACAATGGCTTCCACCAGCGAGTACGATGATTGGGTGAACGTGGCAGATAGAAACATATCTAGTAGTCAGTGTGAATATTATGAATACATATTCCACGAGGTGTTATGGCTGGCGATTCCGATGACATTTATATTAATTTTGTTGCTCATTTGTGGAATTATTGAGAACATATGCGTTCTAATTGTAATAACGCTCAACAAATCAATGCACAGCACCACTAACTTCTACTTGTTCAGTTTAGCCATTTCCGACTTATTGTACATAACCTGTTATCCTATTGTAATGATAACAGTTCTTTGGTGTTCACCCCATTATCCTGGTTTTTGTTTACCTTGTAACAAATTAACCTACCTGTGGTACACACATGATGTGGGAATGGACTCGTCTTCGTTAATTGTCACCCTGTTTACAATTGAGAGATTTATGGCCATTTGTTATGGGAAAAATTTATCGTCCCAGAAAAGAATTGTTGTCTCATTAATTGGTGCCATTTGGATTTTGACAGTTGCTTTAAACTTGTCATTTTATTTAAATAAAAAGTCATATGTAAGTATTAAGAAATTTGTGTTATTATTTGTACACGCAATAACTTGAAATAAATTGAAAGATTCATATTATGAATTTTCCAATGTCATGCAGAATGTGCTAACTTGCTAACCAATAAACCTACTTACACTATGGTTCTAGTGGAATGTAACTTTTTCCGTCGAATATACCCGAAAGTTATTGCGTTTACAAATGTTTATTTATTAAGAATTATGACATTTAAAAAATGTTACGTCAAACGCTTCTTTTTGTACATATGTTTGATAGGCTCGACCGATTAGTAGTTTTTTTTTTGCATATGAAAGTCTTTCAAAATGAAAACATTTTTTATTTGAACTGTTGAGAGAATAGGGAATTTGCCTACATAATTTTTTAAAAATTCTAAAATTATTCCGGTCGAAAATAAAAAAAACATGATGTAAATTTCACGATGTACCGCTAATTGATTCCAACAATTTTATACCACGACAAGTGATCCCCATGACAACTGATCCCAACGACAAATGATCCCAACGACAATTGATCCCACGACATTTGATCCCAACAAATTGTCTATAAACTGATAGCGTCTGATAAGTAATAAAGTTATTAAATTTTATTAATTTAATGAAATAATTTAATCGATTATTCCCTTTGTCGGGAAATTTGTTTGAATTAAATTTGTAGACGTTGTGATATATTAGTAATTACATTGTTATTAGAATTCTAACGAATGTAATATTATAATGTGTTTATGAGTTAATAATCCTTTAGAGATTATGTAATAGACCAAGAGGCGGGCGTTAATATATGAAGCTCATTTGTGACAGGATGAAATTTTCAGGGAAGGTAGTATTAATTATGACAAAGAAAAAGCGCTAGGGTTGCCTACTCAAATCCTGGTGCGACGGCCGGGATAAGCCACTTCCGGTGCAAAATGTCAATTTTTATATGTATATGTATATATGTATAAATTCAAACAGCTCAAAATTACAAAGTGGCCCTTTGTCCAGCATGGTAACCATAGTTTTTAAGAAAATGACATTTCGAAAATTATAAATTGTTAATAACTGCTCAAAATTGGATAAAATATAATAGTTAAATCCTGTATCACGGAAAAGAAAAGTTATACATTTTGTAAAGTAGTATCAGTATATGCAAAAATTTAAATTTTTGATGTGAAACATCTTTAGGTACGGGTGTAAAGTCGTTTAAATGGAACGTCGCCAAATGTCATTTGTTATTGCATTTTGAAACTACGTGGTCAATAATTATAGTTTTTTTTACTAACATTATCAGCGGTAATGTGTCATGCATCGTTTTTTTTTTTTTTATTATTAAAAAAACAGATAGATTATTATGTATTGTTTTTTTTCTTATTGAAAAATTATTAATGTGATATTTTTTAGCACCTTACCTATATTAAAAATTTCAATTATTTCAACAAAAAATATCTCGCATTATTTTCTAATTTAACTAGCATAAAGAGATACCTTTATTAAAAAAATATATATAATTTTTATTTCATGATTTTCTTGACTTTTTTTCAAAGCAACTACCTTAAACTACGTTTTGTTTAAAAATGTTTACATAATATAATTGTAAAAAAAAAAAATAAATATTTTAATAGCACGTTAATATAAGTATGCTTAGAATAAGTAATTTAATAATAATTCATAAAATGTTATTGCCTTTGTTCGGAACATTTTTGAATAGTTTAATGTATAGTAAACTATATTGAAACTCATGTCGATCACTCACGTATAGGGCATGCAAATATTCGGATGTTTCAGGTATTCGAATATTCGCTCAAATTTTAGCCAATATTCGAATATATTCGAATATATTCGAATAATTGGTAAAAATAATAAAAACACTGGAACTTCAATAAATGACTTTTAATTATTTAAAATCAACACGCCTACTGCACGTCTATAAATCCAATCAATATTTTAACAACAAAAGCAGCTTACTTCTAATTAAAAAGAGATCAAATAATCATTTTTACTTTACTTAGTTACGTAAAAATTCAGATCAAATCAACTAAATATTAGAGCGCACATAGCTTCCGAGAACCATAGATCAAATGAACATATATTTAAGTAATCAAAAAAATTCAAAATTCTTTCTTTCTGTTTTTCCTATTCAAACAAAAATATTAAATGAGCATCTAAGACGCATTTTTATTAATTAGTACCACAAAAGTATGGAATATTGCTCCCCTATAAAAAAAATACTTCACAAATAAATAATACGTCTATTAGCACGTGCGAAGAGCAAATCAAGCAATTAAGTACACGTACGTAACGTAACGTAAATAAATAGTTATATCAAATAAACATGCAATAATTAAAAAAAAAAACTTTCCTCGCCCCGTTTCGATTCCCCTCTCACGCCCTAGCGCGAACTTAGAGCTAGTGTAGCGTTTGTAAGATGTTTTAGCGCCGCCGTAAACCGTTTTTAAACAATTTTAATTCTTAACAAATAATTCGAATATATTCGAATAATAGGAATTACTATTCGAATAATAAATGCAGCCGAATATTCGCTTTATTCGAATATTCGAATATTCGAATTGCATGCCCTACTCACGTATGTAATATAATAAAATTAAAAAACCGGTTGATTTGTGAATCAGAATTGTCAATCATTGGCAATGTTTGCCTTCTTCAGGCCTAAAATTACATAATTCTAATAATGTAATTTTAGGCTTGAAGAAGGCAACAAAATAGTTGCTGAAAAGTTGCCATAATAAAGATTGACAATTCTGACTCACAAATCAATCGGTTTTTTCTTTTATTATAGTAAATTATTATTATTTTCCATTTTTTCATTATAGTTATTTTGGTTTTATATTCGCTTAGTTAACTTTATACCTGCGTCTGATTAAGTTGAATTTCAAGAAAAAATATTAATCGAGGTTCAGTAAAGTCAAATGCTTCAATTAGTTTTTAGTGTCAAACCAAATTTAAAATCACAAACAAAAATCAACCTTTTTTCTCTTTTCGAAACAAACTCCAAACCACCTTTTTTAAAACTTTTATTACAGGTTACTACGACCTTCAAGTAAGTAATTTATACTAATTTATATAAGAGGTGCACGTTGAATTACGTTGAAAAATAAAAATAAGAAATTGCTACCCTAAAATACATAAATTCTTGGGAAAATTGTCAATACCAGATTCAGGCAATTCCTGCGTAATTATACGGATATGAGTTAGAAACCAAATGCGTTGAAAACATAAAGTTATAAATAACTAGACATACGTATGAATGTTTGCCAAACACAAGGCCGATAACTCATTTCAGAACGGTTACAATATATAAGTATACATATATACATAATGTTATTTGACAGCTTAAAAAATGTCAAAAAAACAAATATAATTTATAAGTTTTCAATGTGTTACCCAAAATTTCCTTAGGCAACCCTATGTATTTCAATACAGCTCTTCGAGATCTACAATATGGCGTCAATTGTATGCTGTCATATAATGACGAAAGATAATTATGAGCTAATGAAATATGTGTATTTTGCACCGGAAGTGAGCTCCTCCCGGCCTTCGCACCAGGATTTGACGAGGCAACCCTAGCACTTATTCTTTGTCATACTAGATTCTACCTTCCCTGAAAATTTCATCCTGTCACAAATGAGCTATATAAATTTACGCCTAGCTCTCGACCTATAATGATCAAGTTGAATAATTCACTTTTATTTATCATTGTCCGGGATACGTCGTAATTTTGTCAAATATTGTATTTTATGAATTAATAACAAATTAGCACGCTGACTTTTCGTAAACTTTAATGGCATATTTAACAATTCGTTATAATGTGAAAAGCACGAAAGACCAAATTGACTGCACACCTTATGTTTAGAAGTTTCTATGTACAATAATTTTTCAACAAAATTTATAAAATACAATATTTGACAAATTTACGACGTATCCCGAACACTGATAAATAAAAGTGGATTATTCAACTTGATCTTTACATAATCTTTAAAGGATTATTAACTCATAAAAACATTATATTTACTATTACATTCGTTAGAATTCTAATAACAATGTAATTACCAATATATCACTATGAAAGACAGAAAATCCGATCAAAAATCACATAATAAAACATTGTTTTCATTGGGACGTCACATATTTGGAAATTAAGTAACCAATCCGTCATTGATGAGCCTGGTATGCCAGTCACTTTCATCATTCATGCTTATACATAAACCATACCTTTTAGTTATTATAACCATGGAGGATAGAGAGAAAAGAGATTAATCTCCTTGCATTCGCCATTGTCCAAAAAGTGAGAAAAATTAGGGTTCCTATCAGGCGCGGATTCAGGTTTTCGCTCAGAGAGGGAGTCATTTTTATGAGAGTTACCTATCTTTCAGAAGATTCGTTCTGATTTTGTGATTTCCCCCATTGCCCCACCCCCCTGGATTCGCGCCTGGTTCTTTTTCCGGCGGTTGAGGCGCTGAAGCTATAAGATACCAAGTAGAATGGGGGGTTTTGCAAAATATAAATTAACTAAATTAATAATCGATCAAATCCATGAATTGTTCTTAAATATTATTTGATTTCATCTTTTTCTAACAGAATTAGGTATTGCAATTGTGCACATTGTAAAAACAGGCCTGACACTTGACAGCCTAGTTCAAGACTGACAGTAAACAGCAGTGGCGGATTTACCAGCAGGCTGAGTAGGCTGGAGCCTAGGGCGGCAGATTTTAGGGGCGGCAAATTTGGGGCCAACATTTTTTTTATGTCTTACAGAAATTAAAAAGATTCATATTTATATAGGTAACTAAATGTTATTAGGTCCACACAAACAATTCAACATGTAATAATTAATATGTTTCACCACTTAGATAATTTTTTCTACAATTTACCCAAAAACTATTTCTTGTGCAATCTTAACTAAATCGTTGGGTTGTAAAAATAATCTAGGAACTGACACATCGATCCCCTAGTTCACAATCATACTAATTACGGGGAAAAGGTGGTGTAAATAGGACGATCGATAGTGCACAAATCATAAAGTTACAATATCATTGACAAGAAATTTTAATTAATATGATTGTGAACTAGGGTATCGAATTGTAGGGGCGGCAAAATTTGAATAGCCTCCTGGCGGCAAATGTGTAAATCCGCCACTGGTAAACAGTACCACGTTGCCGTGGGTTCGTTCAAAAGAGACTCGGAGCCTTATAGCTACAGCGCCGCATGGAAAGCTTTTACGAACCCTTACCGTCTTCGGTTTTTGGAACACGCGTTTCGCATTGCGACCTACCGAGATCAGTTTCCTTTCTCTCTATCCTCCGTGATTATAACTATCAAGGATTGTGCAAAATAAAGCTTATCTATATTTCTTTTTCAGGGTACTACTGGTACTTACATTTTTTTCCTATTTATGTACTATTTGATTTTCTACATAATTCCATTTGTTCTAATTACGATTTTATGTGTCTTGATGATCAGAAATATAAGAAAATCAGTAAGAACTGTCAATATCACTCAAGAAGATAGTTCAACGGACCGAGCGTTTAACATTCTAGGTATGTTTAATATATAATACTAGCGGCCCGGTCCGCCTTCGCCCGGGTGCCATGCATTTATAATTTATTAATACATTAAGTACGGACTCGCTTCGCTTGTTTTCTCCAGTTATTATAGCCTATGTCTTAAAGCAAAGTTCGCCTATCGAACGGTGAAAAAAAATTGAATTCGGTCCAGAAATTTGTGAGATTGCCCTCGATTTTCACCCGGGCGAAGCCGGACTGATCAGTTTCAATTGTATATCTAAATCTTCCTCGTGAATCAATTTATCTAATCGTGAAAACCGGAACAAAATCCGTTCAGTAGTTACAGAGAAATCGGTCTTCTGAAATTACCCCCGATTCAGGAACGCCCTTTATAGGACCGGAGCCTTATTGTGGCACATCAAAATGTTACCTTAAAACGGCTCTTGCAACATGGGAAAAGAAACAGCATTCCCTGTATTGGAAAAATACAAAAGGCCTTCGTCAAGAGAAGTTCTTTATTAAAACTAATAACGACAAAGGGGAAAAAAATTTACGCTTAAAGAAAACTGAGCTCAAAATTATTTCCGGGCTCTTCTCAGGTCACTGCCCATTGAGGTATCACCTTAATAAAATTGGTGTATCGGACAACGGATCATGCCGCTTCTTTTTAGAGGCTCCTGAAACATCGGAGCATTTGCTTTGCAAATGTGAAGCAGTCATGACTCAAAGATTCCGTCACCTTAACATTCCATTCCCAAAGCCTGAGCAAGTATGGGATACAGATTCCAGAGCGATTCTTTCCTCCAGAGCCTTAACCTCGCATTGGAATAAACAAGTCAGGGTCACACAATAGATCTATTAAGGTCGCGGTGTCGACGAGGCTTGTCTTACCCCTCTTTCTAATCTAATCTAATCTGCCCTTGATTTACACCCGAGTGATGTCGGGCCGGCTAACCTCGAGAACTACTGTACGGATTTGAATGCGATTTTTACCATTCGGTAGCTTATTTCTTGGGGAAGGGTTAGGTCTATATTAGTTGCCCGGCCCGGCTGCGACCAGGTGTAAATTATCAAATTGATTCTAAATTGACTTGAAATAATAATAAATCTCTTGCAGTTAATTATAAATTCGAGCGAACGAGCGAAGCGAGTGGGTAACTGATTAATTAAATATAAATACAAGTGAAGCGAGTGCACCCGGGCAAATCAGGATGGGGCATCTAGTCATTAAATAAAAATAAAATAAATAAAACACAATCAAATTTGATTTATCAAAATTAGGATGTCTGATCACAACGGGAGTTGAAATAAAAATTAACTTGTCTGTTTTTTTAAAAGTGACAGAAACTCAAGACAAAACAATGTTATTCCGACAATGCATAATATTAATGTTGTAAAAAGCTACAACACTGAAAACCAATTTTTAGTGTACCTACTATTATACAGGGTGTTAATTAAGTATGTGCACAAACTTTAATCTATTATTGATTTTAAGACAAAACCTTTATATAAGTATTGGTTCGTGACGGCTCTATTTTCTAGATACAGGGTGTTTTAACATTTGAAAAAAATTTAAGATTTTTTAATATATTTTTTGAATAGTGGCAGCTACTTAATTAATGTAGCTTAGTGGTACAGCACTAGATTCGCATTGGGAAGGTACTGAATTCGAATCCCGGCGGAGGCAGATGTGGCTAGGACTTTTTCCTACTGCCTCACGCCGAGAAACGGTAATCCTGTACCGACCATCTTGTTTGAGGTTTTCCATGGTTTCCCTCAATAATTCCAGATGAATATCGAGAACATTCTTTATTTAAGCCCATGGCCGATTACCTATCAAACTCCTATGCTCCCAAAGTTGCCTACCTTATCATAATGTCCTTAATTCCTCCATTATATTGCTATTAAAGAAGTTGAAGTATAATAAAAATGTGTAAAACGGGAAGTGGTAAAAATGGAAAATAGTAATGGTGCGAATGGCGTCTATTATGACATAATGTCGAGAAACGGACGTTAAACGCATTATTATTATTATTAATTAAAACTTTGCACACACTAATAGATAGTCAAAGAATACATTTTGCAAGTATTAAATTATTTATAACCATGGGCGTACATGTGTAGTCTTCTTAGGATTCCAATGAAAAATGACACGCCACTGACTTCTTTAAAATTTGAAATTTTTGTCGGTTGAAGCAGGTAAAAATGCACAAAAAGTGTCTCTTTGTAATTTTTGATAGGATGAACCGTTTTCGAGAAAATTTTCTAGTTTTTAAACTTTTCTGGAAAATTATGCATTTATAGACTACATACGCGTTAAAAACCCTTGTAAGAGAAGTGTGAAAAAAACTTTACTACGCCCATGGCTGAATTAAAAACAATTTAATACTTGCAAAATGTACTCTCTGACTATCTATTAGTGTGTGCAAAGTTTTAATTAAGTAGCGGGCACTATTCAAAAGATAAGTTTAAAAAATCTTTAATTTTTTTCAAATTTTAACACCCTGTATCTGGAAAACAGAGCCATTGCGGACCAATACTTATATGAAGGTTTTGTCATAATAGTCCAAGCGGCAGGTAATAAATGAAGGGGGTTACCTGGAAAGTATTCCGAAGTTAATGATATTTTGGTGTGTTGTTTGCGGGTACTCTGTGGAGTAGAATCTGAGTTTTCGACCTCGAGGACCCTGTGCTAACGTGGGGGGAGCCGAAAAACCACGAAATTTTACCACCTTTTATGCTTTTTTCGAAATCTCTCAGAAACGGTCGACTTAAGCAATTCTTTCATTATGTAATGTTTTAAAGAGGATTACATTTCCTACAATTTTCATTCCTACAACTTTTCTGTGGTACTAATGGTAAGCGCGCTGCAGCTTCTTGAAAATCACCCGCTCCGCTTTTTGTAACCTTGGTAACCAATGTGTAACATGTGTATTTTCAATTTAAAGTTCGATGAAGAAGAAAATAAATAAAACTATTGAAAAGAACATTACATTTTAACCAATGGTTACCAAGGTTACAAAAAGCGGAGCGGGTGATTTTCAAGAAGCTGCAGCGCACTTACCATTAGTACCACAGAAAAGTTGTGGGAATGAAAATTGTAGGAAATGTAATCCTCTTTAAAACATTACATAATGAAAGAATTGCTTAAGTCGACCGTTTCTGAGAGATTTCGAAAAAAGCAAAAAAAGGTGGTAAAATTTCGTGGTTTTTCGGCTCCCCCCACGTTAGCACAGGGTCCTCGAGGTCGAAAACTCAGATTCTACTCCACAGAGTACCCACAAACAACATACCAAAATATCATTAACTTCGGAATACTTTCCAGGTAAAAAGTACCTGACTGCTGGACTATAAATCAATCATATATTAATTCCTTAAAGTTTGTGCACATACTTGATTAACACCCTGTATAGCACACCTGCTGTAGTTGTATTTATTACTTCATTACATTTTTAGATGCGTCATTCTTAGAAATAACGTCATTAAACTATGAAATATTCGTAAAATATAATGAGCACAAAATTACTTTATAATTCGTCGCGTCGGTCTGACTATAAATGATTTTATGCTTGGTATTTACTTAATATTTCTATAAACTCGTTTTAAATTGATAGAGATGATGTAATTTTATTTTTTGCATTTTTTGTCGCCGAAATCATAGATTAAATGAATAAACGTCATTAAACTTAATGACGTCAGTCTCAGATCAGTTCTCGACGACCGACGTGACGCCACGTGATATTGGAAAAACCACAATTTATTACATCTAACTGAAGTGACGTCAGCTGTGTTTTTTCAAGTTATAAGAAATAAACCACTGACAGCAAATATTGATATTACTTAAGCAAATATTTGTCTGCCTCTATTAAATTAAAGAAAAAAATTATTATTTTTATTTTATTAACTTCCCATTGGAAGTTAGGTATTGTAATGGATCCGAAAATCGAAATTAAAATGTTTAACAAATTTTTATGTTTCAAGGTCTGTGCGTGTGTGTGTGTGTGTGTACGTATGTACGTACGTACGTATGTGTCCATTTCTTTCCAAGACGAAATCTCGAGAATGAAAAATGATATCGACTACGTTAGGGTGCCAATCGACGCGTATTAACGTAAATATGATCTGAAAGAAATTTTTTCAACATCGGTTCAGCCGTCCTTTTTTCTTAACCAAATAGACTTCAAAGAAGTAGATTTTACACAATATCTCGCGAATAAAAAATTATATCGATTTCGTAAGGGTGTCAATCGAGGCGTGTTAACGTCATTTTGATCCGACATAATTTTTATAAAAATCGGTTCAGCCGTTTTTTTTTTTTTTTTTAATTATTGTTAAAAATAAATAATAATTATGTTTTAATGATTAAAATGATTACTTTTCCGTGTAATATCTAATTTAATTATTATTATTAAATATTTATCAAACTGGGAAGTTCGTCGTGTGGACCTCAAGGGTCGCACTTTAGTTCTAATAAACGACCCACCTCACGGCTTGTTTTAATTTGTAAATCTGGCAGGCTAACAGACAAATAAAGTCCAGTAACAAGCCTGCACACAGTATTACAATAAATTCACATTTGCAGCACAGTAACATTAACAAAATAATATATGAACAAAAAAAAACATTTTTCATAATTAAATAATATAATAAATAAAAGAACTCGCTATTAGTCCAAAAAAACAGAAATTTGTCTTTTAAAACGGCAGAGAGTGTCCCCAAAAATATCAACATTCGTGTTATTATTGTATCGTTGAAAATGTGCATCCTGAAAAGTGGAGAGTTAAGGACATAATTGGTCGTGACTGGGGGTAAATAAAATGGTTTTACGACAAAGGGACGCGTCAATTTGGACGCGAGACAAAAAGTCGCAAGGGACAAAAGGACGCGGAGAAATTTGAACCCAAGACATTAGGTCGCCTTCCAGTTGGACGAAAAGGCGAGGTTAATAGTCAAAACTAGACTATAATAAACAAACTAGGATGTTTTCTTAAAACTAAAATTTTTATTACTATATGAAGGTTACTGTAATATATGAAGGTTATAAAATATTTATTTATATTTGTACAATTCCTCTTAAATATTCCAGTAATGGTCGATTAGGGCAGTCTGCAACAATTTCTTTTATTCTGCTTGCAGTGTCTTTGTACTTCCTTTTAATTGGTGGTGAGTGTCCGGAAATTAATTGCTCTACCTTCAATCTGTTTAGACTTTCTTCTTTCTTTAGTGCTTTAATAAGTTTCCAGATACTGGGATGAGTAGCACCCAGCACAGAAGAGAAGCTTTTTTTATTTAACTACGAGTGACCGTGATTTGCTTCTTTAATTTTTATATTAAATTACGGAGTATTAACTTCATAATAAAATATATACACTGCAAACTGAATCGAATTTAAAAATTATTACAGTAACTCCAAAAAAACAGATATGATTAACTAGCTTACATCTAAAAATATTATCAACTTTTCTCCCTCGATCCTAAAGATGTAAGAGAGACTCTGTATATATATAATAATAAATATGCGCCTTTTACGTCCAAATGGAAGGCGACCTAATGTCTTGCGTCCAAATTTCTCCGCGTCCTTTTGTCCCTTGCGACTTTTTGTCTCGCGTCCAAATTGACGCGTCCTTTTGTCGTGATACCAAATAAAATAGATCTCTATTCCTGGTATGGTAGACGGGAGCAAAGACTGATTATTTTACGAGCGAATTACGTACTGTATAAAAATCAAAATTATTTGGTATAGTAGTGATGAGACTCTTTTCTCAAATCAACGTTTGGTGCCCTATGTGCGTCCATGAACTGGTTTGTTTTTCATGAACTGCGCAGTGTTTCATGTTCAGCGACCTTAAATTTATAGATACGTAGTATATTGTGATGATCAGTTATCACTGAGTTAAGCCGTTATAGAGACGCTACAAGCATATAAAAGTGAATCTAGTCGCCATATTTATTCAACTCTCATTTTATATGTGAGAATAAAAAACTTTTTAACAAAAAAAAAAACTCCTTCAAAAAGGCACTAAAAAGAGAAAAATAATGAAATTTTGAGGTCTGTGCCAATTAAAATATGAAGTTGGTTAAAAAGAAGATATTAATCACTATACTATACTTTTTAACCGACTTCATATTTTAATTGGCACAGACTTAAAAATTTCATTATTTTCCTCTTTTTAATGCTTTTTTGAAGGAGAATTTTTTTTGTTAAAAAGTTTTTTATTTTTTACTTTTTAGTGTCAAAAAGTAACATTTACCTTAAAGAATCACACGCCGTTATTTACTTTTATTAAAATCAGCCGAACTACTAAACCGATTTTGATGAAATTTCTCTGGGACCAATCTGAAAGTATATCCTTTCAAATAAAAAAAAATTTTTCAAAATCGGTTCATAAACGACGAAGTTATCCGCGAACACACATAAAACATAAAAATATATACGGTCGAATTGAGAAACCTTCTTTTTTTGAAGTCGGTTAAAAAGAAGAAGAAGGGAATAGTATTCCCTAATCCATTGTTTCCTAACCTGTGGTCCGCGGACCCCTGGGGTTCCGCGAGCATATGTTTGGTGGTCCGCGGTCCCATACGCATCTATCTTACTTAGAGCATTAACAAAAATAAATAAATTACCTACGCCAAACATTTTATAATTATTACGCTTGTTTTTTGTTTTTTAATTTAATGAAGGAATACTAAAATATAATATTGTCCGAAAATTGCACCTTTTTTTCACTCAGGGGTCCTTGGCATTATGCTTGATTTCCTTGGGGGTCCGCGGCTGAAAAAGGTTAGGAACCGCTGCCCTAATCCATCTTGTGTTTGGCCGCCTTGTTTGTTTGGCCCTCAGTGACTTCAACTTTGAATAAGCAGTAGTATACGGTGTAGCTCCTATATTACCTTTTAACTCAGTGTGTAATATTACGTAACAATATACAGGATGTCCATGAATGACTGGCATTATTGAAGTAATTTTATACGTCTTCGCCATTTTAGATACCTAGTACCTACTTATTAGATTTTTAATTATTGAGTTATAAGTGAGATTGAATGCAATAAGATTCCTTCCAATTTACATAGATTTCACGGATACGCAAAAATCGTTGGCAATGTCAAAAGTCCACACTCCGCTAAGTTTGTCACTAAATGAATAAATGACAAAAATAACAACAGACTTTTATTTATAACAAACTAGTAGACGCGTTTCAATGAATTTCAGCAGGTTATATTCCGATAGCAAACAAAGTAAATAAAAAATAAACCAAATCGCTTCTGTCAAGAATTGCGAGCTGTAGAGCTCGGACGTACGTACGTACATACAGACAACTGACAACCACTGTTCGAGAATCAATCTAAAAATTGTCCCGTTTTATAGAACAGAATCTCCCCTTTTCGAAAAGCTACAGTTCGAACGGATTTCGTGCGAAATTTGCCTATTTGTATGAGCGAAACTGAGCTCTGGTGCGCGAAGGGATAATAAAGCACACCCCCGTTTTTGTTGTCGATGTGTAAACATCTATAGTCCCCTCTCTCAAACTTCTACTGTAGTGACTCGATGAAGTGTGTCGCGGAATTGACACTTCTGGCGGTGATTCGAATAGTTCTACAGGTCCTTTATTATTTATAAATTCTATAGAATTATCGCTAGGCAACATGGTAGAACATGATTGAATAAAAATTAATAAACAAACACTTGAAAAATTCTACACATTTATTCATCTCAACGATCGTTTCGGGTTCCTAACCCATCATCAGGAGTTTACATTAAAACTAATTAAAAAATTAATGTAAATTATTGATGATGGGTTAGAAACCCGAAACGATCGTTGAGATGAATAAATGTGTAGAATTTTTCAAGTGTTTGTTTATTAATTTTTATCCTTTATTATTTAAAGAGTATTCCTCTATTTCTATCCTTCTTCATTGTTGGTCAGTTGTCAAAATTTTTTGAGGCTGTCATCGTATTCTAATCCGAATGTTTTACACATACCTTGAGAGTACCGGAGCCTCACTGTTTTTTTATAACCCAATTTTGAAACGAAGTATTTAGAAGTTAGTACTTATAAATGTTGATTATAATTTTTTTTTTATTGTTTTTGTTTTTCAGTGGCAATTGTAATAACGTTCTTCATCTGCTGGATCCCAACATATGCATTTTTACTAATTGATAAATATGGACTTCATCCATCAAGAATTAGAGAATACGTGAATCTGTTGATCACCACTCTTGCCTGCCTACCGGCTGTCATCAATCCGATTTTGTACAGCGTAATGTCTCCTAAATTTCGACAAGCTTACAAGGTAAGAAAACAAATTAATTAGTCACTGAAAGAAAGTACGTCGTCTTCGTTGCAACCACTGAGTTAATAAAAGTTAATAGAGGAGACATATCGTATACAACTGCTTATACAAATTTGAAGCCAGGTCTGACGTCACAGGGCGTCCTAACACGGGTTGGATTGGGAATATTATTCTCTTTTTCTTGACGCTAATGACTTCTGTTGTCAGCGTCTATAACTTACTCTTCTTCTTCTTCTAACATATAAAATGAGGGCCGAATAAAAATGGCGACTGGCTTCACTTTTAAATGCTTGTAGCGTCTCCATGAACTTTTGGACTTGAGAATCGCCGAGTGTAGCAATGCTGTTGTTTACATGGAGTTGCTATGGTTCCTCTATTACAAGTCCCCAGTTCCCGGGTTCTAGCCCGAGAGCTGGTAAAAGTGTCAATTGGATTTTCAGTTTATTATTAAAAAAGAAAAAAAAATAATGAATTGAAAATATGAATTGGTGCTACGCCCAAATAACCTTAGCTGTTGGTGGTCTTTAAAACACATTTTTTTTCTATGAACTTTTACCTCAGTCATTGCAATTAAAAGACTAACTATGTAAGCATGAGAACTGAGAGCGTGACAAAATGTGACGGAAAAGAGAATTAGCTAATTGTGACGTCACATTACATATTAGCGCATTTTTTAAAATCGAAAAAATAAAGTACCTAAATAGATATAATGAGAAATAATACAGTTTTTATTGTAAATTGGAGGAGGGGTTCCGTGATATTGTGACGTCATATTTATTTATTTCACCAATCAACAGAGTTAGGCTCCAATTGGGTTTTTAAATGAATTTTTTTTTTACTTAAATGGAAGGACCACATACAAGTTTTATAGCAAAACTCTTTTTATTTAATTTTTTTGCTCACTAATTAAAAAGTTATATTTAAATGAAAATTAATTTTTAAACTCAGTTCCGATAACGCGCGGAAAGAATCCGAACGCGTGTGACGTCATTATGTTATCTATAGTCTTTGTATCCATGGTTACCAAGTTAAAAATTTATTATTTTTGATAGTATGTGTAATACATATACACAAATACCAACAAATGCAGACACATTTTAACATAACGACGTCACAAACATTCCTGGTGCGTTTTGAAGTCACGTGATATTTTTTAAATTTTTATACATTTTAATTAATTTTTAGTAATTTATCTATAGCTTTAAAACATTTTTTCTTTTCGATTTTCAATATTATTTATGTTAAATTATTAGAAAAAATTTAAAAATTAATAATTTTTTTTAAACTTAAATACCTAATTACAGATGGTTACATAACATAGGCAATGATAAAAAAAATAAAATAGACAACGACAGAACAAAATACAACTTTAGACATTATTTGCATAATTGAGAGAGGTTACAAGATTATGAGTAAGTATGACAAAGAGGGGTCAAAAATAACAAAAAAAAAGAACGTGACGAAGTTTATAGGCACGTCAACTACCAGTATCCTGCAGGGTATCCCTTTATCATTATTTTTGTAAGGTATTTACACTGAGTTATAAAGTAATAGAAACTCAACATTCGACCCTCTAGCTGTACTTAGGTAACAATCATTAGATACTTGTTCCAAAAAATTTATAAAACCTTTGTCGATGAAAATTAAATTTATTTTTTTCGGTTTTGCTAATATTTTTCTTGGAAGATCAAGAGATAAAGAAAACTTTTAAAAATTGATTTTTTGCTCCTGATACACGCGATAGGTGGACATTGGACATGTTCTAAATAGTAGATCGATGGGAACTTTTTGTATGTTATTTTTAACACTACTATATTATGCATAAATAGAGCTTGTGTCGTAGAATCTAGACGCCCAACAGCTGAAGTCATTAGCGAGAGCTTATATCAATTTTATCCAAAATGAAAACCTAGTCACTTAATTTACTAATATATTATTTATTTCTTTTTTGCAGGACACCTTTGCGAGATTAACGGGAAAACCACAATCGCAACACCAGAAGAGCGAAATGTCTTTGGAGACAATGAGTGAAGTCAAGTCATGCGCACCTGAAAATAATCAACCTAAAGCAGTTCAGGCAACAAACACCGAAATGTAGATTAGTAAAAAACGTAACAATGAAACGGGATCGATTGTTTCATAATGTAACAACTTATTGATTTAAACTGTGTAAATAAAAATGTTCAAATTTTGGTTTAAAAAACCGTGCGGTAAATTTGTTTCATAAGGACTATATGAAAATTTAGTTTATTAATTTATAATTTATTTATTTTTATATCAGTTGAACTATAATATGGAACTCAGTGCTTGCATTAAAAAAAATTCGACTGATGACCAGTCCTATACTTCCCACCTAGTAAATATTTTCAAAAAATAAACACTCGTTTTCTTATTCTTTGACTAGGCCCAAATAACCTTAGCTGTTGGTGGTCTTTAAAACACAATTTAATTTTTATTCTTTGAAAAAAGCATGGCCCTCTTTTTTGTTTGGTGATCTACTGATGGCTAGCTTAATATAGCAAAAATCATGGTTACCTTGATTTACGTACAATTTTCTTTTTTTAGTAAAATATTTTTTTTCTCGAAAACTATACATTTTAGAGAAAAAAAATATCTACATTTTTTTCATATTATAACATCTAGAATTCATTTATATATTTTTTTACCTATGTTAATACGTGACATTGAGAACGTTTTTTTGAATATCTCAGGATCCACTGAACCGATTTGACTCAAAATCTAATCAGATCTAAGTTAAAGACTGATAAACACAATAGAACAATCGGCATGCCCGTATGTTGTTCCGTTCTTGAGATATCGAAGGCGAAAAATTGACCACATACACACACACATACACACATACACACACACACATACAGACATCAGTCTGAAAATGATCTTAAACGATTGCTAGGGTCTCAAAACGTGAAGATTTGTTAAAATCTCGAAATATTTTTTTCGGACTAAATCCATTACTTCCCTACCATAGTAGAGGTGGGAAGTAAAAATTTAGTGGACTTCTTAGTGTAAAGTAAAAATGTACATCTAACCTTTGATTTAGACCAGCGTTTCCCAAACTGGGGTCCGTAAGTATATCCGAGGGGGTCCGAGGACTCATCTCTAGTGTAAATTGGCAAAGCTATACAGTTCGGCCATCGCCGGCCGAACTGTATGAACGCCATCCGGCAAACAGTGAGACTATAATTAGCGATCTGAAACGCAAGTTTATAAGTGAAATATAATTGTAGATTATAGACGCGGCGACAACTCAGGTCATTAGCGTCTTCAACACAACAAATAATCCATCTGTGTATTAGAATCCGCCAGCCGGCATACACAAACCGACTGGTACGAGCTCGGGTCCCTGGGAGCGCTAATTCCCAATTTGCGATAGCAACCACATTTCAATGCCCCCCTCCGGGGGGGGGGAGTTTATAATTGGGCAAAACTATACAGTTTGGTTCGCAACGATTTTTCTAATCTCTAAGCCTCTTAGGGGTCTGTAGGCGAAAAAGTTTGGGAAACGCTGATTAAGACAATACTCGAATTGCACGGTTTCGTTTATAGTCCAGCAGTCAGGTACTTTTTACCTGGAAAGTATTTCGAAGTTAATGATATTTTGGTATGTTGTTTGTGGGTACTCTGTGGAGTAGAATCTGAGTTTTCGATCTCGAGGACCCGGTGCTAACGTGGGAGAAGCCGAAAAACCACGAAATTTTACCACCTTTTTGCTTTTTTCGAAATCTCTCAGAAACGGTCGACTTAAGCAATTCTTTCATTATGTAATGTTTTAAAGAGGATTACATTTTCTACAATTTCCATTTTTCAAGTACATACATAAAAATCAAATATTTTGTCCACTGTCCTGCGATTTTTCTTATAATCACGATGGACACGATTTCTAATATTTATTTATTTTGTTCTTCATCGAACTTTAAATTGAAAATACACATGTTACACATTGGTTACCAAGGTTACAAAAAGCCGAGCGGGTGATTTTCAAGAAGCTGCAGCGCGCTTACCATTAGTACCACAGAAAAGTTGTGGGAATGAAAATTGTAGGAAATGTAATCCTCTTTAAAACATTACATAACGACAGAATTGCTTAAGTCGACTGTTTCTGAGAGATTTCGAAAAAAGCAAAAAAGGTGGTAAAATTTCGTGGTTTTTCGGCTCCTCCCACGTTAGCACAGGGTTCTCGAAGTCGAAAACTCAGATTCTACTCTACAGAGTACCCGCAAACAACACACCAAAATATCACTAGCTTCGGAATACTTTCCAGGTGACCCCCTTCCTTCATTTATTACCTGCCGCTTGAACTATTATGCGATACGAAAAAATTCGATTAATTCGGTTAAGAAACACTAATGATGAGTTACAGAAAGCTTGTCAGAAAATCTGATTTGACAATGACCTAAGATTGTGACCACACATATTTCTCCATAAGAAAAGCATTGTAGAATTTTAAATCGATCCTGGTCGAAAAATAATTGATCGATTGAAACGATTTTTTAAAACTGTGTATACATATATTTAACATGGCATTAGACTGTTCCTGAATGTATTAAAACTATATTTATATGATTACATTCTAAGGAAATTATCAAATCAAATTTTTTGACAATGCTTTCTGCAACTAGATTTCGATTAACGCAGTCTTCGTTTTCTGTATTAAGAATGTTTACTGTGCCCAATTTATTATCTTTATGTGTTAGGCCGAAATCCCACGACTGTTGTTCTTGGCAAATACAAAAATAATTATGCAGGGACACAAGATGTAAATAATTACGAAACTGTTCTTACGACAGGTGTTTTTGACAAATATTCATACTTGGATATAGGTACCTACTTATCAAATGTTTGATAGCTGACTTGTCAAATATACGACAATTTTCGGGAAAGCATCAGCGGCAAACATTTGTTAAAGACCCGTTTCCAGTACGTGGCAAGTATCCAAATATTTGTCAAGTACACCACTCGTGGGATTCCGGCTTTGTGTACTATACCTAGTTAATACATCACAAGGCAAACATCCTATATTAAAATCTCGAGAATCTTCGCCATTACTTGTACATAGAATACGAGTTAATCTATTCTCGTGGAAAATAAAATCTTTTATATAACACATGCACGCTTTTAGTGTTTTTTCGTATCTGTTTTGCGAACCTTAAATAGCCGTTTATTGATTAGTGACCAATATGTAACGCTTTTCAGTGCTATAATGGTTCATTATGTAACTAGTTACATAATGATCCATTATGCAACGCTTTTCAGTGCTGTGATGAAAAAACAGTTGCATAATGAAGAATTATGTAGCTAGTTACATAATGAACCATTATGTAACTAGTTACATAATGAACCACTATGTAACAAGTTACATAATGAAGTATTATGTAACTGTTTTTTTAATTCAATTAAATTCTAAAACCATGCATGTGTTATATAAAGTATAGTGTGCAACGCGTGTGCTAAATCTTTATGCGTCAGGCGCGATGTTTTCAGCACTCGTATGCGGCTCGCGATGCCAAGGCTCGTATGTGCTCGCCTACTACTTGTGCTGAAAATATCGCGCCTGACGTATAAAGATGTATTTAGCACACTAGTTACACAATATACTATTGTAAGGGTAATAATTGTATTCGATTTCTAGTATGGCTTTCAAAGCTAAATCTACTTTTAAATTACTTTTGGCACTGATTTACGCTAAAAACCAAGATAAAACTCAGTGCTAACAGTAAGTACTTTTATATCAAATCTAATTTTAAATTGAAAATTTTTCGTTGGAAAGCAGCCAATTATATAATTGATTCGAAACATATTGGAAAAAATCATTTTATCAACCATAGTCACAGTCAGGACTCTAACCTGAACCTTTCCACTTTCACGGCGGAATGAGCGGTTGAGTAAATGTAAGCTCATTCCGCCACGAAAGTGGAAATGTTCAGGTTAGAGTCCTGACTGTGACTATGGTTCATAAAATGATTTTTTCCAATATGTTTCGAACCAATTAGCCCCCAGGGGGAACATTGGAATGTCGTTGTTTATCGCAATTGCATTACAATGTTCTTTGGGAATTGGCGAACCCAGGGAAACCCGAGCACGCACCAGTCGGTTGTGTACCCGGCTGGGTGATTCATTTAGGGACTATTATGAAGGAAGGACAGTCGCAACTTTTTTCTTCTTCTGTTCTTCCCTCTTTTTTGTTGTTGATAGCGGTCTTGTCCCTCCGTTATGGGTACACTTTTGTTGCTGTCCTTTGTTTGTAGTAGTCCCTAATAGTACACCTGCGTGTTTGCCGTGCGCGGTGACCCGTAAGGCGGAAAAGAGGATCCTGGCAGTTGAGGTTCGCCTGGGTGCACCAACACACTGCTTTGGCCTCCGCTTCGCTGTAAACGGGCGGCTAGACCTAACCCAGTCTAGTCAATCGGCTAACGTCGTGTTTATTTAGTATTCCGGCGGGGTGAGCCAGTGTCTTTGGATGGAGTGGCGCCGTCTCTTGAGCTGACTATATCACCGTGTAGCCCTGGCGCTCTGTACCGGTTTGCGGTCATCGTCCCCTTGTTGGGCTCCGTGGTGGGCGGGGAGCACGGTTGATGAATATAATACAATTATTATGAGCAATTTTCCCCCTTTAACTAGCCCTCCCTCTAAGAGAGGGCGTAAAGATGAAGGTTTTAATTTGTTATTTGGCAATGACTCGGCAACTGTTACTCCATGTAACAAATATTTAATTATGAATAAAGTTAATGGAAATTTCAATGGTGACAGTCCTTTTTACATTAATAAACATCTTGATGGCTTGTTTGGAACTTTTCCAAGTGTTAAAAAGTTGCGTGATGGATGTTTATTAATTGAAACATCTTCCCAGCATCAAGCTGAAAAGGTATTGGCATGCGAAAAGATAAAAGGTGTAGATATGTGCACAGACGTTCCTGTAAAAGTAGAACTACATAAGCAGCTGAACTTTTCAAAAGGCATTATTTATTGTTTCGATCTTCTTAATTGCACAGTTGAAACAATAAAAGAGGAACTTAAAGATCAAGGTGTTACAGACGTATACAGAATCCACGCACGTAGAGACGGTCAATTAGTACCTACACCGTCTCATATTCTTACGTTCTGTACACCACAGCCTCCGCCATTAATCAAAGCAGCATTCTATTCCTTGAAAGTACGTCAGTATATACCATCTCCCTTGCGTTGCTATAAGTGTCAAAAGTTTGGACATTCGCAGAATAACTGTAGCTTTCCCAGTCTCTGTGACAACTGCGGCCAACCTTTGCATGAGGATATTCCATGCAAAAGGGTATCTCACTGCGTTAATTGCGACGGAACCCACTCTGCAAGATCTAGAGAATGTCCACAATACAAAGTGGAGTTCAAGATCCAAGAGATCAGAACAACTGAAAAAATTTCTTTCGCAGAGGCCAAGCGCAAGTATAGAGAATCTGTCCCTTCTTTTACACGTTCTTTCGCAACCATTGCTGCCGTTCCTATCGTCAAAGTAGACATGTCAACCCAGACATGTGACATGTCTACACAAACCGAAATTTCCCCATCCATTTCTAAAACTGTTGTTGCCAAAAAGCCAAATAAGAAAAACAAAAAAAGTCCGGATAATAGATCGAGATCGCCGGTTAAAAAACCAACTTCACCGGTAAAATCTCAAATTGAAAAAATTAAAACATCTCCGGTAAAGAAAACTAAGGTTATCTTGAACCGGGATAATAGTCATACAATGACTATAACGCGTACTCGCGTCGACCATAGCAGCAGTGCAGACTCTGCTATGGACGAAGATATAAGTAGACCTCCTCATCATCGGTCTGATGCAGCGAGGAAAAAAATGAGGTAGTTACCTTTTTATTTACTAACACATTCAATTTCTTACAGTGGAACATGAACGGCTTTTATATTCACTTCAGTGAATTGAAACTCCTCCTTAACGATCATAATGCTACTGCTATTAGTTTACAGGAAACACATTTGAAAGACACAAACACTCCGGTTCTTCGTGGTTTTACGATTTATCGTAAAGATAAACCATTCGTTGAACGTGCCAGTGGCGGAGTGGCAGTTCTAGTCCGAAATAATGTGTTTTCCGAAAATGTCCCATTACAATCTGACTTGCAGGTCATCGCTGTCAGACTTTATGCTCCGAATCCGGTAACTTTGTGTTCAATATACATTCCTCCATCAGAACAACCGACACTTACAACCATTACATCTATTATAGACCAACTTCCACGCCCCTTTATCATCATGGGGGATTTTAATGCCCACAATCCCACTTGGGGTTCTAATCGTGTGGATGCTCGTGGAAGGCTAATGGAGACGTTGATTTTGAATCAAAACTTGGTCGTATTGAACACAGGTTCCATTACACATTTCTCGGCAGCTAATGGGACATTTTCAGCTATCGATCTTACTCTCTGCTCTTCTTCTATCGCCCCATCCTGTGAATGGGAAGTAAATGCCGATCTTTGTAGCAGTGACCATTTTCCAATCATTTGTCGGCTTCTTTCATTCCATGTGGATGAAAGACGTTCCCCGAAGTGGATAATAAAAGAAGCCAATTGGTCACATTTTCAAGAAGTGCTAAAGGTCGGCGAAATGAACTTTGGCAATGTCGATGCTGCTGTAGAGCATTTCACGGATGCGGTCATTGAGGCGGCTTTAGCTGCAGTCCCACGCACGTCAACGACACCGCGACGTGTGCCTGTTCCCTGGTGGAATCAGGCTTGTCGGGATGCCATCCGTGAACGTCGTAAAGCTCTCCGTCGCTTCAAAAATAATATGACGGATGAAAATCGTGTAATCTTCATGCAAAAGCGTTCCATTGCCAGACGTATCATAGCAGAGAGTAAGAAGCAGTCATGGAGTGAGTTTGTTTCCACTGTAAGAAGTTGTACTCCCGCTCGCGAGGTGTGGGAGAAAATCCGGAGGATCTCTGGAAAACAGAGTTTTAATTATATTTCGGGATTGGTAATGGGAAATGACATTATTACGTCGCCTAATGAAGTCGCAGATCACATGGGTTCATGCTACGCAAAAGTTTCGAGTTCCGCAAACTATCTAGAGGTTTTTTCTGCTCAGAAAAATCAAGCAGAACAAGTTGTATTGAACTTTTCCTCCCAAAATGAGGAGAACTACAACGCACCTTTCTCCTCGTGGGAACTACAGTCGAGTTTGCATGATTGCCATGATACTTCTCCAGGATCTGACGATATCCATTACCAATTTTTGAAAAAGCTACCTCCCTCCGGATCTATATTCCTTCTCAAGATGTATAATTTAATATGGTACACCAATACGTTTCCTACCGCTTGGTGTAATTCTATTGTAGTGCCGTTGTTGAAGCCCGGTAAAGACCGAAAACAAGCATCAAGTTATCGTCCTGTTTCACTGACTAGTTGTTTGTCAAAACTTCTCGAACGTATGATCAACCGACGACTGGTTTGGATTCTTGAATCCAGACATTTGATTACGAATGCCCAGTGTGGCTTTCGTAAGCACCGTTCGACGATGGATCATCTAGTCAGGTTAGAGTCCGCTATCCAGGACGCTTTTCTTAACAAACAACACTTGATAGCGGTCTTTTTTGACCTTGAAAAGGCTTACGACACTACATGGCGGTATGGAATACTCCGAACACTACATAATTGGGGTATCAGAGGACATCTTGGGAATTTTATAAATAATTTTTTATTAGAGCGTTACTTCCAAGTCCGTATCGGCAACACTTTGTCAAGTGTCTTTGCACAGGAGAATGGTGTTCCACAGGGTTCGGTTCTTAGTGTCACCTTATTTTCCATCGCTATTAATGGCATAATTGACAGCATTCCATCGTCTGTAGAGTCATCGCTCTATGTTGACGACTTGGCGATCTACTGTTCGTCAAAGTACATTCGTACTGCACAACGTCATTTGCAGCTGGCCATTAATAGCATCCAGAACTGGACAACTAACAATGGGTTTAAATTTTCCGTTGGAAAAACCCAGTGTGTGCACTTTTGCCGCATTCGTAGTTGTTATCAGGAACCATTCTTATATCTTTATAATACGCTCATATCTGTGCAAGATACTGCCCGATTTTTAGGACTCACTTTTGACCGGTCGTTAAATTGGAAGGCTCATTTTAATATTTTAAAGAGGAAGTCGACGTCTTCCCTTAATATTTTAAAAATTTTATCCAGTACCACGTGGGGTGCAGACCGTACGGTTTTGCTGCGAATTTATCGTGCAGTCGTACGGTCTAAATTGGATTACGGTAGCATCGTGTACGACTCAGCGCGTGAGTCGTACATCAGGACGTTAAACGCTGTTCATCACGCCGGAATCCGATTGTCAACCGGAGCGTTTCGATCGAGTCCTGTTGTTAGCATAGCCGCTGAATGCGGAGAGCCTCCGCTGAACATCCGGCGGAAACGCAATATGCTATCCTACGTATCTAAGCTCCGTAGTCAACCTGATCACCCAACTTACAGTTGCGTATTTCAACCTCGTTTTTCTTCTCTGTATAGACGGAGAAGAAATGCAACACGTCCTCTCGGTATCAGGTTGAATCTTCTTTTAGATGAACTTCACTTGGCGCTTCCTAGAACTCTTAAAGTAGGCCGTAATTCTGTGCCCCCGTGGCTTATTCCTCAGCCCGTCATCGATATGTCACTTTCCATTCATCCTCGAAATACAACAACTCCAGAGCTCTATCGCCAGCTTTTCCTGGCATGGCTGGATCAGAATCGAGACTACCGTTCCGTTTACACGGATGGCTCGAAGTCTCTCAACCGAGTTGGTTGCGCGTTTGTCACCGATAACGCCAGTGTTGGATACAGGTTGTCTCAAGAGTGCAGTATTTTTACTGCAGAGTTATATGCAATTTTGCAGGCCTTGAGACATGTGCACGGTCCACACAAATATGTTATTTGCAGCGACTCTTTGAGTGCTCTTCAGGCATTGCAGCGTTCCTATCCCAGCCACCCTCTTATTTGTTTAATTCAGGACAAATTGTACACTTTGAAAAGAGGTGGAACCACTGTCCGGTTTTGTTGGGTTCCCGGCCACATGGGAATCGCTGGCAATGAACTAGCTGACACTGCAGCTAAGGACGCTGCAAATAACGGTCAGAGTGTATTTTGCGTTATCGGTGACGACCTCAAGAGCGTACTGATTTCAGCCGTTCAGCAGCTCTGGAAGGATGAATGGAGTGCTGTCGATGAAAACAAATTAAAATTTATAAAATCTACAGTTGACCCATGGTTCACATCTTTCCGTCCCTCCAGGTGGGAGGAAGTGGTCCTTACACGGCTGCGCATAGGTCACTGTAGACTTACACATGGTTTTTTGATGGCTCGTGAGGAACCGCCCCTCTGTGAAACGTGTGACACTCGTGTTACCGTTTCGCATATTTTAATAGAGTGTGTCCAGTTTAGGGACACACGACAGCAGATCGGATTGTCAGGTGATCTGTCGGTTGTTTTAGGAAATGATCCTGACAATGTCGATCTGCTGTTTCGATTTTTAAAAGAAACCGGTCTTGACCGGTTTATTTGATTTTATTTATTTGTATACATTTAGGCCCTTTTACAGCCTAAATGGTTTTTTCTTTATATCACTACATTATTTTATATGACACATTGTATTTGTAGCTATTAGATTTTATTTTGTTGTATGTCAACTTTTGTTTTTGTATTGATTTTGCTTTGGTTTTATTGTTTTTGGTTTTCTTTTGTTTACTTTTTTATTTTTAGACGCTAATGACCTCTGTTGTCGAGCGTCTATAATCTACAATTCAATTCAATTCAATTCACGTATTAACATAGGTAAAAAAAAATATAAATGAATTCTAGATGTTATAATATGAAAAAAATGTAAATATTTTTTTTCTCTAAAATGTATAGTTTTCGAGAAAAAAAATATTTTACTAAAAAAAATAAAAATTGTACGTAAATCAAGGTAACCATGATTTTTGCTATATTAAGCTAGCCATCAATAGATCACCAAACAAAAAAGAGGGCCATGCTTTTTTCAAAGAATAAAAATTAAATTGTGTTTTAAAGACCACCAACAGCTAAGGTTATTTGGGCCTAGTCAAAGAATAAAAAAAAGAGTGTTTATTTTTTGCGAATATTTACTAGGTGGGAAGTATAGGACTGGTCATCAGTCGAATTTTTTTATTATAGTGCAGGCGCCAAGAATACTTCTGTCTGCAAAAATATGAGTACCTCAAACTGTTTTGTGATACGTTTACCCGAGGGGTAAATATCTGCCCAAAATTGTGTACACCATAAATCCTTTTTGGAAAATAAATCCTTATAAATCCATATAAATCACCAATAAATCCCTTTAAGTTCAATAAATCCTCGTAAATCCTCATAAATCCTCATAAATCCCCATAAATCCCCATAAGTCATCGAATGTATAAACAATAACAAAACTGTGTTTACCTTATTAATCCAGTTAAATGGTACTTTTAAACTGCGTTAATTAGAAGTTTGATGAAATTTTCCGCAAGGGGTGGCCGCCATCTTGAATTTAAGCGATGAAATTATGTAAGTATCTTGGTAAATACTGCTTGTACGTTAAAAATTACTATTACAAAAATTGTTAACGAGGATCTATCCAACAACTTCTGTTTAAATTTTTTTTTAAATTTCTTATTATTCAAAAGTTATAAATTCTCAAAAATGACACTGTTGGGGGTGGAAACGGTTTTTTCGATTTTACAACAAAACGGTCAATCGGGGCGAAAAATGGTTATAACAAAAGTTGTAGCTTTTGAGTTTCTCTACAATATACATGTGTTCAACATTTTTTTTGCTTGCTTGATGCGAATATAGAGGGCGTCAAAAGTCGACCGGCGCCAATATTTTTGAAAATTTTTGAATTTTGCACATAAAAAAAATCAAGTCATCGCATTTTCACCAAATACATGATTAGGGGGTTTTAGGGGTCGTTGATTAAGAATCCGTTATCAAATTTTCAAAAAACAAAATGGCGGATGATGAATTTGGTGAAAATGCGATGAATTTAAATGGGAGACGTCCGCCATATTGGATTCGCCATTTTGTTTTTGGAAAATTTGATAATGGGTTCCTAATCAGCGACTCCGAAAACCCCCTAATGAGTATTTGGTGACTTGAATTAATTTGTTATGTGCAAAATTCAAAAATTTTCAAAAATATTGGCGCCGGTCGACTTTTGGCGCCCTCTATATTCGCACCAAGCAAGCAAAAAAAATGTTGAACACATTTATATTATAGAAACATTCTAAAGCTACAACTTTTGTCATAACCATATTTCGCCCCGATTGACCGTTTTGTTATAAAATCGAAAAAACCGTTTCCACCCCCAACAGTGTCATTTTTGAGAATTTATAACTTTTGAATAAGAAATTTCAAAAAATTTTCCAAACAGAAGTTGTTGGATTCATCCTCCTTAATAATTTTGGTAATAGTAATTTTTCACGTACAAGCAGTATTTACCAAGATAAATGATTTCATCCCTTAAATTCAAGATGGCGGGCACCCCTTGCGGAATCAGAGGGGGGAAACTTGGCTGGAGTGTTCTAGTGGCACCCCCCCTATCTACAATTAAAATTTCATCAAACTTCTAATTAACGCAATTTCAGACCTATTTTTTCGACCATTTGATTGGACTATATATATTATAACAATAAAGCTGAAGAGTTGGTTTGTTTGTGTGTTGGTTTGAACGCGCTAATCCCAGGAACTACCAGTCCAATTAAAAAAAATTTTTTTTTCTTAGATAGCCCGTTCATCGAGGAAGGTTATAGGCTTGTTTTTAAAATTCAACCCCAACGGGGGTAAAACTTGAGTGTAGGATTTTTTTATTATCTATACTAATATTATAAAATGTAGGTATGTAAGTTTCTGATATAATTAGCATCGAGTTAGTAGATAGAAACGTACCTTCATAAAAAATATGACGTCATAGATTCGTGGAGCAAAAACGGTTATTAGCGAGCGGGGCTCACATAAACATTTCAAAAATTATTTTTGAAATCATAATTAAGTGATTTAGATGTCATTTTGTACAGAATTTACTGCTCTATTAATATAACAAAAAAAAACTTTTAGTCAAATACCCTATTGTATGTGGTACAATAATGCCAACACGAGATAAATATAATAACAAACTTACCTTGGAACTCACACAAACTTGCATGACACCACCAAAAACAAATTTTATTCACAATGCCGCCGGTTTATGCGGTCGGGCAAATTAAAAAATGTTACGCGCACGCGCATAACATAAACAGCTGATTTAATTCTTCTGTAAATCCTCGATAAATCCTCAATAAATCCTCATAAATCCCCATAAATCCCCATAAATCCTCATAAAACCTCATAAATCCTCATAGATCCTTATAAATCCTCATAAATCCTCATAAATCCTTATAAATCCTCATAAATCCTCGTAATTCCTTCACGCTGTACACCATAAATCCTCAGATATTTACCCCTCGCGTTTACCTGAGACCTTAAGCTATAAGAAAACACATGTTGCCCGGCCCCCGTGTGGTGCATTCCACTCCCAAGGGGGTGAAAAGAGATGTTTTTTACAGATTTAACAATTCTGTCCATATTTTTGATCTTTGAAATATGAAATTCAATTTCTTTTACACATAAGGCTCTTACTTAGAAAGGATTTTTCAAAATTTCACCCCTAAGTGGGTGAAAAGAGGTAAATGTGTTTTTACAGATTTAATCATTCTGTCCTTACCGTTGCTCTTTGAAACATGATATTTAGAGGATACATTCCTTTTGCAACGTATAGGGACCCACTAAGAATTTTTTTTTTAAATTCCACCCCTAATCTGCAATAAAGCACATTCACCCCTTTTCACCCTCTTAGGGGTAGAATGGACCAGACGGGGGCCCGGCAACATGTGTTTTCTTATAACTTAAGGTCTCAGGTAAACGTATCACGAAACAGTTTGTGGTATTCGTATTTGGAGACAGAAGTATCCATAGAGCCTACACATTAGGGGTGGAATTTAAAAAGAAACCTTTTTTTGGAGCTAAATTTTGAAAAATCCTTTCCTCGTGGATGCCTACGTTAAAAATAAATCTATTCTCCAAATTTAATGTTTCAAAGACCAATAGTATGCACAGAATGACTAAATCTGAAAAAAAAGTATTTACCCCTTTTCACCGCCTTACGGGTGGACTTTTAAAAAACCATTACTTGGCGGGTGCCTACGTTTTAAAAGGAATGTATCATCCAAATTTCATGTTTCGAAGACAAACATTATGGACAAAATGATTAAATCTGTAAAAAATACATTTTCTTGTTTTCACCCCCTTAGGGGTGTAATTAAAAAAAAACATTTCTTGATGAGTGCCTATGTTATAAAAGGAATGTGGAATGTATCCTCCAAGTGTCATGTTTCAAAAACCAGCAGTACGGACAGAATGATTAAATCTGTAAAAACACATTTACCCCTTTTTACCCCCTTAGAGGTGGAATTTTGAAAAACCCCTTTTTAGTGGGTGCTTACGTTATAGAAGAAATGTATATTCCAAATTTCATCTCTCAAAGTGTCTGTTACAGCAAGTTCCTCAAAAATGAGTTGCGAATATGTGAAAAAAATATTGGAACATAATTTTTTCTGGCAACATGAATAATATCGAACTCTGTGGACTGTGACCTCTAGAACCTATTTCAGATGCCAGAATGCGGTACTCATATTTTGCATAACGAACATCCCTTGGGCTCCTGGTCTATTACGCCTTCGAAATAAAATTTATCTGAGTTCTGATTGTTGATCGTTGAATTCATCCGACCATTTTTTTTTAGTTATAACTAATGTTGTTTTGTCACAAACGAGAACAAAAAATATAACATAAAACAAAAATCGTTCTTCAGTTGCGGCGTGGCTATTAGTACTACGTAAGTAGGTGAAGAATTAAAAAGAGAAAAAATACATAGGAAAAAAAATGTGAGCCGTCGTGGGACGCCTGGCAGATGTGAAACATTTTCATAGCTCTCCCCCTGCGAAGACAATTAGTGAAAGAATTTTTAGAATCGGTTCAGTAGTTTCAGAGATAAGAATTTAATGGAGACAAACTCCTGTTCGAGAACGAGAAATTCATCCCCAAGACCAACGACGGCTCACGAAGAATCAGTTTGAAGATATCAGTGGAACGAAGAAAACAGCAACAGGTAAGTAGGTACATAATATTAAATAGATTGTCCGAAATCAGATCTAAACAGCAAATTAATGAGTGCAACAAACAGGTCTTACCAGTGGGGGCGTTAGAGGGTGGGCCGGGTGGTCCATGGCCCACTTTAAACTGTCTTGGCCTACCCTGCAATAATCCCGAATCTCTAGTTTATCTTTTAAATACGTTTTTAACCCTCGAAATTTCAACAAATTTTCTTGTAAATTCTATAGCAAGTAATCTGGATTAAAATTTTGACGAGCACTGAAATTTTGGGAACAAATGTTATTGGCGCACCTTCAGAACACCATGCCCAAGTTTGGCCCACCCTAACAAAAAATTCTAGTGCCGCCACTGTTTACTATAAACAGATTTGGTTTCGGTCAATCTGTATATTATATAAATAACAATATATGAGTTAGGTAATTGTGGACAACAATATAATAATTATTAATTAATTCAACAATGAATTTTTAATCCACAAGGCATCCACTTAGGTAGTGAATAGTATTTCTTAACATATCAGTCAGCATATTATGCCATCATGATTGTTAAACGTCAAACGATTGTTATAATATATATAAGGAAAAAATCAGAAGCCACTGTCAGGACTTGAACCCGAAATTCCCAGTTTGACGTTTAACAATCATGATGGCATAATATGCTGACTGATATGTTAAGAAATACTATTCACTACCTAAGTGGATGCCTTGTGGATTAAAAATTCATTGTTGAATTAATTAATAATTATTGTATATTATATCTTAATAATATCTTATAAATTTAATTGTTTCACAAAACACAAAACCTTTGGTGCCCATACTCTGGGATCAAATTATCTTGAAAGGAGTGATTGCCTTCTATGAAAGCTCAGGACTGTTCCGAGACATACCCTGACAATAACAAACAGCAAGCGTCTCAGACTTAACCCTTAGGAACCAAGTGTTTGGGTACCAAAAAATTCAGGTCCATGATTAAATTGAGTCCCAGGACTGAGACACAAAAATTTACCGGGAAAACAATCCAGCGGGGTCCGTCAAATACGACATTTGGGTATTATTATTATTATTATTATTTTTATGGGAGGCTGGTCATTAGATCAGCTCCTCGAAAGATCGGTCAACCGGGAATTCTTCCGATTCTCCCTATGGCCAGGCCTAACTTGTAGCTTAGAGTGCGTCTCGACGACGCGACATGGGGCGTCGCGTACTTATGCTAAGGGCCTGAATCAGCAAAATGAAGCAAAATAGATTTTATATTGGCTCGCCGCAACTAATCTTAATAAAATATCTGTCATAACTCATAAGTCGAAAAAATATTTGTGGCTCCTAATGCACGCCTTATTTTTTTTGAAGTGAAAACTTTCTTAGGCGCGTTAGGCACTTTTTGTCTGGGTACTGAAAAAATCTGAAGCGTTCTAACTTTACGTCTTCCGTAAGAATTCGCAACTACTTCCGTAAGAATTCGCAACCCTACCGTAAGAATTCGCAACATGCTTATATCATAAAAACGGCCGTCTACATCACTTTGACTCATAGCGCAGTGCTAACGTCTTTGCGTTCTATGCATAGAAACCTGGGTTCGAGACCTGATGACAGCGTAGAATTTTTCGCGTTTTTTTTTTCTAAATTCTACATGATATTTATTTATATATTTTTTAATTTTTGTTATATTCTTTCTTTGACAACAATTATAATTTTTTGAAACCAAGGTGGAATTAATTAAATAATATATAATTTTAATATTTTAGTAATAAATTATTTTTAATCCATAAATGCGCTATAATAGATGACACTAAAAATTAGAAAATCTGAAGTTTTCACTTCTGTCGTGTGGTCATAAGCACACACCCATTTTTTTTTAAATTTAACGTTGCTTCTTGTCAGCGAGTTCAAATTAATGCTAGAGAGCTCACCATAAAAATGTGCCAGGAGTTGCAAATTTGTATTTAGGTACGCTACTGTGTCAATCGTCTTCTTCACTAACGCCAGATAAATACTGGAACTTTTCTTTGCATTACATTCAACTTTACTAACTATCACGTTTATGAAGTTGCCTATCAACTCTTAATTGCTCAAGTACGTGTGTACTTTAAAACAAAACATTATGTATATTAAAATTTAAATTGCAAACATATGACAATGTGGCAGCGGTCGAAGTGTCCTCCTTGGCGGCTAACAGGTAAGTGTGTCAACGACTGGTGTCTTTCCTCCTGTGAGGCGCCAAGGAAGACACTTCGACCGCTGCCACCATTGCCGCATCGCCTTTGAAAATGTCTGCGCAGTTGCAGACGAAAAGTCAGGACAAAAACCGAGTTATTCACAGACACACAACTAAGAATGGGTTAGGATGGTCTTTGAGACTCTGACCCAATCAAATAAAGTTTGTGTCCACCTTTTAAATTACTAGTAAATTGGGGTGAAGCACTGATGTGGATAAACAAATAGGCAGCTTTTTCAGTTTTACGCTTGCATACCCAACGCTTACATACCCAAGGGTGGAACCCCATTTTTCTCACTATTCTGTCAATCCCCTTGCCACAGCCACGGGTTCTATTGAAAAATTTTCCGGGAAGGGGAGAAATATGCATGTTTTTATTTCTGTTTGACTACACAGCGTGTCCCACGCGAAAACTGTCCACGCATTTAATTTTTTTTTTTGCTTTTTGGAAACTTTGAGGGTTGAGTAATCGATAGTAGGAGAACATAACTTGCTATAGGTTTCGAATCGTTGTGCCACCTTCATATTTTGGTATTTTTTAAACCTTATTCGATAGAATAAAAATAATCACAGGTAGTCAGGACATTTAATAAAACAGAACTGTGTTTTGATTTTAGTAAATGTCCTGACTACCTGTGATTATTTTTATTATATTTAATTTTTCCTGGACGTGATTCAAAACATAACTTATTCGATAGGTTTATTGCCAAATAATTAAAGAATTCCTTAAAACTGCACCCTCTCAATTTCTTTTTTAATTTTGTGACAATTTTCAATTTCTCCAATAATAGTTTGACCTCAGATATTTCAGAAATCATTCATTTTAGCCTTGTACTTTATTATATGAAAAATGTACAAAATAAGATCCTCCTTCCGAATTCGTCGAAAAATTTAATATGAGATACCATTTAAAAAAAAAGTTGTGTGAGACGGAGGTGGCTGGGAAGAGGGGGCCCAATGATTCAGATTGTGTTCCTCTATCAACCTACAACGTTTCTAATTTCTAACTCAAAAAACAAAAAAATGACAAACATTGAAACGTGGACACGCATGTTTCCAGTAATTCATTATGATGCTTATTGTCTTTCGGTCATTTTCCAGGAGAGTGCCTGAGTCCTGAGAGTGCCCTTGGTCCCAGCCTTCTAGCTCCTAAACTATAAGTGCTAGAATAATGAAATTGATGCATATATTATGAAAGTTGATGGCCCAAATTCCGGAAAATGCTCATTTTTATTGGATTTATATTTAGGGGGCCCCCATACATCAAAAAGAGTGTAAAAATTAAATTGTGAGCTGTGTCTGAATAGGTTTATCAAATACTATTTTTTTTTATTTTTTGAGTCCAAAATGGCGACGTGGGGGGTTCAAAAATGGGACAATATTGTGTTCTCCGTTCACACTTTCATGCGTTTTTTCAAATTCCAAAACTTCCATATGTTAATATTATTGTCGATCGATTCTCAAGAATTCCCATTGATCCAATTAGTTCTAACTTGTTTAATTTCCATCTGGATAATATGTTCAGTTTGCTGTTATGCGACCAAACTTTTGAATTTTTTAAGATTATTTACTTGCAGCAATCCAGTTAATTTTTTTATTTTATAACTGAAAATTGCTTTATTAGGTAGGTAGGTACTTAGTTGTTTCGATGTATGTGATTATTTAAATTAAATTCCTTTTAAGAGTGGTAACGGTTTTTTCTGTTCCGTTTTCCTCGACGACTTTATCAGAAAAATATTTTTCCCTTTAGAACATTCCATCAACTTCTTTAATACTGATAAACATTTTTCTTTAATTTTGTTTCTATTTTTAGACCGGAAATTGATCAAGTCTTATTATTCCATTTTCCTTTTCCTCATATTTTATCAAGAACTGTTGATTATCTATATCTTTTAGATAGTGGTATATTTTTATCTTAAATATTATCTACTTAATTGAATTCAAATTAAAAATCAATGCTATTGTTTAATATAGGGTGTCCCACTCGTTAAAACTTCTTCTTCTGCACCTGTATTACGCATTTTATAAAAAAAGGATGTGCAACACCCACATAAGCGCACAGTCTCTGCAATTTTCTTGCATTTTAGCGTTTTGGCGGAATCTTACTAATATTATAAACACCACAAGCCCGGCTTCGTCCGGGTCGTACGGAAAGAAGTTCTCGCGGGGGGGGATAATGAATCATAAATTCATAGCATCCGGGCGAAGCCGGACCGGCTTCGCCCGGATGCTATGAATTTATGATTCATTAATAATAATTATTTATTAATTTTAAAAATGCTGAGAGGGGAAAAATAAAAATGTTAATGTATGAGCTTCATACATTAACATTTTTATTTTTCCCCTCTCAGCATTTTTATATATATATGCATAACTTTTATTTGGTGCCGCCACAAAATAACCGACGACAAAATAACCAAACGACAAAATAACCGAAGACAAAATAATCGCAACAAAATAAATTTATGCGACGGCGTTTTATTGCGGGATGAAAAGGTGGGGATGGTACAGATGCGGAGTTTCCCAAAACACGTACGCGAGGGGTTATTTTGTCGTTTGGTTATTATGTCGCGATTATTTTGTCGTCGAATATTCTGTTACAGAACCCTTCTATGTAGTAGATACAAATCTTCCTATCAGTTTTGATTTCATAAAAGTTATAACATATCGTAAAAAATGACACGCATTTATAGAAGGTACCTACATTTAAATTTAATATGTACTATTCGGTTGTTTGGTATCCGTCAAAATATCTGTTAACAAAAATTAATTATTCACTATTTGGCATCCCATGAAATTGTTTGCAACCCTAGTTTCCATTAATAATAATAATAATTGTTTGACTTGCAGGACTCATTTAAATTTTATGTGGGTACCTACCTATCCTCTTTGCGTACTAGTTCATTAAAGCAAATCTTTAGGAATCTAGAGGACAGCGTGGTTCAGTGTCGTGGGTTCGAATCCCACCTCCGCTCATGCATGTTTTTGATGTAATTTAGTTTTAAGTGAGTTGTTATTTAATGTAATCAAGACGCTAATGACCTAAGTTGTCGACGCGTCTATAATTTACAATAAAATAAATTTAGGGATCTATTGTGTCACAAGGACTCGCAGTCTCAAATTTTTTACATTGCCAGTTTCAGCTGAACCTAGTTAGCTGTATTGAATAGGAGGTGAAGTAACCTTTTAAAAAAATTTAATTGCACAGTCTCTTTCAAATCTATGTATTATACCTCCATACGGCATACTTGTAAGTTATAATATAACAAGGTGGAAGTTACAATTTTATTGTATTTTATAATTGCATTAGCATGTTCCAGTCGCTAGCTCTGGATTCTGTTAGTATGTTCATGATAGAACCAAAATGTTTGCATTGCAAAGCATTGTTTTAGCAGTATCATGCTAACATATTTATTTAGAAGGTTTCTAAGAGTGCACGGACTTACGGTTTTACGTGGGCAGAGTGCATGACCTTTGTTTTATGATCAAACATAAAAAAATACATTCTTGACTCGTTGTGTTCAAAATATATTCATCAACAAGATACAATCATTAAGACGTCAGTTTATAATATACAAATTATAAATTATAATTTGTGATTTGCTTTTTGCGTCACAATAATTTAAACTCTGATAGAACTTGCTGCACCTCTACATACCTTTAGGCTGTTCATTTATTTATAGGAAGTTTATAGTTGTTGTAAAAGCCATGATATTTTTATATTTTGTTAGAACGGTACGATTTGATGCCTATCATACTGAAACGTTGTATTTTTAGGTTTTCAACTACTACCCGTACAAAATGATGATTTTGAAGACCTGAATTAATCGTGACCTAGAAAATCGACAGTTTTGGCAGACAAGTATATCTAGTCAGAAAAACGATAGCTTTTTGATGTGAAACATCTTATGTCGGGCTGGGAACAGCCGCGTGAGGGGAAATATGCAACGAAATGTTTGGTCCGCTCCTTCGCTGCTGTTCTGCCCACCACTCTTGGCTCAGGCGTGCACTGTAACTAGTGATGTGCCGGATCGTTAAAAATGTATATCCGCGGATACGGATCTGAATACGGATATTTGGTCTCAAGATCCGCGATTACGGATACGGGTACGGATCTTAACTTTCTTAGAGTACGCGGCGGTAAATACTAAATATTGCACATCGACCTTTGGAAAGAGACTATCTGTTATGGGAAAAAGTTATTGACCACGATATTAAAAAATAAAAAATAATCTGAATGGAATTTAACTGTTTTTCATTATTACCTAATCACCTATATATAAGTATAAAATTTTATCTATGAATTGAAAATTGATAAGGAAAAAGATCCGTAAAAGATCCGCCAAAAAACTAACGGATACGGATACGGATCTTTTTTTCACCTCGGATATCCGCGGATACGGATCAGATACGGATATCCGGTACATCACTAACTGTAACACACGCGGTGTTACAGTGTAGTATATAGGATTACGTCAGCATAACTGTTTGCTGCTGCTTTTGAAAAAATATATACTATTACATAGAGAATACCACAATAACGTTTTCTTTGATGTTTCACATCTGTCGGGGGTCACGAGATCCACACCCTTTTTTTTTAAATTGGTAGGTTCCTTTGCCCCACCTTGTACTTGCCGTGGAAGGAGATATTTTATACACGGCGTTTAAAGTAAGAGATTGTGTGTTCATTTGCCTATAACCATATTTCTCTAAAACGGCTTAACCAATTTTGATGCGGTTTGTTGCTAACGTTTTATGGTATTTCACAGCAGGCTCTTAGACATATTATATTATTATAGTTCCAGGGCCCAGGTGGAGGTCTGCAGTAGACATTTGGGGGTGCTGCAGCTTACATTAATTCTTAAACCAGGGATATTTTTACCTGGATTGCGGCGCGCATACCGTGTTCACAGATGATCCGGTAACTAGACAATGTCTGTCTATATCTGTTGTCATTGACAGATGCTGACTAGGTGGCAGAACACGGTATGCGTGCGCCATCATATTTTTTCTCTCTTTTTCTTTTAGAACAAGCAATGACGATCCTCGCTCTTAGTGAGGGATAGGTCCATTGAGACATGCTCGAATTTGGTTGAAATTAGGTATTTGGGGTTACTTCAGAGCAGGTTCTTGAAAATTCTTTATCTCTTTACTCCACACACGGGCGCTGCATTACCTACTAACTTTTAATAATTATTAAATAGACAGTAACTATCCACAATCAATACTTTTCTTAACAATCAGTCAGCACAACATGCCATCGTGATGTTAAACGTCAAACAATTAAGATATACAAGGCAAAAATCAAAGACCACTGTCAGGACTTGAACCCGAAATTCCCAGTTTCCGGTTGGTTGAGTTACCTCTTACTCACACAGTGCCCCGAGAGTAGAATCTGTTCTCTCCTTATATATACCTATTTCAACACTAAATCACACATCATGCGAGAGCGGATTTAATTTTAATAATTATTATATTATAACCACATAAACTCAACTCATTGTTGTATCTATTAACTTTTGTTACATAATTACCAGTAGTTTCAAAATGGATGCACTAATTTGTGTGCAGTTTTCTTTAAATATTTAGTAACTTTTAGGAGCAAATATGTAAAGGTATATTCAATTTCAATGAAATTTTGTATCGGTATATTTATGCCTATTACCTAACTCTTGATAACTAGATTGACTTTTAAAAGTAAAATATAACAACAAAATTAAAAATTTTGAGAAACCCACGACGGAAAAAAATTAATCTGTCTTGTAAAAGCGGGTTTGTACCTTCCTACTTATAGTGTAACGAACCCACGAACCCAGTCGTACAAGACAGATTATTAGTGTATTTGCCATAATATGGCACATACACTATTGGCGTCGGTCGGATGGCGGGACCTAGGGGTCGGACCAAAATTTCTCGACGTTTCATAGCCTCCTGAACAATTTGGCACCATTTTTGAAAATGTTTATATATATATGTATGTATGTATGTATATATATATATATATATATATATATATATATATATATATATATTTATATTTATATATATATATGTGTGTACACGATAACTCTCGACAGACTTAATCGATTGAAACGAAATTTGGTACACACATTGGAACCCATCACCGCAAGAAGCCTATTTAAAATGGGCCCGATCGAACCATTTTCAGGGTTGTATTTAGGGGTTCCAAAAAGTTTTTGGGCCCAAAAATACCGAAAAATTTGTCAGAATCGTTTCAAAATTGAAATTTAAATCTTTAGTAAAGATTAAAACGTGCTGCTAAAATTTTAATAAAATCGGCCCGACAGGACCGGACTTTCAAATTTTATGAAAACACTTTTGTTGATACGGATTTACTTATGGAAGGGTGTATTTAATGTGGTACAGAGGTTGCATTGATAATAATATTGAAATTAAGAAAAAAATATTATTTTAAGGGATGTATTAAGGGGTTAAATTTTTTATTTTGTCCAAAAACAAACTTAAGTTCACGTATTAAAGCCACAAGGCCTGTATTAGCAAATACACTATATTGTCGGCAGGGTTTGGCACTGCGACCCGAGTTTTTTTTTTATCTTCCCATTGGAAGTTATTGTAATGGGTATGATTTTGCAAATGAAAAATGCTGGCATATTTGGACGTTTTGAGGTCTCTAGAGTCCGAAGCTACTGTTTTTAGCGAGATGTCTCTGTGTGTGTGTACACACGTTCGTTTGCTCGTACGTTGGTGAACTTTTTTTCAACTCGCATATCTCGAGAACAAATAATGATATCGACTCCGGGCCAATTTCATTCGACACATATTTACATAATGAACACCTGCTAAGGTTTGCAGGAAATTTCAAATAGCGGTTTTTAGTGTATTTGCCATAATATGGCACATACACTATTGGCGTCGGTCGGATGGCGGGACCTAGGGGTCGGACCAAAATTTCTCGACGTTTCATACCCCCCTGAACAGTTTGCCACCATTTTTGATGTTTATGTATATATGTATGTATATATATATATTTATATATATATATATGTGTGTACACGATAACTCTCGACAGACTTAATCGATTGAAACGAAATTTGGTACACACATTGGAACCCATCACCGCAAGAAGCCTATTTAAAATGGGCCCGATCGGACCATTTTCAGGGTTGTATTTAGGGGTTCCAAAAAGTTTTTGGGCCCAAAAATACCGAAAAATTTGTCAGAATCGTTTCAAAATTGAAATTTAACTCTTTAGTAAAGATTAAAACGTGCTGCTAAAATTTTAATAAAATCGGCCCGACAGGACCGGACTTTCAAATTTTATGAAAACACTGGTTTGTTGATACGGATTTACTTATGAAAGGGTGTATTTAATGTGGTACAGAGGTTGCATTGATAATAATATTGAAATTAAGAAAAAAATATTATTGTAAGGGATGTATTAAGGGGTTAAATTTTTTATTTTGTCCAAAAACAAACTTAAGTTCACGTATTAAAGCCACAAGGCTTGTATTTGCAAATACACTATATTGTCGGCAGGGTTTGGCACTGCGACCCGAGTTTTTTTTAATCTCTAAGGGCACTCAATGGGAAAGTTAGCAGTGTGATTTTACCCACACACCAAATTTTTCGTCATAGGTTTTCAAAATTTTTAATTTATTTTTTATTTCAATTACCTACATTGTGGATGATCATGTAGAAGAAATATTTCCCACAGAATCTTTTGTACTTCTGGGATATCCTGTAGAAAGTGCATTGCCTGTACATTTAAAAGCGTATTTTTATTTTTTGTGAAAAATACGTTCAGAAGACTGGGAAAGTTACGTGTTTTTCCTAGAAGGTAAATCTCTCACTTGATTGGGAAACAACATGCAATAACGGCCTGAGGCGCACGTATACAATACATTGTTATATGATGAATATATTATAAACTAATTCTTGATTCATAATGACTTATGTTAACGTAATGGTTTTTGTAACGCTGATGACCTTAGCTGTTGAGCGTCTATAATCTACAATAGTTTGTAGCAAATCAAAACTGGTCTATACTGTTTGATACACAAACACTTGAAGAATACTCCGAATTCCCATCGTGCAAAAGTCTATTGAACAACACTACTAAAATTATATTTGTGAACTAGCGATCACGTCCGGCTTCGCCCGGGTGCTAAGAAATTATAAATACACTACACACTCACTTCGCTCGTTTGCTTGAATATTATAATTACATTACTCACTCGCTTCGCTCGTTCGCTATATAATATATAAACCTTCCGTGAAAAATTATCTAACTGATGGTGAAAACCGCATCAAAATCCGTTGCGTGGTTTAGGAATTACATTACTCACTCGCTTCGCTCGTTCGCTATATATATAAACCTTCCGGGAACAATTCCGTCATACATGATTTTTGCGTAACTTTAACCGTTTACGGAGCGCACGCAACGAAAGCTCTCAAAAGGAATAATTTTTCCCGTTTTTGCAACATTTTTCATTGATGCTCCGCTCCTATTGGTCGTAGCGTGATATTATATAGCCTATAGCCTTCCTCAATAAATGGGCTATCTAACAAAAAAATTTTTTTTCAAATCGGACTGGTAATTCCTGAGATTAGCGCGTTCAACCAAACAAACAAATTCTTCAGCTTTATAATATTAGTATAGATTACACGTCACTCGTTTCTGTATCCTTTCTAGGGTTATATAAAATGTTAATTAAACGTAACACAGCGTTGTGAACTAGGCTTAAGTATTGAATAAAATAATCACAAAAGATGAAAAAAATTCCACTCAATAGAACGCTTCAAAATACCCAGCCGCCTGCAGAACAGCCCAGACACAAAAGGTTATTAATTACCTACATTTTTATCCATAAAGTTTCTTTTTAAAATTTCTAATAAAAAATTCAGCACTGTCCCATTTTTCACTGATAATTGAAATACATTTATGGGGAAAAATATGTTTTCGGTATTTTTTCATTTTTAAAAATATCAATAAAAAAACTCGAGTCGCAGTGCCGACAATATAGTGTATTAATTGCTAATACAGGCGTTGTGGTTTTATTGTGTGGACTTGACTTTGTTTTTGGAAAAAATAAAAAAAATAAGCCCTTAATACAACCCTTAAAATAATATTTTTTTTAATAAAATTAAGAAAAATCGCAGGATAGTGGACAAAATATTGAATTTATTTAATTAAATGTACGACGTTTCGTCTATATATTTAGACTTTTTCAAGTCTAAATATATAGACGAAACGTCGTACATTTAATTAAATAAATTCAATATTTTGTCCACTATCCTGCGATTTTTCTTAATTTTATTATAATCACGATGGACACGATTTCTAATATAAATATTTTTTTTCTTAATTGCAATATTCCTGCATAATAAGATTACACAGAGAGAATTTTTTCAAATCATTCACATTTTAAAATCATGGCACATACATTATTGGTATCGATGAATACGAAAGATGTAATAATTCACTCGATTGTAAACAGCATTGCGAAAATACCATTTTTTTTAAATTTTCATTTACAGTGTAAGGGGCCATTCAAGTATTACGTAAGCACTACAGAGGGCGGGGGGGGTCTTTGCTTTGCTTATTTTTGATGGCATGGGGGATGGGGGTCTGGATGGTGATTACGTCAGCAGTATTTATTTTTTTACTTTTTCAGATTTTCTACAAAATTTAGTCGATTTTGGTTTGAACACATATGGCAACCCTACTTGTCTATGCTTGAAAACGAAACTCATTTTCAGGGATTCCCGAAAATAATGGATACGTTTACTCGCTTGGAACCGAGTAGGGGAATTACCGCGCGCTATTCATTGAGCAGCAAACATCCAATGTCATCGAAGAGTTAGAGTCATGGATTCGTGTGTCATGGACTGAGGACTGTTAATTTGAATTAATATACCAACGTTTTAAAAGAAGTTTGTTTTGTTCGTTAATATATTAAGATTATAATAACTGAATACCATGTCAATAAAATTTGCTTAAATAAATATTATGTACGTTAAAGTCCTCTATTCCAAGCCTATTCCTTATTTCTAGACTTATAACTGCTGCTCATGAATCAATAAAGAAACCAGAACACATTGAAAAATGCATGTACCAATGTTTACGTAAGCATGGGAGGAGGGGATAAGAGCTTTGCTTACTTTTGCTGACGAGGGGGAGGGGGGTTAATAATTGCAAAATATCTGCTTACGTAATACTTGAACGGCCCCTAAGGTACCCTTCGTAAGAGTCGATGTCTACTATTTTGAATGTATCCATTTTCATCGAATTTCCGCACTAATTTGTTCACCGTATTTCTGCAAGATGCAATAAAACTCTCTTTTTAAATTTATTGTGATAACTCAATAATAATTATTGTTAAAAAACTTTCATGTCCATAGTTTCTAACAATGTATATAGTAGCACGAATTTTAAATATGAAACAGCCTATGACGTATGCTTTGGTAAAATTCTCTATGTTTTTAGTCCAGTCACGAAAGGAAGTCCACCTTGCGTTTTGTGCAGCAAATGATTTTTTTTTGTGTCCTCAAGCATGTTTAGGAGATATCAAATTCAAGTTTGCGACCTCTGAAACAGGGCGGAGGAGTTTTGGTGGGCTAAAACCCACGATTTTTTGCACTTTTTTCGGTTTCTTGCTTATAACATGGAAACGGCTAATCCTATCGAAAAATGGTCAAAATAAAAGGGCACAAAATTTACTTCAAAATGCACTAGTCGATTTTTTTTTTAAATTCAATCCCAAAGGGGGTAAAACGTGGGTGTAGGATTTTTTGTTATTACAATAAATCCTACACTCCCGTTTTCACCCTTTGGGATTGAATTTTTAAAAAACTCTTTTAGGGTATCATTGATTACTACTTTGCTACTTTTACAGACTGGTAGTTCCTGAGATTAGCGCCTTCAAACAAAAAAAGAGTTTTTTTTTTTGTTTTTCTAAGTTCTGTAGAGTCGGTAAAAATCGGAATAAAAACATATTTCACTAGTGCTTTTTGAAGAAAATTTTGTGCCCTTTAATTTTGAATAGGATCATTTTTTCGATAGTACCAGCCGTTTTTATGTTATAAGCAAAAAACCGAAAATACTGCAAAAAAATCGTGGTTTTTAGCCCACCAAAACTCCCCCGTCCTGTTTTAGAGGTCGCAAACTTTGATTAGACATCTCCTAAACAAGCTTGAGGACACAAAAAAATAAAATCATTTGCTGCACAAAACGCAAGGTGGACCCCTCGTTTTAATCTCTCGTGACTGGACTATTTGTATGAATGAATTGTGAATTATAGACGCTCGACAACAGAGGTCATTAGCGTCTGTAAAGATACAAAGTGTAAACAAAACAAAAATAAAAACAATATAATAAAAGCAAAATCAAAAATTGGCCTAAATGTATATAAATAAATTAAATTAAATTAACCGGTCAAGACCGGTTTCTTTTAAAAATCGAAACAGCAGATCGACATTGTCAGGATCATTTCCTAAAACAATCGACAGATCACCTGACAATCCGATCTGCTGCCGTGTGTCCCTAAACTGGACACACTCCATTAAAATGTGCGAGACGGTAACACGAGTGTCACACGTCTCACAAAGGGGCGGGTCTTCACGAGCCATTAAAAAGCCATGGGTTAGTCTACAGTGACCGATGCATAGCCCCGTGTAAGAACCACTTCCTCCCACCTGGGGACTATTTGTAATAATTATTAGAATTATCATTTCTTAAATCATTTTTTATAAAATGGAAAAAAATCACATACCGAATTACGTTAAATATCAACTATGAAGAGATACCAAAAATGTGAAAGCAATCACGTTTTGAAAAAAACTATTTGTTTTGATTTTGACGTAGGACTACATCAGCTATACTCCTGAGTATACGCCACTCACTTCGACTTAAGTGCTGCGGCACACCGATTGGGAATCCCTGCACTAGAAGGTCGCAAGTCGCGACCCACTAGTGCACGATCCATAGTGTGGGAAACTTTGACGTTTATCATTTGACACGGCACAAAATATAATGACCTGCAAAATTGAATACCTCGCTTTTCCAGAGCCGACCGTCGGATTCACAATAAATCGAACAAATTTGTTTGTGTGAAACATTGGGGCAGACAAATAGGAAACCACAATAATTGTTTTTGTTATTTTTATTCTGAGGGAAATTAAGAAATTAGGTCTAGCATCCCATGATGACATGAAAGTACTCATTGAAACCGACATTTTGACTTAAATTTTATTTATGTAGTCGATGACATATTAAGAGGACAATCTAAAAAATGATCCGAAGTAATGCTGGTATTCCATGATCCGGCGGAATCAGTGGCGGTGTTAGAGGGTGGGCGGGGGTGTTCATGGCCCACCTTAAACTGTCTTGGCCCACCCTGGAATAATCCCCAATCTCTAGTTTATCTTTTAAATACGTTTTTAACCCTCGAAATTTCAACAATTTTTCTTATAAATTCTATAGCAAGTAATCTGGGTTAAAATTTTGACGAGCACTGAAATTTTGGGAACAAATGTTATTGGCCCACCTTCAGAACACTATGCCCAAATCTGGCCCACCCTAACAAAAAATCCTAGCGCCGCCACTGGGCGAAATAAAAATAATAATACATAATATACATTGCTTTACCCGAGTTAAAGACATCGCGGACTACATTAATATTAATTAATATACAGAATTTTTATAATGCTTATATGTGCAGTGCATTAGTATATGAAACACCCATTTGGTATATGACGTAACATAATGCTGCAACATGGGAAAAAATCATTTTTCAACCTATGTCACCGTAGGAAATCTAACCCTAAACGTTCCACTGTCGCGGCGGACTGAGTTAACAATTACTCGCACAGTGACACATTTTCGAACGACTTACTATTTCCCTTTGAAGCATTCTGTCACTGATAAGCCACTACATGCGAGATTCGATTAATAACTAAGGTGCTAATAACCGACCCATCTTACATGTGAGAGCTAATCTCAAACGGGTGAATCTAAGATGACAAATCCATTTTTCAATAACGCCTTGAAATATAGAATATATCTATCATTTATCAAGGTAAATTAAATTCGGAACAAATTCATAATCTTATGATTGATTAGACCCAAATATACAAACACATTGTTTTACCCGAGTTAAAGACATCGCAGACTATATTAATATTTAATATACAGAATTTTTATAATGCTTATGTGTGCATTAGTATATGAAACACCCATCTGGTATGACGTAACATAATGCTGCAAAATGGGAAAAAATCAATTTTCAAACCTATGTCACCGTAGGGATTCTAGCCCTAAACTGTCCACTGTCGCGGCGGACTGAGTTACCCAGCAATTACTCGCACAGTGACACATTTTCGAACGACTAACTATTTCCCTTTGAAATAAAAATAATAATAATTGTGGCGCCCTATTTGTCTGCCCCAATATTTACTCACACAGACAAATAGGAAATCTGACGGTGGGCTCTCCGTCTATTCGTATATACGTGTAAATATTCATTAAAAATTACCAATAAATAATTTTCAAATATTGATTTTTTTATGGCTTCAAGGATTAGGTACTTACGGATTTTTTTTAAATAAACTGTTGATGATGACATTGATTAATAAATTGTTATATAGTCAATTCTTTATGAGAATGACGTTAGGGACGCCGGACGACAGCAATTTCAAACAAGCCGTGAGGTGGGTCGTTTATTAGGACTAAAGTGTGACCCTTGAGGTCCACACGACGAACTTCCCAGTTTGATAAATATTTAATAATAATAATTAAATTAGATATTACACAGAAAAGTAATCATTTTAATCATTAAAACATAATTATTATTTATTTTTAACAATAATTAAAAAAAATGACGTTAACACGCCTCGATTGACACTCTTACGAAGTCGATATAATTTTTTATTCGCGAGATATTGTTCTTATTGTTATTCTACTTTTTTGGAGGTTATTTGGTTAAGAAAAAAGAACGGCTGAACCGATTTTGAAAAAATTTCTTTCAGATCAAATTTACGTTAATATGCGTCGATTGGCACCCTAACATAGTCGATATCATTTTTCATTCTCGAGATTTCGTCTTAGAAAGAAATGGACACATACATACGTACGTACATACGTACACACACACACACACACACACACATACACACACACACACACAGACATCTTTCTAAAAGTAGTGTAAAAATAGTGTAGTGACCTTGAAACATAAAAATGTGTTATACATTTTGATTTCGATTTTCGGACCCATTACAATAACTTCCAATGGGAAGTTAAAAATTATTGTGACGAAAAACCGAACGGATATACGTCATGCGCATTGTACACATTGCACTGAATATTCTGTAAGTCACAATTTGAGACGAAGATTCTCTGTCTAAAATTGTCGCTTATAAATAATTCAGTGTAGTGATAGAAAGAATCGTATAAATAAAGAATCGATTCTGATTCGATTATTGAAAAAAGAATTGATTCTGAATCGATTATGGAAAAGAAGAATCGATTCGGTATCGATTCTGACAAAATATTCAATAATAAAAATTTTACCAAAGAAATAAATTTTTTTCAATGCAATTTATGAAAAAAATGACAAAAAAAGAAAAAATAGATACATAGGTGCATATTTCACACATAATGACAATTTACAACAAAAATGAAATGCATTAAATATAAATAAATAATAGTTATTATTAGAATTGTATTGTAATTGTATTTTAAAGCCTAAGGTTATTTGGGCCTAGCACCAATTTATATTTTTAATTCATTATTTTTTTTTTTTTTTTTATAATAAATTGAAAATCCAATTGACACTTTTACCAGCTCTCGGGCTAGAACTCGGGAACTGGGGACTTGTAATAGAGGAACCATAGCAACGCCATGTAAACAACAGCGCCGCTACACTCTCGTTATTATTAGATAATTGACATAAAAAATAAAAATATTAAAATCGACAGCCGACAACACAGGATACCAAGGGGAGGGGGTTAGTTGATTGTTGATTCCGCCACTGCATTCAACAATCGATTCTTCTATGAAGGAATCGAATCGAATCATTTCTTTGGAATCGATACTTGTACCAGTTACCACTAACTAGTACTTTACCACTAAATAGTACTTTAACGGTCCTAAATAACAGCACTTACAATTACATTGTCAGAATATGCAATAAACTACCGCTGAACATTCTGGAAATGAACATAAAGAATATTAAAAAAAAAAAAACTCGGGTCGCAGTGCCAAAACCCTGCCGACAATATAGTGTATTTGCTAATACAGGCATTGTGGCATTATTATGTGAACTTAAGTTTGTTTTTTGACAAAATAAAAAATTTAACCCTTTAATACATCCCTTAAAATAATTAAATTTTTCTAAATTTCAATATTAGACATGGATTTTATCAGTACACCCAATTAAATACACCCTTCCATAAGTAAATCCGTATCAACAAACTAGTGTTTTCATAAAATTTGAAAGTCCGGTCCTGTCGGGCCGATTTTATTAAAATTTTAGCAGCACATTTTAATCTTTACTAAAGAGTTAAATTTCAATTTTGAAACGATTCTGACAAATTTTTCGGTATTTTTGGGCCCAAAAACTTTTTGGAACCCCTAAATACAACCCTGAAAATGGTCCGATCGGGCCCATTTTAAATAGGCTTCTTGCGGTGATGGGTTCCAATGTGTGTACCAAATTTCGTTTCAATCGATTAAGTCTGTCGAGAGTTATCGTGTACACACATATATATATAAATATATATATAAATATATAAATATATAAATATATAAATATATAAATATATAAATATATAAATATATATATATATATACATACATATATATATAAACATTTTCAAAAATGGTGCCAAAGTGTTCAGGAGGCTATGAAACGTCGAGAAATTTTGGTCCGACTCCTAGGTCCCGCCATCCGACCGACGCCAATAGTGTATGTGCCATATTATGGCAAATACACTAATAAAGAAAATCTTCATAAATGAAGTACTATATTCTGTTGATGAATATTTTAATATAAGTAAATTTTAATGTGTATTGTGATTTGTGATAATATGTCTTAAGAGTTATTCTTTCAATTATATTATACCTGACGCTATCAATACTGCTTAGCAGTCAAAGAATAAAGAGAATTTATTATTATTATTAATTCAGTGCAGACTGCAATGTGTAGCGGCTCTTCTATAAGTGTTGCGAAGTTGCAGAACCCCCGGTATAAATATAGATTTTATGTAGGTGTTTCATAAAATTTTGCAATTAATTCTATTAACCAACATTCAATAATAATAAATCAACATTGACAATTAATATCTTCTCAGTTCCTCAATAATAGCTTCCTTTACCTCGCCTGCCCGGGACGAAAATATTGTTAATACATAAAACACCTTGACTGCCATTTGGTCCCATGGGATCGCCTGATAAATTTCATGCAGCGCCGTATTAGTTCCATGGGACCGGTAAGCGATAGATGTATTTAAGTATTTTTCGTGCGCAACCAGTCCGTTCTATCGCCAGCAGTGGACCGAGGCGGCCTTGCTGAACATTTTGCATATCATGTTTTTCGATTTTGTTGAAAAATAAGCGGGCCGCCGCGCCGCGTCTTGTGTAGACTGTTGAATATTGAATGACATTGATTACAGAATTGATTTTAGTTAATTATATAATAGTCAATAGATTTTAAGTTTTTTATAAATGATTCTTGTAAGATTCGTGGCACCGATAACATTTAATATAAAATAAAGTATTAATTTTGATATGTATTCTAAAACATTTTATTTCATTTAAAAATATAACATAGACCGACAATGAACCAAGCCGGCGCTAAGTTTCAATGAGTTTTTGTTCACGCCGTGCGATGCCATGCGGCCCCATGGAACCCGCGGTAACCGAAAAAAAAAATTATTTTTGAAAACCATAATTTATTACACAAATGTTCAACATATCACAATCGTCCAGTTTGTTATAATATCCGCTGCCACAGTAAAGTTTTGAATTAATAGAATTTTTTGACAAAAGCCACCCGGTAAAAAACAATAATATGAGTGTTATATCAAATGGAAAAAGCGTTAAAATTCTTACACAAAAAATATGGTTTGGCAAATTGGCATCCGCCATCCTGGCGTGGGACGTTAGCCACCCCTTTGAAAATTCTATTTTAAAGAGGCGGCCAAGTTACCCCGCCAGGAGGGCGGGTGCCAACCCACCTCTACTATGGTAGGGAAGTAATGGATTTAGTCCGAAAAAAATATTTCGAGATTTTAATAGATCTTCACGTTTTGAGACCCTAGCAATCGTTTAAAATCATTTTCTGACTGATGTCTGTATGTGTGTGTGTGTGTGTGTGTGTGTGTGTGTGTGTGGTCAATTTTTCGCCTTCGATATCGTAAAAACGGAACAACATACGGCCATGCCGATTGTTCTATTGTGTTTATCAGTCTTTAACTTAGATCTGATTAGATTTTGAGTCAAATCGGTTCAGTAGATCCTGAGATATTAAAAAAAAACGTTCTCAATATAACGTATATGAACATAGGTAAAAAAAAATATAAATGAATTCTAGATATTATAATATGAAAAAAATGTAAATATTTTTTTTCTCTAAAATGTATAGTTTTCGAGAAAAAAATATTTTACAAAAAAAAATAAAAATTATACGTAAATCAAGGTAACCATGATTTTTGCTATATTACTAGCCATCAGTAGATCACCAAACAAAAAGAGGGCCATCCTTTTTTTCAAAGAATAAAAAAAGAGTGTTTATTTTTTGCAAATATTTACTAGGTGGGAAGTATAGGACTGTTCATCAGTCGAATTTTTTGTGTAAGGATTTTAACTTTCTTTCATTTGATATGACACACATCTTATTATTTTTTACCGGGGGGGTTTTGTTAAAAATTTCTATTTTCAAAGGGACGGCCAAGGTCCCCCGCCAGGATGGCGAGTGTTAACCCATATTTTTGTGTAAGGATTTTAACGCTCTTTCATTTGATATGACACTCATCTTACCGGGGGGGTTTTCCAAAAATTTCTATTTTAAAAGGAGCCAGGACGAAGAGTACCAACCCATATTTTAGATTAAAATTCCGTGTTATAATATGAGAAAGTTTTAAAATTTCGACTTTTAAATCGGAATTTTAGAAACTTTTTTTAAGATGACCTTTCCACGCCTTCGTAATATCTAGACAACGCATTATTGCTCAATAATAGCTTTGTTTATTCTATTAAATAATATCTTTGTTTAAAATTTATTTTTGCTTTCTAGATGTAAACACGTGAACCTTCTTCAAAATTTTTTGACGTTTCAAAATACCGTTGGAAAAAACAAATTACATTTGTATGTCAAAATACATGATAGTGCATCTGTAATGTTAACAAAATAAAACTTAATTTAATATTATCTATTATTTGAGGTATTATTCATATCCAAAATTTATAGAATAACAATGTTCTTGAGAAATTGGACAATTATACAGAAAAATAAATTTTAAACAAAGCTATTATTTAAAAGCGACGTTATAAAGAGCTGGGTTCGGTCGTTCGGACACTGGTATCAGTGTGTGCGAGTGTCAAACGAAAGCAAGGTGGGGTATACGGCCAATCAGAAACGACAATTACTGCTATAACTAGTCGTCCCATAACTGTTGCATTTAGAAATTTAAAAAAAATTATTACTCGAAAACTATTGACTATGACTACAATAAAAAGTCATTGGATATATTGTGCTGAAATTGGATTAAGGGATATAAAAAAAAATAATGTTGCTTAATTGTTTAAACAACGTCGATTTAAATAAACACTACCGCACCAGATTATCGACCGGCACCATCCACTTTTATTATGAGTGCGGTAATTCCGCCTGGACAATATTTAACATATTTTATTATACTAATTAACTGTAATGACGTAATACCTATAAATTAATTTTATGTACAGGTCCGGCAGAAAGAACTTTACACTTTGACTTCGCTATAACAATTTATTGAAAATGTTTAGAAAAAAAATAAAAATACAATAATAAATATACTGCAAAATTCAAGTCTTCTGATATTTTATCGTCTTCATTTAATTGTTGAACGATACCAATTTTGTAAGGATGAAATTTTATGCTTCGTAACATTCTTCGAACACTGCGATCTGAGATGTGGAGAGCATGATTTTTGATTGAATTTGTGGGACTTGCAATAATTGCCTGTCTGACTATCTTTTGGTTTTCTGCATTATTTACAGAACGTAGTCTGCCTGGTGGTTTCTTATTGCAAAGTGACCCTTCATGTTTCCATTTCTTTATCCAGGAATAAATAGCAGGACTATCTTTGGCGTTAAATTCCGCTCTGAACCGTCTTTGAACGACGGTAATCGAGTTTGTATTGATAAATTGTTCTACACAAAAGACAGGTTGTGGTATTGTCCACTGCATTCTTGAAAAACTGTCAAATTCGACAATAAAATTTCCAAAGCCTCCTGTGTGATATGAAAAAAAAAACATCGCAATTTCTTATTTTGTTTCATTGCAATTGAAAAAGAAAAGTGTAAAGTCCTTTCTGCTGGACCCTGTATTATATTTTAAGTTACATGCGATTATATTAATCTTATAATTATGAAAATGGAAAATTGCATGTCTAAAAATTATATCTCATTCTCATAATATACCGAGTGTCCACTCCCACGCATTTCATTGTTTTGCCTATTGAGCCAGAAATTGGAAACTTTAGGTGGTTGGATAATCGATATGGGACACAACTTGATATAGGTGTCGAATCGTTGCAGTGGTGCCGCCCCGAACCTCCCGTCCCTCAGCACACACAAGTTTGTAATTTTAAGTAGTAAATACTTCATTGACAAGTGAACCTGTTCTGACAACACTTGAAGAAATGCATAACGTATCAATTTTTTCTTAAAATACCACGCAACGGTGAACTAACAATAATTAAAGCGTGTGTGCATCGAACCGTTTCAAATTAATTAATTAAATGTATATTATGAGTTCCGTCAACTTATTTTTAAATATAAAAATTTTCTTTTCCAACCTACGACATTATCAAGGGTACTTTTGACGTGAATAACGTTTAACGTCTTATACTGGGGTGGCATTTTAGAAATATTAGATGAAACGGAAATAGTCAGAAATTGCTGGCATATGAAACAAAATCCATCTAACATGATATTATTGGAGTTAAGCAAAGCCTTCGATTGCATAGACAAAGACTTATTATTAAAAAAACTAGAAAATCTAGGTTTCAGGGGTAAAGCGTTTGATCTTTTCTCCTCGTATATGACAGACAGAGAACAGTGCACCAAATTGGAAAAGAAAATAATGTAGTTAGAACATATTACTCGTCGTGGAGAAAGATCAAAAAAGGAGTGCCACAGGGAAGCATATTAGGCCCGATACTCTTTATTATTTTCATTAATGACCTAAGTACGGCAATAAGGAAAATATATTTCTATATGCAGATACTGCTGTCATATGTGAGGAGAAGGATCAAGCGTTTATTGTCAGTAGAATGAAAGCATGCGTGGCAGAACTGAATATGTGGTTCCATGATAATTGCCTAAAACTAAATCAGAGCACAACAGAAATTATAAAGTTTGGTAAATATTATGATTTTCCAAAAAATATTTCTATTTTAAAGAGTAATATAGAACTCACCACTTGTGTAAAATTCTTAGGAATTAAAATCGATAACAACTTAAATTGGAAATCACATGTAGAACATATTGTTCCAAAAATAAGTAAAGCGGTTTATGCAATAATATACTTAAAAAATGTTTGCTCTATGGATAGGGATACGTTATTCAGTGCCTACTACGCATATTTTCAATCTATAATTCACTTCGGAATTATGTTTTGGGGTGATTCAGTGAATGTAGAAAAAATTTTGTTAATACAAAAAAGTGTATTCGAATCATGGCAGGCGTAGCACCTAGAGAGTCCTGTAGACAGTTTAATATCCTTACGGTAACCAACTTATACATTCTAGAATGTGCATGTTTCGTTAAAAATAATCCTGAATTATTTTTAAATTCTGTAAACCATAAATATGACATTAGAAAAAATTCGACTGATGACCAGTCCTAGACTTCCCACCTAGTAAATATTTGCAAAAAATAAACACTCTTTTTTTTTATTCTTTGACTAGGCCCAAATAACCTTAGCTGTTGGTGGTCTTTAAAACACAATTTAATTTTTATTCTTTGAAAAAAGCATGGCCCTCTTTTTTGTTTGGTGATTTACTGATGGCTAGCTTAATATAGCAAAAATCATGGTTACCTTGATTTACGTACAATTTTTATTTTTTTTAGTAAAATATTTTTTTTCTCGAAAACTATACATTTTAGAGAAAAAAAATATTTACATTTTTTTCATATTATAACATCTAGAATTCATTTATATTTTTTTTTACCTATGTTAATACGTGACATTGAGAACGTTTTTTTGAATATCTCAGGATCCACTGAACCGATTTGACTCAAAATCTAATCAGATCTAAGTTAAAGGCTGATAAACACAATAGAACAATCGGCATGGCCGTATGTTGTTCCGTTCTTAAGATATCGAAGGCGAAAAATTGACCACACACATACACACACACACACACACACACAGACATCAGTCAGAAAATGATCTTAAACGATTGCTAGGGTCTCAAAACGTGAAGATCTGTTAAAATCTCGAAATATTTTTTTCGGACTAAATCCATTACTTCCCTACCATAGTAGAGGTGGGAAGTAACAATGACATTAGATTGACAAGTTCACATGTAGAATGTAGATTACCTATAGACGCGTTGACAACTTAGGTCATTAGCGTCTTAAATTATTACATTAAATAACAACTAACTTAAAACTAAAAAACATCACAAAACATCCATGAGCGCAGGTGGGATTCGAACCCATGACAATCTAGTCTAGAGGCTGGTACCAAGTACGCTATCCACTAGGCTACACTGCCCTCAATAATTAATTGAAATAAAATAAGACAAGGCTTGTTTATATGGTAACTATGGAAATCATTCCTGTTAATTTTGATGTCACAGTTCTTGAAAAATTCACTCTCATCTTTTTTTCATAACGCGCCTAAAGCAGTATAACTTCAAAAATACCAAAAATTCCTCTTAATCAGTTTTGCCTTTTGACCAGAGGTTTGTACTCTGGGATACAGAAACCTGTTTTGTTTTGTAATTTTTACATATATTGCCTATAATAGTGGTATCGTATTGCACTTTTCTGTAAAGTCGCGTTCACACAATCAATTATAATATGAAGCTACTACAGGCACGATTTTAGAAAAATCATTTTAAGAGAGCCTTAGATAGAGATCTTGTATTATATTGTTCCCTGTGTGCTATATTTATCGCAGCAATCACATATAGTCCAAAAGCTCTAGTGGTCAAAAATTGCAAAAATTTTGTAAAGGCTAATATTTTGAAATTAGCTAGTATTTAAGGTGTAAATAAATATACTTCTGTCAGCAAGTCAGCGGTCCGAACACCAGAGTCGAAGCGCTTGAAAACTAATGAATTGTAAATGCTGAAATTTGATACAGGGTTAATTTAATATCTCTAATCTCTAAATAGTATAAAACAAAGTCGCTGTCTGCCGCTGTCTGTTTCTCCGCTTACTTCTTCTAAATCACGCAACGGATTTTGAAACGGTTTTCACTAACAGAAAGAGCGATAGACGAGAAAGATTTGTATATATAATTTGTAAATATTTTGTACAAAATGGCTGAACTATGACGGTGTTTTGTCAAAAAAAACTGTTTTCGTACGCTTACATGGTTAACGCTGGCCAAATCTTTAGAGATACATCAAAACAATCTACGAAAAAATTGTAGGTCTTAAAAACTGCTATTAAATCATAATTTCATACCACTCGGGCGTAGCCGGGACGGGCCATTAGTTAAATATAATTAATGAAAAAAGCAGTCAGACCTCATTTTGACAAAACCGACTTAGTACACACCAACCGATAACTGCGGTTCGCGATTTTCAATAACAATTTTATAGGAAGTATTATGAGCTCGAATCAATCTAAATCATAGACTCCCAAACTTTTCAGAAAGAGAATTACTCAACGCCCTCAACCTAGAACATTATCTTACGAACGATTTTTCAAAATTTCTTCTCCTTTCTTTATGCTTTCATCGCCCCCTTATTTTTATTCAACGCCTCCCAATTCTTTCTCAGGGTACTAGCGCTTCCTGGATCGCTCAAGCGTCCCCAGAGGGGGCAGTACCGCTCACTTTGGGAAACACTGATCTAAATAATAGGGTTCCGTTTGGAGGTACGGAACCCTAAAAATTGTCCCGTTTTATAGAATAGAATCTTCCCTTTCCGAAAAGCTACAGTTTGTACGGATTTCATGCGAAATTTACCCCTATAGAATTACAAGATGATGACCGTGACATAGGGATTTAACACGTAAAATCAAACTTTCGCGATTTCCTGATTCGCTAATTATTTTAGGAAAAATATCTTCAAATAAAAGTTTTAGAACATAAAATTCTGCATCTAAATCATTAAACAAAATTAATTTTTTCTCCTACCTAGGCCGAAAGTTCGTACTTTCGTCCCTGCCAAGCGGGAACAAAGTCGCTCTTTATTCCCGTGGTACGGACAAGTGCGCGTGCGCAATAGAACTTATGCCGGCTTTCACGCACCTACTTCTGTCTCCTACACATTAAAATTATTTCCTTTAAAATTATTTTTTAATAATTTTAATAATAAAATAAAATAAAAATAATAATTTTAATATTTTTTTTTTTCAATTTTGCGAACTTTCGGCCTGGCAGGAGAAAACATAGTATGCGCAACACGGGAGGAAATTACCAGAGATGTACAAAATGGTTTTAAAAAAGCATTTAAATACAAAATGCAAAATACTTTTCAGATTTACTATTTCAAATGCAAAATACCAAATAGTTTTGCGTTTTGTATTTCAAATGCTAAATGCAAAATAAGTATTTTCAAAATACTTTTTCAAAATAAAATACCTTTTTACCAAATTTCAGATATTTTTATTTATTTTAGGTATTTATCATGAGAAATAGAGACACAATGCCGAGCCGAACAAAAACGTCTAATAACATGGCACCTTATGCATGCCATTTTGGTCATATTTATCAGTACGCGTATCAATAAATTCTGTTATGTTATTAATAATAATAATAATACTCACTTAAAATAATTCGGCAATACAAGCGTCATTCGTTCATTTCATTTTGTTTGACTGGTGATGTTGGCTAAACTTAATCACAAAGTATTTTGCATTTTGAAATGAATATTAAAAATGCAAAATACATCTCGAAAGGTATTTCAAATAAAATACAAAATGTTTTTTACTAAAAGGCATTTAAATGCAAAATACAAAAGAGATATTTTGCATTTTGTATTTGCATTTTAAATAGAAGTATTTCAAATAAATCGCATCTCTGGAAATTACTACATCTTCTCCCGCGTATTTGCCACCCTCGTCTTCGGCTCGGGTGGCAATTTTATACGCGGGAGAAAATGCAGCAGCATTTTCCTCCATTGTGGCACAATGTATACTATTGCATGTTTTGTAAAACTATTATTTGAAGATATTTTTCCTAAAATAATTAGGGAAGCAGGATATCGCGAAAGTTTGATTTTACGGGTTAAATCCCTATGTGCAGCAGTCACGGTCACCACCCTATACATATAACTACTTGTATGAGCGAAACTCAGCTCTGGCCTCTGGTGCGCAAAGCCATAATAGAGCACTGATATTTTAAATGTTGTAAAAGACAGAACAAATATTAAATAATATTAGAATAAATACATTTTTCACTAATTAATAAATTATGGATTGCCAAAAAACATAACAGTGCAATCAATTTTGAACATTTATTTGAAAAGTTTTAAAATTGGTATATAAGAGAATATTTTATCACAATATTAAAACTTTTTTCCTTCTTCACTTAAATGTCTAAAATCTCTAAAACCACATTTCCTATATGATATACTAGCGGTACCCGTCCGGCTTCGCCCGGGTGCTAAGGAAGCCCGAGTGCAATACACTACTCACTCGCTTCGCTCGTTCGCTTGAATATTATAAATACACTACTCACTCGCTTCGCTCTTTTGTTGGGGACTTTTTTTTAGAACTTTTAAAGGGGAACAATTCCGTCATACATGATTTTTACGTAACTTTAACCGCAACGGAAGCTCTCAAAAGGAATAATTTTTCCCGTTTTTGCAACATTTTTCATTGATGCTCCGCTCCTATTGGTCGTAGTGTGATATTATATAGCCTATATAGCCTTCCTCAATAAATGGGCTATTTAACAAAAAAAATTTTTTTCAAATCGGACTAGTAGTTCCTGAGATTAGTGCGTTCAACCAACCAAACAAACAAACAAACTCTTCTGCTCTATAATATTAGTATAGATTATACAAAAATTAATAAATAAATGTACACAGGTACTGTAATAAACAATTATCAGTAACGGATATATAATCTATATTAAGTACGCCAAATTAACGTGACTGCTTAAGCGTTCACAATCAAAATGATAACAATAAATCAATAAATTGTCAAGAATCAAAATTCCCGATTTTTCATTGCGGTAAGCATTTATTATTACTTCCTACCTCTACTGTGGTAGTCAAGTAGTGGACTGTGGAATAATTGAGTGGCAAAATTATTTCAAAATGTCAGTTTCCATTAACTGTCATCTATTCTTCACATTTCGTTTTTTGATTCATGTCAGCACGATGCATTTGTTCGCACACAAATGCAAAATGATCACCAACAACAACATGTTCACTTAGTAAATATACCTCAATACTTTGTAATGTTCTCCTCTGGCCCCAACTACTCCCTGTATACGTCGGTTCATACCCTCATTGAGTCCGCGAGTAGCATCTTTGCGAAGTATTCCTCCATTCTTTCTGGAATGTTACACGAAGCTCGTTTAAATATTGAGGAGGTATTGGCAAATCACGTACTTCCATTTGCTCCATTTATCGGCGATGGCTTTATCTTGATGCAAGATAATGCCCGACCATATTCAGCAATGTGCGTTACTGAATACTTGATAGAAGTTGGCTTGAAAAAATGAACTGGCCAGCTTGAACCCCATATAGCATGTGTGGGATATGTTAGATAGACACGTTGGAGGCCGAGAAGCGGTAGCAGCTACATTAAACCAGCTTCCTGTGGCACTTCAGGAAGAATGGAGGAATACTTCGCAAGATGCTACTCGCGGGCTCATTGATGGTATGATTTTATTTTATTTATTGTAAATTATAGACGCGTCGACAACTTAGGTCATTAGCGTCTTAATTACATTAAATAACAACTCACTTAAAAGTAAATGACATCACAAAACATCCATGAGAGGAGGCGGGATTCGAACCCACGACAGTCTGATCCAGAGGCCGCGACGCTAACCACTGGACCACGCTATCCTCTTGATGGTATGAACCATATATATAGAAATCCTGGGATGTGGTATAAAGTGCCACTTTAGACGAGTGGGGAAGCCATTCAGGGGAGGGTGCATGCCTGTCTTATGGACATGCCCATGCTATACATGTGCCCACGTTCTATTGGCCGCGTCTTTGCGCATGTTCAATTGCTCGTACAGCGCTTGCGCAACTGAAGCGACCAATAGAATGCGAGCACACTATCTTCCTCACCTCCTCCCCCCTCAATAGCAACCACCCCACTCGCTTGTACTACATCCTCAGATTTCTATATCTATGATATGAACCGATGTGCACAGGCAGTTGGGGCTAGAGGAGGCAATACAAAATATTGGGGTATATTTTAGTGAAAATTTTGTTGTTGGTGATCATTTTGCATTTGTGTGCGAACAAATGCACGTATTGACATGAATCAAAAAACAAAATGTAAAGAACAGATGACAGTTCATGTAAACTGGCATTTTGAAATAATTTTGCCACTGAGTTATTCCACAGGGTATTTTGAAATTAGGCAAAAAAACAACATTTCGATTATCCTTGTATAATATGTCAAAAAACCAATTTCACTTAAAATTTGTACAGACATCTTAGAACTAATAATTGAAACTACAGTTTTCTAAAAAAATCACTAAAATCGGACTAAAAATAAGTAGAAGTAAAAATAAAAAAGTTATCAAGCCTTAAACTTAATATAATTTTAAGATGCCCGTTTTTTTGCACCTGAGTGTATAGAGAATAATTCTATTCAGAATTCATTTACATATTTTTTTAAAGAAAATTCCAGCCAGTTGGACGACGAGATCATTCCACCTCAAAAATTCAGTATATACTACTGAATTTTGGAGATGGAATGGTCCCCTCGTTCAACTGGTTGGATTTTTCTTTAAAAAAATATGTAAATGAATACTGAATAGAATTCCACCTCCAAAATTCAATTTAATTATACTGAATTTTTGAGGTGGAATGGTCGCGTTGTCCAATTAGCTGGAATTTCAAATGCAACTCCGGGTGTTTTATTTTATTTATACCTACCATCCTGATAGTTCTTACAGTTTTTTTATATATTTTTTTTCTTTCTGTATTTTCATATGACAACAGGTATATTCTTTTAACTCCAAAATTTATTTAACTCAAACAAATTCGAAGGTAGCGAACGGTCCAGTCAAAGAAAATCACACGTATATTTTAGTTCTAAGAAACTCGAAAAACTGATATCTTTTTGAATTAGCGCCATACTTTAGTTCAAAATTTCCTCGAGCGTCTATAATCCACAATTCTTCAAAATTTCCAACTACAATATCTCAGCAGGCAACTCATTAGAGTCGATTTCATTTTCTCTTTGTTTTTTGTAAGGCCACCAAGTGCCAGGATTAGGTCAGTTTAGTACCGATTAATATTTCTAATTTGTTATTATTTTTAATAGCAATCATTTTGAAATTTCAATAAATACTTTTTACCAGTTCTCGGATTAGAACCTGGGAACTGGGGGCTTGTAATAGAAGAGCTATGGAAACGCCATGTAAACAACGACATTGCTATTCTCAAGCCCTATAAATTTTCAGATCTTATGAAGAATAATATTGATTCAACTGCACATAATATATCAACAAATTATTAATAATGAAAAATCCCAATAGATCTCTATTTCTCAACACTACATTTTAGTGGTTAAAATTCTGTCTAGTCATTGTATTACAAATCAATCTACTTTTTTTATTCATGGAAACTTTTAAGTGACTGCGAATGTTTGATTGAATCGAATCGGAATCACTTTTTAAGATTTGGACAGCCCGAATTTTCGACATTCATGCTATAATATAATATCATCAAGGTAACAGATGTAATAGCAGATTGTATAATATCTAGATGCAGGTGTGCAAGCTTTCACGGCCGACATTGTTCCAAATCTTCATGGTTTCCGGGCTTGTAGGCCGTGGTCCGCTGGTATTTCTACCTGACGTTTCGTCTACAACTGCGGTAAACATTCTCAAAGGCGATGTGGCAGCGGTCGAAGTGCCCTTCTTGGCGGCTCACAGGTCAGTGACACTGACCTGTGAGCCGCCAAGGAGGACACTTCGACCTAGATGCGTAATGTGTGTGGTGACAGTATGTAAAAATGAGCGATAGCGAGTTTTTACAATCACACGAGTCATAATACCATTATACACGAGATATATATTATGGTATTTTTTGCCATACCCATTGCAAGATGCCCACTTTTCACTTCAATTTCAAAAAATGTTGACAGTTCATTTGCGTCGCCATATTTACTTTTACCATATGCTTTTACAATAGGCCGTGAAGGTCGTGAGTATCTAACCGCAGGCGGATAGAAGGAATAAACAGAAGTTGCCTTGACAACCGTTTACTTACCGCACTTGGTATGTAATGGAAACACCCAATACACGCCGGTATACACGCATCGAAAGTAGCTATTTTGTAGTTGGTATGGCAAAAAATATAATATCTATGACCGCACGGCAAAACTGCTTCTGTCAGATTTTCAATAAAGATGACTATTCAATAATATCCAGTTCATTTAATCATCCAGTTCTTTATTTTTTCCCGTAATGAGAAAAGGCAGCACTGCAGATCACAATATGTCTCGAGGCACCTTTTGACCACACAAGCGCAGGGCCGGATTATTGTTAAAAATAATTTCTTGCATTCGATTTCTTTCATTGTTACAAAATTACATCCTAATCAACTTTTCTAAATGGATTTTTTTCTTGTTTTGAAAATAAAGGGACCTACTTTTTCTAGGTCATTTTTACAACTTTACAAAATTAACGACTTTTGAAGTGAAAACTTCCTTAGGCGCGCTTTGCCTGAGTATTGAACGAAAGTGAACCGTCACGCTTCGGGTCATTGACGTTGAATCGGGTTTACTCGGTTCACGAAAACGTTTTTGTAGTATGCTGGTAATAAGTTTTTTGTAGTTCATAAGTGCGCTAATAGATGATACTAAAACTTATTTGTAGTTCATAAGTGCGCTAATGATGACACTAAAATTTAATTGAAAATGTTTTTGTAGTGTGTTGGTAATAAGTTTTTTGCAGTTCATAAGTGCGCTAATAGATGTCACTAAAACTTAATTGAAAAGGTATTTGTGGTATGTTGGTAATAAGTTATTTGTAGTTCACAAGTGCGCTAATGATGACACTAAAATTTAATTGAAATGGTTTTTGTAGTGTGTTGGTAATACGTTTTTTGTAGTTCATAAGTGCGCTAATAGATGCCACTAAAACTTAACTGAAAAGGTATTTGTGGTATATTGGTAATAAGTTATTTGTAGTTCACAAGTGCACTAATAGACAACACTGAAACTTAATCTGAAACTTAATTGAAAAGGTTTTCGTAGTATGTTGGTAATAAGTTATTTGTAGTTCATAGGTGCGCTAATAGATGACACTAAAACATACATTTATTTTAAAATAAGAAAATCAGAAGTTTTCACTTCTGTCGTGTGGTCATAAGCACACACCCACTTTTTTTTTTGATATTTTTGAAATTTGGAATGGAGTTATACAATCGCCGTCTAAACAACTTTTTTTAGTGGAATTTTCATATTTTGAAAAATAAAGGTATTTTTTCTTGGTCATTTTTACAACAAAACACCTGTAGAAGACCGAATCAACTCGTTTTTGGTTTACCTTAGTGTTACATCAAGCAGGACTCGATCCCTAAATGCCATTCCGACATTCGAACATTTTTTGTTTATTACACCTCTTGTTACATCTATTCTGGAGCACACTGAATAAGTATTATGCCTACCTACCAGGGGTGGATCTACATAGGGACTAATAGGGCTTAAGCCCTGAGCCCCCAAGTGTCAACTCTGATTTTAGTGTTATTAAAAATGAATTTTAAACCCCAATTTAAAGATTTTTAATCAAACAAAATTGGGGCCCCATTGAACTTCAATAAGCCCTAGGCCCTGGAAAACCTAGATCCGCCCCTGCCTACTACGTAAAAATAATAATTTCGTTCATCATTAAGCCGCACCTGTATATGTATAGGTAAGACCAAAGGGAATCCCCAATCATGTCAGCTATTTACTCACACCAATGCATTATTTATAACAGAAGTATGAAAACTGGGGGGCCCGCCCCAACTGGAGGCGTAGGACATTCCCAAGAACAAGCTCATCTTTGTCATTGAAAATTGTTCAGATTTCACAAGTTAACACTTCATTTAATTTACTTTATATTTCGTCAATAATATTTTCATAATTGTTTGTATTTTTAATTTGAATAAGTAGTACATGTTAATATATTTTTATTTTTGTACGTTGAAATTTTTAAAAAGGAGTTGTCACAACTACGAAAATATTAAGGTGACTTTAAGGGGAAGACAGAGATTGAAGTAGACCTAAAAAGGAGCGTGGCTGAAAAAATTGCGTACCACTGATCTATGTACACAACTGTTTAGCGCGTATGTCTTTTTTAGGGTTCCGTACCTCCGAACAGAATCCTATTACTGAGCCTCCGATGTCTGTCCGTCCGTCCGTCTGTCACAAGGCTCTATCTCACAAACGGAAAGTGGTAGGTAGTTGAAATTTTCACAGATTGTGTGTTGTTGTGGCATGAATCCTGGCAAATAATAATTAGAATTAAATGATCAATTAATTTTATTAAATTAATGTTTTTTTAGTTTTACAACACTGTATTATTTACTACATGTACTACACTGTACTATAATGTAAATTAGCCAGTCGACCGACTGGATCAGTTGGTAGAACGTTTGACTGAAGAGCTAAAGGTCTCTGGTTCGATCCCGGGTTTCCCATCGCAATATTTTTGTTTTGTTTTTTATAAAATATTCTGTTAATATAATATTTATTCAAGACATGCACGCTTTTAGTATTTTTTTGTGTCTGTAAAGCGAATCTTAAATGACCGTTTATCGACTGGTGACGTCATGATCCATTATGAAACGCTTTTCGATGTTATAATGAAAAACATTTGAAAAACCCGTTACATAATGAACCATTATGTACCTCTTTTCGATGCTATAATGAAGTGAACGAAGTAAATAAATATTGTATCAAGGCCAATGCCTTCATTATGCGATGTAATGCTGTCAGTGAATCTATGGTTTTTGACATTAATTCAATAATTTAAGTCCAAAACTATACATGTGTTGAATAAAGTATAGTGTGCAACGCGTGTGCTAAATCTTTATGCGTCAGACGCATAAAGATGTATTTAGCACACTAGTTACGCAATATACTATTTTTTTACATAAAAAATTATTTACATTAAAAATTAATTCAATTTAATTTGATACGGAAAAATTTGGAAACACTGAAAAGAACAAAAAAAATATTAGTAAAAAAAACTTTTTAAAATAAATATAAATCTATTAATTTTTTACCCCCACCTAACTCCTTATTTTTATTTTTTAGTACTGAACCCTCGGTGCGCTAGTCTGATTCGTAGTTGGCCGGTTTTTTAAACTAGATAAAGAATCTAATCAAATGCAATATACCGTTCTAATAGACGAACAACTTTCTTTGATAGACTATTTCTAGAGCAAACACTTCTTAATGCAATTTGTTCGTATTTGTGCTGGATTTATGCTCTACACATAAATGGTCCGAAGTCCGAACATAGCTTTTGCAATAACATATTGGATATTTGCAGTCATAAGTAGATTTTGTCATTAGAATAATATCAACAACGATTTATTAATTATAAATACAGGTTCCTGATATTATAATGGTGTCTGTGAAAGTGGCGACCAATGCTTATTTAGAGTTGAAAGTGCGGCCAACACATTGGATTTAAATTCTCATAATTTAGAGTTTAGACTAACGACAGTACAGCGATGGTTGCAAGTGCGGCCACTGGGAACGTCCTCTGATAGTAGACGATAAAAAGGAACACCGCGAATTCTCATTTTCTGGACCAAGAGAAGTGAACATGAACTTCGAAAATGCCACTATCTCTGCCGTCAGAGAGATTTTCCCCAATGTACGCGTAGCTGGGTGCAATTTCCACTTTAACCAGTGCATCTGGAGGAAAGTGCAAGAACTTGGACTTGTCAGCAAGTTGATGAAGAACGAAGAGATCCGGTCATGTATACGGATGCGTGCAGCTCTAATATGTTGACGATGAATGGTTGTGCAATGTGCATCCAAGAAGCCACACAGACAAATGAGAAACGTGTTCGGTTTTATGCTTACTTCGTTGACCAGCGGCTTCAAAACATAGATCTTCCCATTGACAGCTGGAAAGCCAAATATATTTTATACAGATATTAATTGTCAGTCTCAAGCCTGAGTAAATTGTGAGAGAAAATTATGCGATACCAGCAAACAAGTAAAGGTCGCTCCAGAAAAGTGGCCACACTCAGGGCCGGATTAATCATGTCAGGGCCTCTAGGCAATGCAATTCTCGGGGCACCTTTTCAGCCGTTTGAAGATGATCAGCTCTTTTCAAGTTGATGAAGGGATGTGAGTAACTTCCAGAGGTCTGATCGACTCTAAATTTGGTATCCTGTTCTGTTCTGTTACTTCAATGTGTGCAGTGATATGGCAACAAAATGGTTATCTTAACCTGATGCTGCAGCATCAGCAGCATCACCTGACAGATCAAGCATTTCAAAACTTTTGTTTATCATACTGAATTTAGACGCATGCTGTCAGTTGATGAAATACTTCATACTTACAGAACATAACCATCTAGTATCGAGTAGCAGAACTAATAATATGGATGCGTTACGTAGCGTATTGTATGATTCATAATATACGCTACGTAACGCATCCATACTATTAGTTCTACTACTCGATACTAGATGGTTCTGTTCTGTAAGTATGAAGTATTTCATCAACTGACAGCATGCGTCGAAAAAAAGCAATAATACCTATTGTCATTGAGGATACAAATTTTCCAATTAAATTTTCACTCTATGAAACATTTTCAATTTCTTTTGGGCCCCTAGGCAGTTGCCTACTCTGCCCAATGGTTAATCCGGCCCTGGCCACACTTTCGCAGTTAATGAGAAAATTCAATTTTCAAGTGGCCGCACTTTCAACTCTGGCCGCACTTTTGTCAGTACTATTATAATACCAATTTTAATCTACTATTAAGTAGGTACCTATATAAAATTCTTTGTGTATGTATTAAAATCTATTTGACGGATTTTATTCTTTTTTTTAATGTTCCTTATGATTCCAGAAGTGCTATAGGCTATGTTTTATTCAACTTTTTAAATTAATTTTTGAATTAATTAATTAAATTTTTAGTGGTTCTCTACTACTAAAAAACGTTAAATTCCTTTGCATTTTAGCGTATTGGCGGAATCCTACTAACACCAGCCCGACTTCGCTACGCAGGGGGAGAAATTCTCGCGGGGGGGATAATAAATCATAAATTCTTATCTGTGAAATACTGAATCGATTCTAAAAATTCTTTCACTAATAGAAAGCTACACTCCCTGAGTGATATAGGCTATGAGATAGTAACAAAACGTAACTCTGAAATTCTTTTGCATTTTAGCGTACCTATAGGCGGAATCCTATTTAATATTATAAACACCACCAGCCCGACTTTGCTTCGCAGGGGGAAAATTTCTCACAGGGGGGATAATAAATCTTAAAATCATAAATCAAAATAAACTTGGGCGAAGCCACGTATAGTGGCTAGTATTCAAATAAAATCCTTATAAGTTGAGTAGAAATTATTTTTATTGCACTACGGCTAATTCTTTGTGATTTATTATAAACTTTTGTTCAACTTTTAAAAATTACGTCTTCTGAATGACCCTTACCAACTTTCAATTTTGGATACAACATTATGCATCACCTAGCGAAGCAAACTTCCATCTATTCCTGTAATTTTTTCACGAAAATGATCTTTCAGCTTCTCAATTTTTGCAGAACAACTTGAAAGATCCTTTCCTTCAAATACCCCCATAGGAAAAAATCGGTTGCCGTTAGATCGGGGGACCATGGGGGCGAAGGCAAATTTCCAAATCGAAAAATTATACGGACGTCAAAAAATTCTTATAGATTTCGTGTTTCTGGTTGTGTGAGTTGTTGCTTCATCTTGTTGGAATGACAGCAATTTCTCTCTATTCATTTCTGGGATGAAAAAAATCCGTTATATTGCTAAAATATTACAAATTTGTTAAAAATGTGTGTTTCTTTTCCATAAAAAAAACACTGTTCTACAAAATAATTAAATGAACTTGTTTGTGACAGGCGCCGAAGTCAACTCGCGTTGACTGCTTAAAAGAGAGAAATTGAGTTCAACAGGGTATACAGTAGTAAAAATGAAAAGTTGATGAACAGTACTTATTTTTCCAAAAATTTGGCAACGGATAAAAAATACGTAATATTTTATTCATGACAAAAATTAGTTCGAAGATAATTTATTTTGCTGGAATGAAATTTAGTCATAATATGAAATTTACGAACAAATGCCTCCTGAAAACATCGGGTTGGATCATTTCCGCTTGTTCCCGTTCCACCATCTCTTTGTCAAATGCAAAAAAAATCCACAAATCTGTTTTAGCCATAATCCTTAAAGGCAATACTGAATCTATAACAACCCCACGTGCCGATATAGAAACTATAGATGGGTTCATCTCCTGAGCAGTGTTGGTTTACCAATTGAGTACTCTAGGCACGTGCCTAGGGGCGCCGACGTTTTGAGGGACACCGAAGGCGACCCTCAAACAAAGATTAATAATACCGAAAACCGAAATTTTTAAATCTAAAATAAAATTGATGTTTTTTATAATTTATAGACCTTTTTACACAGTTTTTGTTGAACTGTTTTTTCAAATCTTTTTTTGTTTGCTATTTTTTGTCCTATATTTTTCAATAAAATATAACAAAAATGAGTACCTACCTAAAAAATTGAATTGTGAATTACAGACGCTCGACAACAGAGGTCTAGAGTACCTACCTACTTTATCTGTACTTTTAAATAGAAGTTGGTATGAATGGTATGGGGGGAGCCAAAAACATAGGAAGCAGATAAGATTACGTATCAGCAATGGAAACCCCAAAGTATATTGTCAAGTAAAATTAAGCAAAATCGCAGGATAGTGGACAAAATAATTTGATTTATTAAATTAAATTGTTAAAGAAAATTGGCTCACGTGGTCAAAGAAAATCAACATAACTTTTGATATGCTTATTGAACTTATTTGTTTTTGTTTTGACACAAGTTATTTTAGCTACAATAACAATTTCTACCTTCAACTTGACGGCAGCGCAATGGGAAACCCAGCAAGTCCAGTTTTAGCTAACATTGTGATGGATTACGTTGTTTCCAAAGTACTAAAAACCTTACCATATAAAATTCCGATACTAAAAGTTTACGTGGATGACACTTTCATTGCAGTTCCCGAAAATAAAATTGATGATTTATTACAAAGGTTCAACCAGTTTAATGAAAAGATTCAATTCACTATGGAGAAAGAAGTTGATAAATCAATTCCATTTTTGGACACCTTAGTAACACGCTCAGCTTCGGGAGAATTAAAAACGAATTGGTATATGAAACCTTCTCATTCAGGCAGACTTCTGAATTTTCGATCTAACCATCCAGTGCAGCAGAAAATTAGTGTTATAAAAAGCTTGTTACACAGGGTAACAAAATTAAGTCACCAAGACTACCATAAGGACAATTTTAAGAAAGTTGAAAATATCTTAAAAGCTAATAATTACCCTGTCAACTTTATACATCAATGCGTTAATAGGTTTATAGAGGACCAAAATCACCTAAATAACACATCGGATACTGTGGATGAAAGATCTAAGTCTACCAAGATTTATGTTAGATTTCCATTTGTGAAGAACTTGTCTTATAAGATCAACAGATTATTTTCGAACACAAATATTAAGTTGGTGTTTTATAACTTAAATAAATTGGATAGGTTATTCACAAGACTTAAAGATAAGACGCCTATCTCACATCAATCTAATATTATTTATAAAATACCTTGTGAATGTAATAAGTGTTATGTGGGACAAACTAAACAGTTATTAAAAAATAGAATTTATCAGCACAAAATGGACTGTAGAAACATAAACTTATTAAGTGATAATAAAACGGCGTTGTCATCTCATCATTTCGACACTGGGCATAAATTTCTTTTCAATGAAGTTCAAATATTAGATAAAGAGTCAAATTGGAAGAAACGCAATATCAGTGAAATGTGTTTTATTAGAAAAAACAATTCAATCAATTATAGAACAGACACTCAAAATTTAAGTAGTCAGTACAATTATATTATGAAATTATACTAATTTTTGTATTATTATTATTTGATTGTTAAAATTTATAGTCAACATAATTTGTTACCATGTTACCATGTTTTTGTCTTATGTACCCTATCTTATGTTAATTGCTATGGTTAGTAATTAATATTAATTTTCATAAATATTGTTATTTTTAATATTGTACTTGAAAAAGTCTAAATCTATAGACGAAACGTCGTACATTTAATTTAATAAATCAAATTATTTTGTCCACTATCCTGCGATTTTGCTTAATTTTATTATAATCACGATGGACACGATTTCTAATATATATATTGTCAAGGCTTCTGACACAGATCTTGGTGATTATTTTGGGAATATACATATAATTAGAAAATAGGAAATAGGGCTAGAACACGTGATTCCACAAAAGGTGAATTAAATCGCGTAAATTGTATGGAATTAGCAGCGAATTTTAGTTCCGATTTGTGTCGCGCTTTGTCTTTACCTGGCTTCCACGCATTTACTGGGTACGCTCTGGCGGCAAATATCACCCTCGTTCGCAATCGTCAACCTACCACTCTAGTTGCACAATGTACCTACTATTACATTTCTGTAGCAGTATTTCGTAGTACCTACCGATTTTATGTACATATTTTATTGGATATTTACTTGTATTTTATTGTATTACCGGACTTACCCTATGACAAATTGGGAACAAAATGTATCATTATCAAATATATCATTATAATTATTATCTATTATAGCGACTAATAAACAAAAAAATAAAATAAGACTAGCTCTAATCAAATTGTTAGTAGCGTAAAATGATCAGTTACTTTTCATCTTAGTATCCATCTTATGAGTATTCGATACCGCAAGTTTCCCCTCACTCTTCATTTCAAATCCTTTCCCCTCGCCTAAAAACGGTTATCGTTCTCCCGACGCTATTTTTAAAACTAAAGGTTTCGGGTGAACGCCTAAGGAAAGACCAAGATTCACATTACAGACTCAGGCGAAGAATGAAAAAAAGTTTCCTAGAAAAACTTACAACTTTTTAAAAATTATATAATCTTTCACACGCAGCCGACTTTTTTTTCAAAAAAGGGATCTATAGTGTAATTCTTAATCCCTCATTTGGGATTACCCGAACCATTTTGCTTTAAAAATAGCGTCAGGAAAGCTATAACCGTTTTAGGCGACGGGAAGAGATTTGAGATGAAGAGTGCAGGGAACTTCCAGTATCGAATACTCTTAACCAGTAAGAATTCAGACCTTGGCCTTACTCAACAATGTCATTTTACATGTGCTTTACAAATTTTTAATGCTAGAAATTCGACGAAAGCTATGGATCAGCTTTGCTTAGTTTCTTTAATTTTCAGGTCAATATACACTTCTTACAATATACACTTCTTACAATATACACTTCTTACTACAAGTTTGGTGTATTCATAGAAGTTGCATCATATCGCGTACATTTAATGCATTGGTGTTGTTATTTACATATTACAGCATAATCTCGGCAAATATTGACATTAATTTGTATTATAAATGTGCCTATATACAGGGTGTTTCAAAACAACATGTAGATATTTTAAGAGGCGGTTAATGACGCGATTTTATGAAGAAAAGTTCATATAAACATGTGACCTAAAATGCTTATTTTCCAAGGCACAGGGTGTTAAAAATTGAACAGCGAAGATGGTTTTATTTAATTATTTTCGAAACGTTTGAAGATACGTTAACACAATTTTGAACACGCAATAAACTTTTTATGCATAATAAAAAAAATTAGAGTTACTGACGAAAAATTATCACGAGTGGGTTAATAGGATTGGGGGGGTGGCTGCGAGGTATATACTGTCATATTTTTTGCGTAGCCTTTTTTCCATAAACTTTTTAACTGAGATGTGCCGTTTTTTGAATAAAAATAATTTTTAACTCGCATTGCATTTCGCTATTTGCTGTCTACAGAATTTCAATTACTTGCGCCCCCCAGGGGGAACATTGGAATGTCGTTGTTTATCGCAATTGCATTCCAATGTTCTTTGGGAATTGGCGAACCCAGGGAAACCCGAGCACGCACCAGTCGGTTGTGTACCCGGCTGGGTGATTCATTTAGGGACTATTCTGAAGGAAGGACAGTCGCAACTTTTTTCTTCTTCTGTTCTTCCCTCTTTTTTGTTGTTGATAGCGGTCTTGTCCCTCCGTTATGGGTACACTTTTGTTGCTGTCCTTTGTTTGTAGTAGTCCCTAATAGTACACCTGCGTGTTTGCCGTGCGCGGTGACCCGTAAGGCGGAAAAGAGGATCCTGGCAGTTGAGGTTCGCCTGGGTGCACCAACACACTGCTTTGGCCTCCGCTTCGGTGTACTACTAGGGACAGGTACTACTAGGGACTACTGTCTCTAGTAGTACACCTGCGTGTTTGCCGTGCGCGGTGACCCGTAAGGCGGAAAAGAGGATCCTGGCAGTTGAGGTTCGCCTGGGTGCACCAACACACTGCTTTGGCCTCCGCTTCGGTGTACTACTAGGGACAGGTACTACTAGGGACTACTTTCCCTAGTAGTACACCTGCGTGTTTGCCGTGCGCGGTGACCCGTACTCGCTCCCTTCGCTCATTCGCTCGAATTCATAATGAATAGCCCGCGATTTATTATTAGTGGGTGTAATATTACATTTCACATCGCTTTTGACATAGATAAACTTGATTTCAATCCAACTTGGAATCAGTCCGATATGTACTCGGACGAATCCGGGGCGGGCAGCTAGCAAAGAAATAAGCTATCAAATGGTAAAAACCGCATTCAAATCTGCTCAGTATAGCAGATTAAAATCGATTTTCACCCGAGCGAAGCCGGGCTGGGTCGTTATTATAGACTTAAACCTTTCCTAAGAAATAAGCTATCGAATGGTTAAAACCGCATTCAACTCTCAATAGACTTAATCGATTTAAACGAAATTCGGTACACATGGAATCCATCACCGAAGCCTATTCAAAAAGCGCGTCGGAAAACTTTAAGGTTTGTATTTAGGGCATGAAAAACATTTTTGGCTTGAATATCAATAATTTTTTGCACTTTTAGAAGTCAGGTATTAGCAAGTACATTATTTTGTCGGCTGGGTTTGGCACTGCGACCAGTGTTTTTATTATTATTGTTGCCAAAAAATCTAATAAGAAAATAGTTCAGCACTAAATCGTCAGCCATCTTTTTACAAAGATCCACTTCATAGAAATCTTGAAATATGACTTTCTGAAAACAAACAACTGCGGAAAACATTATTTGTTGGTGGTTTTTTATTTGTTTATTTTTATTAAATGTAAATTATTATTTACATTTATAAGTAAATATAAAAAATTATTTGTTATAAAGAGCGCATCAAAAATGTCTTTTCTCGCTTTTTTAATTTTTTAAAGACTTTAAATAACAAATAAATTTCAGTAGGTACCTACTTCAAAGAAAATTTTTATAAACTTCATAGCATGAAATATAAACAGAAAGTTCTCCGCGGATTTGGAATTCATTTTCAAAATACAGCAGTGAGCAGGATTCATCATTATAAAAGTATTGCAAAAATTAACTTAAAAAATCCATTAACAAGTTATAGTAGCAGACTTTAGCTCTGTGTTCGATAACTTATGCAGTGTACTATGTCACTGTGTGTTGAATACTTCCCAATAATTGGAAAGTATTCAAAACCAGTTCCGGAATGGAGGATGATTTGATATTGGAGGCCCTAATTATTAGGGCCTCCAATATCAAATAACCTTAAATTCCGGAACTGGTTTTAATATTTGGTTCTCAGTTTCGAAATTTCTGAACTAGTTACGATATCGGAAAAAGTCTAGAAAAATACTGCATGCAGAAGAAACATATTTTTTTAATATGTTTATTGATACAGAAAACGCTAAATGAAACTTTGAGTAAGACAAACGAACAAAAAACTGACATTATCGACTAGTAATAATTAGGAACACTTCGAAAGAGATAGATATCACCAATAATTGGTAAAAAATGTAAGATCCCACTTTCAAGTCGTCATTTAATGGAGCAAAAAAAAATTAATTTTAAACATTCGATATTAATTTCTTCAGTTCTGAAATTGATATATTTCAAAATTTTTGTCCGAAATTGCGAAATCTCAGAATTCCGAAGCCCTATTCCCAATATGTTTCTGTACGTGACAAGGCGAGTAAAAATAAAAATAGATAGAGCATTGGAGCAGTTAGGATTTAGTTTTTTTATGAAATAATTTTTGCAGCTATCTCGAAAATCAACATTGTAAATATTTCTGATGGCTTTTTTTTGCGCTACATAGAGTTCTGAAATAATGCCATGCTCCGTAGTAATCGTCATCACCACTCTTCTAACCATGCCTGCTACCCACTGACGTGCAACGACTGAAGCGTCCTAGGGTTTGACTAGGGCTTTCATTCGGAATTCCGAGATTTCACGATTTCGGAATTTTGGACAAAATTAAACATATCAATTCCGGAACTGAATAAATTAATATCATAAGTCCGAAACTAATGGAAAGATTAAAAATTAACAAAATTTTGGTTAATGTGACGACCAGAAAGCGGACTTTAATATAATTAAATTTTTTACCAATGATTGATGATTTCTCTAGTCTCGTAGAGTTACATAAAGCATAAGTTTTTTAAGTTTGATATTCGAATATTTTTATTGAAAACTTGAAAAACAGTTAAATGACGGAAAAAAAATGAAAATAAGAAATAGCTCTTAAACTTACTTGTAATATGCTGACAAAAATGAACAATGAGTAGATACAGTGTTTAAAACGCAAGGAATTGTACCACTTGACTATTTAAACCTATTGAATGAATGAATTGTAAATTATAGATGCTCGACAACTGAGGTCAGTAGCGTCTGAAAACAATAAATGTAAACAAAAGAAAAGCAAAATCTATTTAAACCTATTATTTACACAGACTTATGACGTGTCAACGATTATCGAATAAAGAAAAAAAAAAGATTTTTATCACTTTTTATCTATCAGTAATTATACCGCAAAAGCCACTAGGACGTCAATTTCCCACACTTACCATATAGTGCAGCGACATACCATAATAATTGTTCACTTTTGTATAAAAGCATGACATTTTGCATGATGAATGGGTACACCCTAAGGATAGTTTTAGGATTTCGGGTCACTTCAAAATTTATCCTGGAGCCCTCAAAATTCAAGATGGCCATTGGCGACCAACATTTTAATTTTCTCTAATTATAATAGTCTGGCTTGATCGATTTTCAGTGTACCTATACGTGTATTTTCAAGTACTGAATACGAATTCGAGGTTAAAATTGGCATTTTGCAATCAAAAGCCAGATGCATGAAAATTATTTTCTTTACTTTTTTGTACTTTTTTTTAAATAAAATCTTTTCTTATATTTTTTTTAATTTTTCTTACCTAAAATTTGTGTTCAACTCCTGAAATTTGAAAATACTGTATAAAGTCAAACCTTTATAATAAGAAAAAATTGAAATTTTGACACCAATCCTGGATTGTTCCAATATCTCAAAATGATCCTCAGGGTGGTGGGCTCATTTTATATAAACAATTCTTTGGTTACGTTAAATAACATCCGACTAATTTGCAGTATTGCGTTTAAAAAATAACGTTTTCACAAAAAAAAAAGTCATGTCTTCTTGAAATTTACGAGGAAACTTATGTATTATCTCTGAATGATTAATAAATGCATGACAAATGTCTACGATCACAAGACAAATATGGTTATGTCGAATTTTTGGTAAATCTTAATATATATATATATAAAAAGAAAATATGTCCTGTGACTGAATCATCACGAAATCTCAGGAATTATAAAGCCTACAACATGAAATGTGGCAAGTACGTTCCTTGTAGGACGTAGGCATCCGCTAAGAAAGGATTTTTTTAATTTCAATCCCTGAGGGAATCAAAAGGGGGTGTAGTGCACAGCCTAAACCACTGAAGATAGGAACATGAAATTTGGAAGTTATGTTCCTTACACGGTGTAGAGGTGCAGTAAGAAAGGGTTTTTCGGAAATCAACCCTTAAGAGGGTGAAATGGGGTGAGAATATTTGTATAGAAAATCGTATTCCCTACGTGTATCAACTTGAAACTTGGTATAAATCCTCTTTAAAACAAATAATAAAACACGTCTTTTAGGATTTTTCCCTAGAGCGGGCGCGTCTTGTAATTTTTCAACAGCGGGCGCGTGGTGCAAATATGCTACCAAATTGTAAAAGTACTCTTTTGACGCAGCCTTATCACTTTAATCACACTTTAATGCTTTAGTAACTAGAATAATAAAATTCTTGATAGTACTTTTTATAGTTTTTTGCATATATTTATTGAAATTTCATTTTACATAGATACTAATAATTAAAAAACTAAATATCTTCTTGTTAAGAACTTTTTGTATAATTATTAATGAAGAGTAAAACCCGCTCCTTTATAGAACCAGGAAATGGTTTGATAATATTTTTTGATTTATACTTGGAAGTTATATTATGGCACCAAATCAGTTTTTCGCCATTTTGTTTTTCTGTCTTTGCCGGTATAAAAGTTGTCATTGTCTTCCTCGAGCGAAACATCAGAAGAATCATCATCTTTTTGTTCCAATTCCGTCTGTGGATTTGAATTACGGGCGTCCTAATTTAAAAATTCTTGATCATCTTCATTTTGTTCCCACTTCAGCTCGGAATCAGAATTAGGGTCTTCTTGCATAATAACATCGTCTTCACTCCATTTCCCAGCATCCGGATCAGTCATTTCTTCTATACTAGTTGCCGAATCTGTTCTTCAGAAAGACTTTTCGGCCTGCAATGAAATATAATAAAGTACGATCATGGAATACCATTATACAGAACGTTTCCTAGTTGATAATAACAAAAATACTGTTTGATAATACCATAAATAAATAAAAATATTACTTACATGACTGGGCGCGTGGTATCAAATATGATACCAAAAGAACTTGAGTCGCCGCCGATCGCAGACCTTTATCAATTTTGACAAAATAAGCACTATTAACACTCATTCAGCAATAGTTGATAAGATACTGAAACGTATGGCGCTGGCAAATAAGTCTGTCATACCCCACCACCTCTCGATTTAATATTGGTAGCATAATTGCACCGGCGCGCCCGCTCGAGGGTTAAGAGAGTTGCAACGGGGTGTTGAAGTTTGTATGGGAAGGCATAATAAATCTAAATATACGTGAGCGGAGCCACGGGTAACCGCTGGTATTTGAAAGTAAAAACTTGAGACATTAGGTACTTTCCATGGCACTCTAATTATTAAATTAAAAAAATAAACTTTAAATAATTTTGTGTAAGACCAAAATAATGAAAAAAACTAAAAATGCAAATTTTGTCATGAACCTCGGTAAATGGGGTTAGAATAATATTCTGAACAACATTTTTTAATAATTTTTTTCGATATCTCTAACGCGAAACAAAATATCGAGTATTGACCCTGTTTGTGAATTCGTAGTAGTTCAGATTTCAGTTGAGTATCTTAAAAAATATGAACCGTCAACCTGTATGACTGTGCAAAAATTCAAATCTGTATTACTTCAAATAGCGAAAATATGGGACGTCTTCATCTTAAATGCGACACACTGTACATCTTCTGACAGATTTTTTAAAACTCTATTTCGAGTCACATTTTGTAAAAATGTTACACATTTTAAATCAAACAATTTTAAAATTTCTCAACCATTTCTTGGCTGTATGCATTACCTAGTAGTTCATTATTTTTTTTTTTCAAGTAAGGCTTAACTGACGCGTAGCACTTTCCGACGACATCCGAACCACAATAAAGTCGTCGTCTGTGGAGAGTAGCTAAAATGTAACCTAAAAGTATGGAAACTGGGTCGCAGCACTCACACGTCCGACACATTGCCCGACAATGCGACGACAGTCGCAATGTGTTGACGGTATCATCCACAAAATTGTCGCAGTCGGCAGGCCAACACAACTCACACGTGCGATTCTCCAACGACACACCAACAACAGGCCGGCAGTCTGTGTTGTGTCAACGCAGACTGACTGTCTGCCCTGCAAGTTTGGTGTGTATTGTCGAGAAAGCGATCTACTCACACGTGCGTCTGCACTACAACTAAAATGTGGTTGAAAAGTGGTCCATTGCTGCGACAGCGTAACCACAGAATGTCGTTGTATTGTGGTACGTGTGACCACTCGTCGATCGTATTCCTCGAGATTGTAGATTATTATAGATTCTCGACATTGTATTCATCGAGCTACCCTTCTCTATTACACGAGCATCTCGAACTCCAAGTGAAACAAAATTTATTCACCAGCATGCATTTCAAATCTAACATTAATTTTCTTTACGCTCATTCGGAAAGGTAACCAGGTGTAATCAGCGGTACTGTCTCATTTCGTTGCAGAGAAAAAATGGAGAACTGGATTATGATTAAGTAATCATTATTTTTATTATATACCAAAAACTTCTCAAAGATAACCCTGTGATATCCTATAAGACATGACATTCGATAGAGACATACTTTTGGTCAGTACCTTCATTTTTACAAGCTTTTATTTAACTTGCAATGTTTGTATGTTAGTTTGTTTGTTTAGGTCAAATCTTGCAAGTAAATTTTGAACGACTTCCACGTATCCGATCGATTTAAAATTTGGTACACATATGCATTCCCGATGACAATACATGAATCAATCGTTTTTAGAATTAAATTCAATCCCTAAGGGGGTCAAACGAGGGAGTAGGGTTTTTTTGAGTATTCAACGCCTAGGCTAAACCGCTAAAGCTAGAAACGTGGAATTTGGACAGTAGATTTCTTTTGTGACGTAAGCACCCACTATATAAAGGGATTTTTCGAAATTCAATCCCTAACGGAGTCAAAAGTGGATAAACTTTTGAACGACTAAAAGGAACAAAATAAAATATTAGTAAAAAAAACTTTTTAAAGACACGCTTTTATTTAAATGTACTAAAAAGGAAAAAAATAAGTTTTAATAATTTAGTTTCATAATTATAAAAGCGTGGGTCGTAACTAATAAAATATCGTAGAGTTTGCAACCCACCTTTTATAATTATGAAACTAAATTATTAAAACTTATTTTTTTCTTTTTAGTACATTTAAATAAAAGCGTGTCTTTAAAAAGTTTTTTTTACTAATATTTTTTAGATTCAGATACTTACATTAAAAAGTATAGCTAAAATACATAATAGTATATTAGATACAAGATATTCTCAATGGCGGCGGAACGACTTTTCGAGGGGTGGGGCTATAGAGTATAAGACCCATCACTTATGAAAGCTACAATTGGGAGGGGGGAGCTTGTCGTTACTTTAGGGGGATTAGCCAACATTATTCTTTGATTATACCGTAAAGTCGACATACGCGATTTAGCCTTATGGTCTAGATTTACTTTGTTTGGATTGGATGAGGCTACTTTGTCATATTAAATTATGTGACAACAACAGGAAATGTTGTGATACTCCTGTAAAAAACGCTATCTACATATATTAAAAATCAACTGCTTATAAATGTTGATAGTGGGGTGTGATATCGCCGTGTGAATCCGTCTTAACACCATCGACAGTCTTGTAGTGTCATGGATTCATGGTCAAGACGGCATACAATGATCAGAGGTTATGCTGCGCGTTGACCGGTATATCCACTTCTTCTTACGGGTTTTCTTCGATTATTATTAAATGAAGTGCCGGTTTCTATAAACTCGGAAAATGTCATTTTCTCTAATTTGAATGAAGTTGACGAGTTACATGAGTGCCTCATTTTAAGGAGTTGTTTTAGTGGTTTTAACTTATAATTCGTGTATAAATTGGTGAGTTTGTTTACCCAGTTTAAATAAAAAACTTTTGTTGAATGTCTTCATAGTTTTATAAATAACTTGTGTTGATCTGATGTCATTGTCAAGAAAATTTCTCTGTTTTGAAGAAATTTTTTTTTACCTGAAAGTTTTAAGTAAAACATAAAAAAAATACAACCGAATTGAGAACCACCTCCTTTTTTTGAAGTCGGTTAAAAATGGTGTTTAGTTTCCTTATAATACGCAATCAGTAGAGACTTTTGAAAATTGGTAGAAATGTTTATTTAGACGTTCAATTTAACTAGTTAAAATGTGAAACAATTTCAAAATGCAATTTTTGGTTTTGTTTTTTTTTGCGATTTTCTTGGAAAGTTCGTAATAATTTATCTGAATAAACATTTCCACAAATTTCAAATCTGTCAGATTTGTTCCACATAAGTTTTACTGACTGAAATTATTATTTATTATTGATAACAATGCAATTTTACTCACAACTTTACTTTAAGGTAGGGATAGTTATTTGTGTTTTGATTTGATGTGTTCTTAATATATTTTGTCAACTATTTATTTACATTTCAATTTATTCGTTATTAAAGTCCAGTATTACGAGACAAGTCAAATAATTTCCACACTTTTAAAATAATAATTAATCAGTATTAACTACTGTAAAAAATGATATACAAAAACTATTTAAGGAAGGGTTTTAATTAAAATAATATATTAAATATCCCGCCGTATTGTGATGCTTATTCAAAACTTCAAAAATGTTTTTAATGTATGTTTGCTGGAGAATAAAGAAAAAACTTTGACGAAGTACAGAAATATCTAACTGCAAAAATGAAGTTTAAAAATTTACCTATAAGGGTTTTAGTCAAATATATCAAAACACCCCACCTTATTTTAGTTTATATTTAAAATTTCAAAAATGTGTTGTAGGATATATGGAAAAATGTTTGAAGAAATAACGGAAATTTAACATGAGTTATATTACCAGTTTGTTTGACCTGCATCATGAAACTTTCAAGTAGTACCTACAATCTATATAACGAATTTTTTTAGCTGATTTAGGACAAAAATTGATTTTTTACTAATTTTGAGTCAAATTGTGCTTACTTTTAATTCTTTCCGATTTTCTTCTGACAAAATTACATTTTTTACAATTAGTTTTTGGATAAAACCTAAAATACTGTACAATTATTGTTTTTTTGACTTTAATGTCAAACTCATTTAAAAAAATTTAAATATATACAAAATGAAGACGGTGCTTTAATGTACCGCACCTTGATTAATATATTTTGTCTAATATACAGGGTGTCCCAAAAATCGACGTACAAACGAAGTGAGGTGCTAACTGCTAGGTGAGGTCATTTTCAATCAAAATAACCATAAATGTGGTTATCCAATTGTTGACGGTTCAAAAATTATTTCAATTTTTGTATTTTGCTCTGAAATCACCTAGTGCTTACAGAAAGAAAAAATAAAAAAAATATATGAGTTGTTTGGTTAATTTTTTTTTAATTAATATGATCCTGAAGGGTCTACCTCCAAAATAAAGCATTTTCATTAGCTGTTATCATATTATTATGTCAAATAAAAAAATGGTTTTGTGAACACTTTTCGGCTGCAAAAAATTGAAATAACTTTTTCACAACGCCGTTATTGAAAATTCAATTTCCGGTACCTGTTTAACGGATTGAAACTAGAGTTTCAACCCTAGGGATAAACATTTTCAGTTGTCGGTTTTCTCTGTTTTTTAATATTGTTAAGAGTGAGATAGAGCAATTGAGTCACGCCAACTTCAATTCGAAAACGTGAAAATGACAGACATAACCCCATATAAATTTCACATGGATCTGACATCTAATATTTTTGCGGCTTTTTCGGGCGCCCAAATTGCAGGTATGCACCTCAAATCAATTGTCGAATTGAATAATGAATTGTGGATTATAGACGCTCGACAACAGAAGTCATTAGCGTCGCAAATCGAATTGTAATAGAGCTGTTGTGAAAAATAATATGTAATACGGAACGAAACATAGCGTTTGCAACGCGTGTGATTGCTGCCCTCGCACCTCGGGCACCAAACTTCACACTGGTTGCAAACGCTATGTTTCTACCCTTGTAATGCAATATACTATTGAGCCGTCAATAATTGGATAACCACATTATATGGTTATATTGATTGGGAATGACCTCTTTTATCACCTCTCTTCGTTTGGACGTCGACTTTTGGGACACCTATATTAGATTCCCGTTACCTGATGTAAATTAATGTAATACAATTTAAATTAAAAAAAAAATGGGTGTGTGTTTATGACCACACGACAGAAGTGAAAACTTCAGATTTTCTAATTTTAAAATATATATACAATTTTTTAATCACACAGTTTAATCATAAATGTATTAAAATCGGCACAATTAAATTTAATGAATACTTTAAAGATAATATTAAGTTTTAGTGTCATCAGTTAGCGCACTTGTGAACTACAAATGACTTTTAACTCGTATTAAGTTTTTAGTGTCATCTATTAGCACAATTATGAACTACACACTATAACCAGCAAATACGTGTTCGTGTTTGAGCCGAGTAGCCCCGATTGTCACCGTCGGGTGTATTTCACATCACTGTTGTTAACAGCCCAGGCAAAGCGCGCCTACGGAAGTTTTCACTTCAAAAGTTTAAGATCTTTGTCTCACGAAGCCACTGTGTTGTGCGAAACAAGTGTTAAAAAATAAAGTTCTTAAGTGTAAATACAATAAAACGTTGTTTTTTTTTTAATTTTCAAATTATATAATTTATTAACTACTTAACGATTCATTCGGTATCAGCGTTGCCAGATTGCTTTCACAAAAACTAGCAAGTCCGTATTTAAAAAGCCAAAATTAATCAAAAAGAATCGCGTTTCTACCATGGATATAGGAATCTAGGGACGCAGTACAATTGCGAGCGGGGTGGTTGCTGTTGAGGGGGAGCAGTGAGGAAGCAAGTGTGCCCACATTCTATTGGCCGCTTCAGTTGCGCAAGCGCTGTACGAGTTTTTAATGTTGTCAAGAGTTGTGAAAGTGTCGTCCAAACAATAACCAACGACTGCATCTGGCGCAATTGAACATGCGCAAAGACGCAGCCAATATAATATGGGCACATGCACCATAGTCATAGCATGGACATGTCCATGAGACATAGGCATGCACCCTCCCCTGAATGGCTTCCTCTCCTCATCTAAAGTCACAAAGTGGCACTTTATACTTCGTCACTAGATTCATATGTCCATGGTTTGTACGTTTAATGAGCCATTTTCCTGAGAGTAGTTCCTTCAATTATCCACGAGAGGCAGCATTTGTGGTAGGTACAAACATTATTTATTCCCCATTAGTGTCGTGTCATTTTAGTGGTATAACTTAATTATTTAATTAATTTAATGTTAATAATAATTTAATAATTAAGTTATACCACTAAAATAGCACGACACTATGTTTGAACTTACCACAAGTGCTGCCTCTCGTGGATAATTGAAAGAACTACTCTAAGGAAAATGGCTCATTGATAAAGAAAATAGAAGATTTGGTAACATTATACAAAATGGACACATACGATATTCTACTCTCCACCTGCGAACGTTGTTTGGCGAACTCTCCCCCTGCAACACCCCAAAAAATGCCTTTGCGCCAACACCTCCCACCCCGCGATAAACTCTGCACCCTGCAAGGATTCGTTTAAAAAATCACCAAAAATCGTGTGTCCATTTTGTATAATTTTATTTTTACCAAAAATTTAAAAAGAAGTTTTTAATTTAATACATACTCGAACTAAATACATGTGCCTATAACTACGTTTGCTATACATAAGCTTTTTTTTGCAAGTTTTTTTTATAAAAAAGTAATAAACCGCTTTAAAAAGTAATAGATCTGTTTCCCCAGTTCCCGGATTCTATCCCGAGAGCTGGTAAAAGTGTCAATTGGATTTTCAATTTATTATTAAAAAAAAGATAATGAATTGAAAATATAAATTGGTTCTGGGCCCAAATAACCCTAGCTGTTGGTGGTCTTTAAAACATACACACACAAATCCCCTTCCCGGAAAATTTCCCAGTAGAACCCGTGGCTGTGACAGGGGGATAGACAGAATAGTGAGAAAAATGGGGTTTCACCCTTGGGTATGCAAGCGTAAAACTGAAAAAGCTGCCTATTTGTTTATCCACATCAGTGCTTCACCCCAATTTACTAGTAATTTAAAAGGTGGACACAAACTTTATTTGATTGGGTCAGAGTCTCAGAGACCATCCTAACCCATTCTTAGTTGTGCGTCTGTAAGATAACTCGATTTTTGTGCTGACTTTTCGTCTGCAACTGCGGTAGACATTTTCAAAGGCGATGCGGCAATGGTGGCAGCGGTCGAAGTGTCTTCCTTGGCGCCTCACAGGAGGGAAGACACCAGTCGTTGACACACTTACCTGTGAGCCGCCAAGGAGGACACTTTAAATAGATCTGTTTGTAATAGACTGGCAACGCTGTTCAGTATTAAGAGAATGACAATACTTATCTGTTCCGCATTATTTTAAAAAATAACACTATAAAATAAGAAGTAGAAAAACTATTTTAAGACATTTTAAAAAGGTCAAACAATTTGCGTATTTTTTTGTATAATTTACAATTATGTAAATTTTGAATAATTATATTTAATTTAAACAAATTAAATGTCATTAAAATAAACATTTCATTGCTCGCATGATTACAGCGAAAATCGTTTATAACGTTTATGAGGAACCGACAATTTTACATCGTTTTACGAGTTGAGACGTTATAAAAAATAATACACAAAGTAGTATACCGGGTCGTGAATAGAACAAAATAGATTTCTTATGAATATTAATACAAATTATTTGCATAGTACCTATACAGGGTGTCACTGTCCAAATAGTGCGTTCTCGGCCGACATATTGATTTTGGGTGAAGATAGAAAAAAAGTTTAAATACAAAGTTGTATGAATTTAATGGTGCTAACCGAAAAATATTTTTGTTTATACAGTGTGCTCCAGAAAAGTGGTGTTGTCTGCAACTCTGTTATTTTAAGTGGAACACCCAGTATATTATTGAATTTTTGGATTGTATTGATAAGTTTGCATGTCTTTTATTCATGACTTTTTTGTTTTTTTTTAACTTCCCATTGGAAGTTATTGTAATGGGTCCGAAAATCGAAATCAAAAAGGAAAAAAAATTTTTATATTTCAAGGTCACTACACTATTTTTACACTACTTTTAGAAAGATGTCTGTGTGTGTGTATGTGTGTGTGTGTGTGTGTACGTACGTACGTACGTATGTATGTGTCCATTTCTTTCTAAGACGAAATCTCGAGAATGAAAAATGATATCGACTACGTTGAGGTGCCAATCGACGCGTATTAACGTAAATATGATCTGAAAGAAATTTTTTCAAAATCGGTTTAGCCGTTCTTTTTTCTTAACCAAATAACCTCCAAAAAAGTAGATTTTACACAATATCTCGCGAATAAAAGATTATATCGACTTCGTAAGGGTGTCAATCGAGGCGTGTTAACTTCATTTTGATCCGACATAAATTTTATAAAAATCAGTTCAGCCGTTTTTTTTTTTTTTTTTTTTAATTATTGTTAAAAGTAATTTTTTTTTGACAACATAATACCTACTTGAAAATGTAATTTTTTAAACAAAACGACAAATATCTAAAAAAACGGTTAGGTTTAGGTGTAGATAATGTGTATAAACAATATGTAAACTTATCAAAAAATTCAAAAATTCAATAATGTCCAGGGTGTTCGAAAAAAATAACAAAATTGTACACAATATCACTTTTCTCTTGAACACACTGTATAAAAAAATATTCTTAGGTAATACACCACTAAAATTTATACAACTTTTGTATTTAAACTTTTTTTCTATCTTCACCCAAAATCAATATATCGGCCGAGAACGCACTATTCGGACACCTGTATAGTGTATATACTAGGTGTTCATTTAACTTCGAGGGATTGAGAATGGCCGAGCGTGTAGCAATGCTGTTGTTTACATGGTTCCTCTGTTACAAGTCCCCAGTTCCCGGGTTCTAGCCCGAGAGCTGGTAAAAGTGTCAATTGGATTTTCAATTTATTATTAAAAAAAATAATGAATTGAAAATATGAATTAGTGCTAGGCCCAAATAACCTTAGCTGTTGGTTGTCTTTAAAACACAATTTATAACTTCAAGGGGGAAAAATATGAAGTAGGTGTTTCAATTTTTAATTCGAGGACATTTTCAAGGTAATTCTAAGGTCAACTTTTTAAATAGCGGCTCATATTTTTTTTAGCAAATTCAGATTTTGAATGAGGAAACAAACAACTTTTGTCCGTAACTTGTTTTTATCCCGCATACAATTGATAAAATCTTTTAGTAAATACGGTACCTAATATAATCGCCTGCGATTTTTCAAGAGTAATAATAAATATTATGTACAACTAGCCGTTACCCGTGGCTTCGCCCACGTATTTTACGAGAAATTCTTCTCCTGCAAAACGAAGCCGGGCTGGTATTGTTTATTCGCTCGAATTTTATAATACATAACTCACTCGCTGCGCTCGTTCGCCCGGACCCTGTTAATACATTGCTCACTCGCATCGATCATTCGCTTGATTCGCGAGATTCTCCCCCCCTAATTTGTTATCCCCCCGCGAGAATCTCCCCCCTAATTTGTTATCACCCCGGGAGAATCTACCTCCTTAATTTGTTATCCCTCCGCGAGAATCTCCACCACTAATTTATTATCCCCCCGCGAGAATCTTGCCCCCTAATTTGTTATTCCTCCGCGAGAATCTTCCCCCTAATTTTTTATCCCCCCGCGAGAATCTTCCCCCCTAATTTGTTATCCCCCCGCGAGAATTTTCCCCCTTATTTGTTATCCCCCGCGAGAATCTTCCCCCCTTATTTGTTATTCCTCCGCGAGAATCTTCCCACCTAATTTGTTATCCCCCCGCGAGAATCTTCCCCCCTAATTTGTTATCATCCCGCGAGAATCTTCCCCCCTAATTTGTTATCCCCCCGCGAGAATCTCCCCCCCTATTTTGTTATCCCCCCGCGAGAATCCTCGCCCCTAATTTGTTATCCCCCCGCGAGAATCTTCCCCCTTAATTTGTTATCCCCCCGCGAGAATCTTCCCCCCTAAATTGTTATTCCCCGCGAGAATCTCCCCCCCCCTGCGTAGCTTTATATTAGTGAAAGAATTTTTAGAATCGGTTTAGTAGTTCCAGAGATAAAACAAAAACAAATCTATCCCACGGGAACCGCAAATTTTTCAGGGATAAAAAGTGGTCTAAAACATTCTCTGACCCCTAAACTACCACTATACAAATAATCATGTCGATCCCTTGCTCTGTGAAAAACAAAAACAAAACTATCCCACGGGAACCGTACATTTTTCCGGGATAAAAAGTAGCCTATGTGCTATTCCAGACTATAATCTATCTCTGTGCCAAATTTCATCCAGATCCGTTCAGCCGTTCTGGCGTGATTGAGTAACAAACATCCATACATCCATACATCTTTACATCCAAACTTTCACATTTATAATATTAGTTAGATATACAGTGAAAAAAGTTGCAGTGTAAAAAAAGTTACAGAATATAGGCAACATAGCGATTTCAATGATAATTTCTTATTGTACAACTATTCTGGTATAGAAGGAAACAGCATGGCCGACAGTCTTGCCAGACATGCTATTCAAAGTGGAGATAGTACGACCGTCAAAATTCCGGCTAACGATATAATAAATTTGGCAAAAAAGTCAGCTCAAACCGAATGGCAGAGATTTTGGACAGAAAGTAGTAGGGAAAAAGGAAAATGGCTATTTAACATACAACCGATCATCAAAAATCAACCATGGTTTAAAAAATATAACAAACCGAGAAAAAACATCACCCAGATAACTCGTATGAGATTTAATCATGGTTGTTTCCAGTCCCATTTATTTAGAATAGGTGTAGTAAACTCCCCAATCTGTAGTTGCGACAATTCATCTGTTGCAGATTTAAATCATGTAATTTTATCCTGCCAAAATTATGCACCAGAACAATTATGTCAACGTCTACGAGAGGAAGAATTTTTCTTCCCTCTCAATTTAAGTCACATCCTAAGTTCGGTTAACTTCGAGGTATATGAAATTTTAAATGAATTTTGTGCCAGACATAGTATTACTATATGAGCCCTACTAACAGTAGTCATTTTGAGTGTTTTTCCAAGGTCTGAGTCATGTGTTTGTCTTGGGTTCCTAATGCTGCGAGGGCCTGTGGCGAGAAAAGGTGTTGGTTCCTTTAATCCTTGTTTGTTTAAGCCTTATCATTTTATGTCTGGCACATGGGATTAAATCCTTAAAGCCAAGGGGAAGTTAATAAAAAAAAAAAATTCTCAAAGCAATTCCTTCTTTCTGAGCCGTAAACTTCAATGAAAATAAAAATTTCATTAATTTTATTATGCTTTTTACGTGCACGTCGATATAACCGACGCTAATGACTTCAGTTGTCGGGCGTCTATAATTTACAATTCGATATAACCGATATTTGAGTAATCCCATTTCTTGAAAATAGGGGCTATAACATCAGACGCCAATGACCTCTGCAGTTGTCGAGCGTTTATAATCCACAATTCATTCAGGAGAAAAAATTATGACAGTTCCATGTATTTTCCTCTTCAACTTATTACTTTTCGCTAGCAAAAATATGGCAAGCTATGCCTTGGCAGAGGATGGACATGGCTATGATACTCGTGGAAAAAAAGCCATAAAACTACCATTGGCAACAAAAGATGTATACAAGAATTGCCCAGAAAATTATTCAGCCTACATCTACAATAAACTACCGGAAAAGTTAAAAAATAATACCTACGCAGTTTTTAAGGAAAATATAAAAAAATTCTTATTAGAGCGAGCATTTTACAGTGTAGATGAATTTATATGTTGCCAGTAATTTTATATTTCTTTTAATGTGAACTTTTTTTTGACGTGTCAAATAGATCTGTATCTCAATTATTGACAAAATAAATATCTATCTATAACAAATGCGAGGGTGCAATCAATGCTGTTATTAGCAACATATTTTTTAATTGTTTAAATAGCATTTAAAACCGGATTTTCATTTTTTTTTTTGTTGTTATAAGTCACTTCCACTGTTGGTACATAACATTATCGACTATGTGTACAATATGAATAAATTAAAATATGATTGTAAAATTATCTTTGTTTATCTACTTTTTCACAAATGTTTACATAATGTTACCTATACGCAGTATTTTAGGCATTACTGAGAATATACAGGGATGCAACGATTTCAAGGTGAAATGTTACATTCCAAAGTTGAGTCTGCACTGTTGCTATCTTTGTTAAAATTAGAACTGCGGCAAATTAAATGAGCATTTTTATAATATTTTTTTACGTTGATGGAAACAGAAAAATTGAGGTAGGTATCGGTTTTTTGAATTATTCGAAAAAATAACCTTTCTTTATAAAAATGTAAAAATATACAGGGTATATTTTTGCATTTTTCGAATGGGAAGAAATTTCCGGGCACGTAGTTCTAATGAAAATAATTTTTATACAGCGTGGTTAAAGAAAAATCATATATTTAAACCTTTTCATTATTATTATTTTGCCTTATAAACAAACTAAAATCTCCCCGAGCAAAACCGGGCCGTAAAGCTAGTTGTAAACAAAACAGACCCGTAAGAAAAAATCTCACAAAAAATATACAATATACATTCCACTGTAAATAACATACTTACATGTTGCTATTGTCTGTAAGTCTGTTTGTCTGTGAGCACGATACAGGTCTTATTTACATTTATTGTTTTAGACGCTAATGACCTCAGTTGTCGGGCGTCTATAATTTACAATTCATTCATTCATTACGATACAGGCCAAACGGCTGAGTGGATCGAAATCAAATTTTGGTTAGATATTTGACCTGTAAATATGAAGAGCCCTATTGTTTTTAGGGAAAATCGGCGCATGCGCAGAAGAGATGTGACCTATAATGTTGTTTTTTCTATAATAATAGTATCCTTTCCATAACAGTTTATTATTATTATTATTTTTCCAAGTTAGTTTTGTAAAAAAATTTTTTTTCTAAATATTATTATAGTTTCGTAAATATTTTCTGTCTTCTGTCTTCTGTCCAAAAGAAATGAGTTATCCGACAGGCATGCTTAGGTTAATTTTTATGTGTGAAACCATATGTAACTATGGAATCGAAAAGCAAATATAATATAAATATTTAAATCTAGCCGTTACCCGCGTCATCGCACACGTTAACAGAAATTTTATTTTATTTATTATAATATTATGCCAAATGTCAGTATTTTTGAAGTTGGAATGGTCCCGTGTCCAATTGGCTGGAATTTTTTATGTAAACTTAGTTAGGAAAATATTTTTTACGGTACCTATGCACTAAACTTCTTTTGAGGGCACACCATTTGCGGGAAACCCTATAAAAAATAATCAGTTTGGTTTTATCTGAATGAATTTCAAATTTTACAAATAAAGTACAGTAGACGCCCCGTAACCGCGGATTCGATATCAGTGGTGTCCTTATCCGCGGTTCGAAAAAAGTGCGCGAAACGGTCGAGCGCCGCCTAGGCTGAAGATGAATATACATTACACATATAGTTGAACACGACGAGGTGTTCTGACAGGTAACAGGAAAAAATTCCCCTGGAAAAAATTCCCCGGAAAAAAAAACCTCGGACAAAAACCCCTAGGAAAGAAAACCCCTAGGAAAATATTCCCCCGGAAAAAATTCCCTCCTAAACATTTATTATTATTTTTTAATGGATTTTTAATGGATTTTGAAAAGGCAGCCATTCAAGCAGCGACAAGCGTTCTGGGAGACCACATTCGAATTAGAGGCTGCTTTTATCATCTCTGCCAAAGCACCTTCAGGAAAGTGCAAGAACTGGGCCTACTAAAGGCCTACATAGAAGGTCAGCACTTAAGCAACTTTTGCGGAAAACTAGATGGATTGGCCTTTCTTCCTGTGGAGCACGTAAAGGACGGGATAAACCTTTTAAGGACAACTCCAGAGTCGATTGATATTGTTATTTATGGTTTTGATTTTATATTTAAAGAACAAATAAATAAGATTTTCACAAAAAATTTCTTAATAAAAAATTGTTTTCCAAAAAACACGTATAATAATAATTAATGTTTAGGAGGGAATTTTTTCCGGGGGTTTTGTTTCTTGGGCGTTTTTTTTCCGGGGGAATATTTTCCTGGGGGTTTTTTCCGGGGGTCTTTTTTCCGGGGAATTTTTTCCTAGATTCGTTCTGACATGGAGGATAGAAAGAAAACTGATCTCAGCAGGTCGAAATGTGAAACGCGTATCCCAAAAATCGATGGCGGTAAGGGTTCGTAAAAGCTTTACGCGCGGCGCTGTAGTTATAAGGCCCCGAGTCACGTGTGCTGTTGCACCCTTCTACATGGAGCTAGTTTCCATGATTCTACGTATGAATCCAACGTAACGTTGGATTTTATACTGTCAGTTGACATGATGGATTATTTTTTAATTCAGCTTATTCTTATTTTGCAAAAAAAAGCAATATTCAAATCTCCCGGTCACCCACTCTACTTGGGATCTTATAGCTTTAACGCCTCTACCGCCGGAATAGGAACTGCTATTTTCCTCAGTTTTTAGGCAACGGCGAATGTATAGAGATTTGTGTGGTTTCTATCCTCCATATGTGTTCTGGTCTCGATTGATTCCTTCTAATAAGAATTAAATTACATTTTCATTGGCATATTCACAATTAAATTTTATTTGTCTAATGACAACAAAAATGTTCCATGATAATTTAAAAAAACTCGGGTCGCAGTGCTAAACCCTGCCGACAATATAGTGTATTTGTTATACAGGCATTGTGGCATTATTATGTGAACTTAAGTTTGTGTTTTTGACAAAATAAAAAATTTAACCCCTTAATACATGCCTTAAAATAATTAAATTTTTCTAAATTTTAATATTAGACATGGATTTTATCAGTACACCCAATTAACTACACCCTTCCATAAGTGAATCCGTATCAACAAACTAGTGTTTTCATAAAATTTGAAAGTCCGGTCCTGTCGGACCGATTTTATTGAAATTTTAGCAGCACATTTTAATCTTTACTAAAGCGTTAAATTTCAATTTTGAAACGATTCTGACAAATTTTTCGGTATTTTTGGGCCCAAAAACTTTTTGGAACCCCTAAATACAACCCTGAAAATGGTCCGATCGGGCCCATTTTAAATAGGCTTCTTGCGGTGATGGGTTCCAATGTGTGTACCAAATCTCGTTTCAATCGATTAAGTCTGTCGAGAGTTATCGTGTACACACACACACACACACACACACACACACACACACATATATATATATATATATAAAATCATTTTTAAAAATGGTGCCAAAGTGTTCAGGAGGCTATGAAACGTCGATAAATTTTGGTCCGACCCCTAGGTCCCGCCATCCGACCGACGCCAATAGTGTATGTGCCATATTATGGCAAATACACTAAAAATAGGAACATTCTTTCTTTGATTTCTTCTTATGTCAATTTTTCTTCATATGTGCAAAAATCTGGTGCTCACAGGTAGTTTCAGGTGAAATTAAATACCCGCGAATATGTGGGGCAAACTGTAATATCTTTTTTCACAATAATAGATTTTATCAAATTAATATTTACCTATTGCATTAGCTTTTGAATACCTTTTAGCATTTAAACATTTAGCATCGATTATATAAACCTATTAAACTGAAAATTACTGAATCCTTAAACTGGTTTGGTGTAATATTAATTATTTCTTTACATGTATTTAATATGTGAAACTAATGAAATGTAAATATTTTCAATTTTCTATGTATAGACAAGTACAATACCTCTATAATATTAACACAATGAATAATTTCAGTTACGACACAACATATGCTAATACCCGGAGGACGCAATAAGCGTGCGATTCGTAATTTGAGGAAAGAATTTTTTGCCATTCCCACTATAAAATAGCTACTATACATGCATGTAATGGGTCACTTAACAGACAGGTGTGTTAAACTGTTTTTTAAAACACACTAGTATGGAAAGTAAACAATATTCATAGTGATTTATGTTTATTCGCTTTGATCCGCCCGCTGACAGATACTTACGGCCTACTAAGAAATGAAGTTGGCGACGCAAATGAACTGTCAAAAACTTTAGAAAATGAAGTGAAAAGTAGCTATTTTATAGTGGGTATGGCAGAAAATACCAAATACGTATATCTCGTGCGTAATGATATTATGACTCGTGTGACTGTCAAAACTCGCTATCGCTCGTTTTTATATACTGTCACTACTCGTCAGTAATATACCTCATTACGCTACTAGATATACAATCTACTATTTTGCCATACCCACTATAAAATAGCTACTTTACGTGCGTGAATGTATGCGCGGAATGGGTCAGTTAACAGCCAGGTGTGTTGAAAGCGTTTTTAAAACACACTAGTGTGGAAAATAAACAGTTTCCTTAGTGATTTATGTTTATTCGCTATGATCTGCCCGCTATTACCTACTCACGGCCTGCTGTAAATGTGAAGTTGGTGACGCAAATGAACTGTTAAATTTTTGAAAATGCTGAAAATTAAGGGAAAATTTGCTATTTTATAGCATGGTTATGGCAAAAAATACTATGATATATATCTCGTGCGTAATGATATTATGGCTCGTGTGACTGTTAAAACGAGGGCTAGCAATAACAAATCCTCTCCTCTGTCCTTTGGCATAACTAACGAAAAAACTCAAAAGAGAGGAACTATAGGAGGTAAGCTAAATTTTTTACCTATAAAAAGATGTAAACCTATAGCTTTCTTGTTCCGAGTAAAACATTTCTATTCCCGTGTCTAATTAAAAAAATTATATCCAAGACTTCGGAGGTGGGGATCGCCACTAGCGCCACCCCCCTAAATCCGCCCCTGAATGTAAATGCATTTGAGTTTCATGCTTTCACGGCCGGTAGACATCTTGGTAGCAAGTGTTTCCGGGCTAGGTAGCCGTGGTCTAATGGATTTTACTCCGTACGTTTCGCCCAAAGCTCCGTTGGGCATCTTCAGCGACGATTGGCAATACGATATGATCTTCTTGCCGGTCGACTGGTGACTGAGGCACTGTCACCAGTCACCAGTCGACTGGCAAGAAGATCATATCGTATTGCTAATCGCCGCTGAAGATGCCTAACGGAGCTTTGGGCGAAACGTACGGAGTAAAATTCATTAGACCACGGCTACAACAGTGCCTCAGTCACCAGTCGACCGGCAAGAAGATCATATCGTATTGCCAATCGCCGCTGAAGATGCCCAACGGAGCTTTGGGCGAAACGTACGGAGTAAAAACCATTAGACCACGGCTACCTAGCCCGGAAACACTTGCTACCAAGATGTAAATGCATTGAGAAAAGTAGTACACCATTCCGAAAGGCACACTCATTTACGTTTGTACGTGTATGAAAAATTTGTAATACACAATAATTATTGTCGTTTACTGTAAGTAAGGGATTAAGGACACTTATTATCCGGCCTCTATAAAGTTGATATATTCTATAATATAAAACCACAACCATTTCGCAAAAAGACTGGTAATTAATATTATTAGCTGTCATTATGAATCATCAGTACGACGTCAGAATATGGTATAAATCCCCAGTAGTAAATACAATCATACTAATTAATTTAAGTGCATCGCCTCCAACAATCTGTCGAAAGTTCGGTAGGACTTTCTTTCTTTTAGCTAACTTTTTAAGACATTCAAGAACAATTTATACATATAAAACAGTTCCGTGGTTGACTGACTGACTGGACTTACTGACTGGCAGACAACGCACAGCCTAAATCACAGAAGATAGAAAGATGAAATTTGAAATAGAGATGCACCAACAAAGGATTTTTCGGAAATCAATCCCTAAGGGGGTGAAATGGGGTGAAAATTTGTATGTAGAAAATCGTATTCCCTGCGTGTATCAACTTAAAACGGTATAAATACACGCTTCAAAACAAATAATAAAATAAGTATTTTAGAATTTTTTTAAGACAATCCCTAAGGAGGGGTGCAACGGGGTGTTGAAGTTTGTATGAGAAAATCTACAACCCCTAAGAAGGGGATTTTCTATTAATAGGCATAAAAAATCGAAATATACGTGAGAGGAGCCACGGGTAACCGCTAGCCTAATTATAAAACTTTCCAGTATTTAAAATCTCAAAAAGCTAGCCAAAAAAACAAAAAGTCGTACCAATTTTTTGACAGATTGTTAGACGGTCGGTATTCATTTGTTTCGACAAATTTTGTTTTACACGGCACACTCTGTCAGTAAGAATCAGCGTTGCCAGACACTTTTCTCTCTTGGGTACGCGCAGTAACCTAAAATAGTACGCCAATTCTTTCTAGAGTACGCAGTACGCACATATGAAAATTTTTTTATAAAAAATAGAACCTCCTTAAAAAATGCCACTAAAAAGAGAAAAATAATAACATTTTGGCGCCGACCTTCAAATTTTATTATTTTTCTCTTTTTAGTAGCTTTTTTTGAAGAAGATTCTATTTTGTTATAATTTTTTTTCAATTTTTTACTTTTTGGTGGCTTTGCAATACATAGTTTGTACGTTAATAACCGACTTCTTTCTAGTTTCTTGATACTTAATTACTAAACTAAAAAAATAAACTACTGAACCGATTTCAGTAAACATTTATATGAGACCACCCTGAAGGAATTGTGTTTTAAAGACCACCAACAGCTAAGGTTATTTGAGCCTAGCACCAATTCATATTTTCAATTCATTATTTTTTATTTTTTTTTAATAATAAATTGAAAATCCAATTGACACTTTTACCAGCTCTCGGGCTAAAACCCGAGAACTGGGGACTTGTAATAGAGGAACCATAGCAACGCCATGTAAACAACAGCGCCGCTACACTCTCGGCTATTCTCAAGCCCGAATGCCCTATTAAATAAAACAAGAATTATCAAAATCGGTTAACAAATTTGTTAACATATATAAAATGATTGCTAAAACTAAAAAAATCACATATTATGTACAAAAGAAAAAGTTATGTACACTTATTTGTATGATAAACGAAGAGAGAAATATATTTTGGAGTTACAATCAATTCGTTTAAACTTGAAGCGAATATAATAAAATGTAGTGACCACTGAGCAGTCGTATTTATTAAATTTATAGAATTTACCGAAATGTAAAAGATGTTTAATTGTTAATTTTCGGAGAGTGGGTTCGAACGCAATTTCAAGTATTAAAAGTTCAAACTTAAAATAGTACGCAAAACGCAAAGAGAGTACGCGAGTACGCAAAGAGGCCGGATAGTACGCAAAACGTACTATTCGTACTCTACTGGCAATGCTGGTAAGAATGTCATAAAACTATTCTTGCGTTGAATATAAAAAATTTAAATGTACGCCGTTTAAAAGACCTTAAAAAGTTAGTTCCACATGGTTCAAGAAATTTTTAGATATCTTTAGAAACAAAAAAGTTATGGCTAGTTTCAAAGAACGATTATTTTCAGTATTTTCTTAATAACTTTATGGTGTGCTAAAATTCAATTTTTTTTTGGAAAGAATGAATGAGCATACAATTCTACACTACTTGCCCATTTAACCGACTTTCTGTGTTCACTAATAACAAAGATAGCCATGGTAACCAACGTCGCTGGGTCACTCTGTATACGAATTCGGTATAACCAGTGAATTTTACATTGTTATTATCCGGGAAAACGGCGGGACTTGAAATTTAGTTGCTGGTTCGCTGTATGTGAGGACGATATAACCAAGGTCTACTGTATTATTATTGTCCGTGTGCAAATTGTTTTTTGCAATATTTTATATGCTAAAGAAGACGGAAATTCCTGTCTAAACGTAAACATACGAAAAATATAAAAATAGAACAATATTATTTTGTCAGACGTATTTTCCAGAAATTCATAATTTTGAAAAAACTAAAAGGGTGTTTTGATACATTTGACTATATAGCCTAGGAAATGAAAGGAAAAATTACCCAATGTCGCAAATAATTCTCATAGAGCTGGATTTTTCACAGATGGTAAAACACCTTTAGACATGTATTTTCATCGTTTAAATTTCCAAGATGGATTTTTTTTTATTCGGTATGGAAGGTACTCGTAACGCGTGTAAAAAAAACACATAAAACTCATGATGATATTTTAAACTTTGTCTGGCTATAGCTTCTCAATTTTTAAAGATATCGATATGGGACAAAAATTACGATTTAGAGAGTTCTTTGCTTAATAAAAATGTGTATTTTCAATTTAAAATTCGATGAAGAACACAATAAATAAAGCTAATGAAAAGGACATTACGTTTTAACAATAATTTGGTTTTTAAGACTACAAAAAGCGCGTGTTTTTCAAGAAGCTGTAGCTCGCTTACTATTTGCACCACAGAAAATTTGTGGGAATGAAAATTGTAGGAAATATAATTCTATTTAAAACATTACATAATGAAAGAATCGCTTAAGTCGACCGTTTCTGAGATATTTCGAAACTGGCTTCCAAAAGGCTTGCAAAATTATATTCAAGGGGGGGGTGGCGGGGGAAGCACAGGGTGGATAACCGGGGATTTTTGTAAAAATACATTTCTAAAGATGTTTTACCACCTGTGAAAAATCCAGCTCTATGGGAATTATTTGCGACATAAAACCTTTATTTCCCGGGCTATAATAATATATACTGTAACTTAACCTTGACTCAGTATAGTTTACGCTTGAGTTTTTTTTAGTGTAAGTTCAAAAAAAGTCAATAGCATAGCAACAATTGATTTAGTTTGATAAGTAATCAATGTCAAAAATTATAAGAAATAATGTCGTTTAAATGCCTCGAAATTATTTGAACGATTTACGATGAACAAAAAATGAGAATTGTTGCAAGATTGGAGGAAGGAATGTACTAGTACTTATCAGATATTATTATCAAATCTTTTTATGTTTTACAGCCACTAAATATTATTCAATAATAGCTTAAGCAACGAATAATTTGTGGATGGAAAAGTCGAAAGCAGAACGTTTGACTTAGGAACTTTGTTTGGACTAGTTAGGAGATAAACATACTAAAAGTCCTTACCCCTCCGAGGTACGCCCGAGAGGGGGGGCACAAAGAAGGTCCCGTTTTTTGGTTTTTTGCTTTTATCTCGAAAACGGTGCGTCGTACGAAATTTTGTTGTAGTACATAATGAAAGCTGATAAAATTTCACACTTTTTATCTATCTCCATTCTTTGCCTAGCTATGAGCTTCGAAAAAGGGCCGATTTTCAAAAATGTGTTAAATTCTCTGTAGCACATTGTAACAATACGAATTTGCCAAAATCATTTCTAATTGCTCTTCCACACTATTAAAAACACCCACACACTATTAAAAAATAACAAGCTGGGAGTACCTCCACGCGGTGAAGGCGGAAACAGTTTACTTTTAAACTGGATAAAACTCCCAATAATATCAATGAATAAAATTCTCGACCAATTTTTCAGACAATGTATTAACAAAAAATTTCACCAAATAATTCAAATAATTGACGTTTCGATCCGGATTTGGATTTTCTTCAGAATCGAGCTAAAAAAATAATAATATAAAAATTAATTATTAATTATTAATTAGTTTATATCTAAGAAATTAAGCCGTAGATTCGACAGATGAGGAGAAAGAAGAAGAGGCAAACGCTGAGGAACCACAACCAGGCCCGTCACGCCCAAAGAGGCAGCGTATTAAATAATTCATTTTTTAATAAGGTGGATGAGCAATAAGAAATGATTTTGGCAAATTCGTATTGTTACAGTGGGCTACAGAGAATTTAACACATTTTTGAAAATCGGCCGTTTTTCGAAGCTCATAGCTAGGCAAAGAATGGAGATAGATAAAAAGTGTGAAAATTAAAGCTGTAGAGAATTTTATCAGCTTTCATTATGTAGTACAACAAAATTTCGTACGACGCACCGTTTTCGAGATAAAAGCAAAAAATCAAAAAACGGGACCTTCTTTGTGCCCGCCCCCCTCGGGCGTACTTCGGAGGGGTAAGGACTTTTAGTATGTTTATCTCCTAACTAGTCCAAACAAAGTTCCTAAGTCAAATTTTCTGCTTTCGACTTTTCCATCCACATTCCCCTTGTGAGCACTCATTGACTGAACTATAATAATATTGAGTAATTTGGATTGCATAAAAACAATAGAGGTGTGTTGATAATAATTTTTTGCCATACGCACAAATAAAATAGCTGCTTTACATGCATGTATGTAAATGTATACATAAATGTGTACGCGCATTAATAATTAATGTCCGTCATGCATGAATTCACGCGTGCATCAACTCGAGGAGATCTCAACGTATACAATGTGTCCGGTAGTCAAGTGACCGGACGTTGTCATGTAAAAAAACTTTAATATGTATGGTCCATCTCTTTAAATTAAAAAGTTACAGGTGTTTAAAAATTTTTTTTCTGAACTAATTTCACTCTTTGAAAAATCTATATTCATTTTTCAAATTTTGGTGATTAAAACTAACTTATTTTCATGCTATTACTTTGTTTTAACGCCTAAAAGTAAAAACAACCAAAAACATTTCAAAGTTCTATAAATAAAAGCAATTAAGTAAAGAAAATAGGACAAAAAATGAATTAAAATGTACATAAAGGCGTTTAATTTAAAAAAGGTCCTATTAAGGCTGTCGGAACGCTCCGAGATTACATATAAAATAAGACTTCGGCTCCCAAGTGATTATTGACTTATTAGTCAACATTTTGCCAAAATTATTTTTCTATAAAGAAGATAAAAGACCAATCTTGGTTTCTAGCGGAGTACTTTTTTAATTTATGTATGATTTACTAGAAAAAAATTGACAATAATTTCGCGAAAAATGCTAATTTTTGAAGTCACGCTACAACCTTATTAATACTTGTTTCACAAAACTGTTTCATCAGAAACCGAAAGTGAACCTTCCTTTATATTAGATTGAGATATTAGATATTATATTAGAGTGAGATATCGCAAAAAAAGTGTACGCCTACAGTATGCGTTTTGGCTACTTCGTCTCTCACCGCGATGCCCCTCTAAAACTTCAGGAAAGTGTTCCAACAGACTTAAGTACATGATATTTTTTATTTTTGTTATTCTACAAGACACGAAATGTTACAATTACCACAAAACACCAAACCATAACAAACACTCTCGACGTACGTTTCGCCAACCAAGTTGGCATCATCAGGAGATGATTAAAACTCATGATGATGCCAACTTGGTTGGCGAAACGTACGTCGAGAGTGTTTGTTATGGTTTGGTGTTTTGTGGTAATTGTAACATTTCGTATCTTTACACCAAAGGTTCCACCATTTTTTATTATTCTACAAGACAATACTTACAATACCCTTAAACATAATCTTTCGTAACGCCTTTTAAATATGAGTTAGTATAAATAATAAATTATAATTTAAAAAACTAAAAAACACGCTTGAATGGTAAACTGAACTAAAAAGTAAAAAATAATTTTTATTGTAAAAAAGCGTGGGGTGCTCGATATCAGTTGTTACAAAGTATGAAAATATGGTACAAAGCACCAGACGCTTTTTTACAATAAAAATTATTTTTTACTTTTTAGTTCAGTTTACCATTAAAGCGTGTTTTTTAGTTTTTCTAAACTATAATTTATTTTTGCTTTTTAGTCCTGGAGATCCTGGTCAGGATAATGGGACAAACTTATTGAATTATTGTATAGTCATCGGTCCTTGATAAGTGTGCAAAGTTTCAGTTCAATCTGAAGTTGTTTACTTTTTTTTCCAGGATCTCCAGGACTAAAAAACTTATTGAATTATTGTATTGTCATCGGTCCTTGATAAGTGTGCAAAGTTTCAGTTCAATCTGAAGTTTATTAATTGAATGTTTTTGGTTGTTTTCACTTTTAGGCCTTAAAACAAAATAATATCATGAAAATAAATTAGTTTTAATCACCAAAATTTGAAAAATGAATACAGAGTGAAAAAGAGTGAAAGTACTACGTTCAGAAAAGCATTTTTTTAAACACTCTGTAACTTTTTAATTTAAAGAGATGAACCATACATTTTTTATCGATAATTTTACACATATTTTCACATGGCAACGTCCGGTCACTTGACCGCCGAACACATTGTATAACTAATATCTATAATATTCTATACTAATATACAAGTTCCCCATATTTGATCACCCATTTTGATATTTGAATAAAATCTATTACAGGGCAACTGTCTTTGGGACTTAATATGTATATTCAGCGAGTTTGCACTTGTCGCAAATTAGTACAATTATTTTGTACAACAGTGGTTTTTCTATGAAAAGGAAACATTTTTGTAATATAGTATGATTATTCAATAAACGTGCGTGTTTTCCTTGGATATTTATATTAGAACTGGTTCAGTAGTAGAAGTTTGGCGTGCATTTCAACGACCGTGGCGGTTCGGTAACAATAGTAGCGGCAATACACCAACGCCCAAAACCGTTATGGCGTTGGTCCTCCAACCTAACGGCTAACGGCACCCGATTTTTCCCTATGGGACTATTTGAAGGAAAGGATTTTTGCAAGTCTTCCTGTAACAATTGAAAAGCCGAACGATATTAAACGATTTTGCATCCAGAATTGAAAGCTGCAATGAAATTGACGGCAAGAAGACGCAATTTTTAAAAATTGAACAAAAGTTATAGTTTATAATATTTCCCAAAGAATTAGCTGGAATTTAGTGTAAGAAAAATATTATGTTTACTCTATAGGATTTTATTCGAATATTAAAATGGGTAGCCTAATGTGGGTAGCCTTGTATAAAGACATAAGTTCTTATCTGCATGGTAATCTCGAAATCTATTTTGACGCATTTTTCTGCACATATTCTTTGTGATTTTACAGGCTTGGTTTTATTGCTCAAGAATCTAGTATTCTAGTGCATCGGGAACCTTGTTTATAAAAAAATATATATTACTAGCGGTCCCGTCCGGCTTCGCCCGGGTGCTAAGAATTTATGATTAATTATCCCCCCGCGAGAAATTCTCCCTCTGCGAAGCGAAGTCGGGCTGGTGGTGTTTATAATATCAGTAGGACTCCGCGTATACGCTAAAATGCAAAAGAATTTCTGAGTTAAGTTTTGTTACTATCCCGCAGGAATTATTCCCTCCCGCGAGAAATTTATCGAAATAAAATATAGCCTGTATCACTCAGGGATAGTGTAGTTTTCTATTAGTGAAAGAATTTTTAGAATCGGTTCCGTAGTTCCAGAGATAAAAATTTATGATTTGTGTGAATTGTAAATTATAGACGTTCGACAACAGATGTCTTTAGCGTCAATTTATGATTTAATTTGTGAACATTAATGCCTGTCTTGAAGAATATGTGTTTGGACTCCTGCCCTAGCACTGGTCTCCCAGCTTGTGCAGGAAATCCTCTTAATTTTCATAATTATTATATAAATTGTTATACCTATTTTTTTTTTTTTGATGAATAAATAAATTGAAATTGAACATTGTCCACATACAAAATCCATTTTTTAATCGCTATCAACTATCCATATTAGTATACAGAGTTCACTAGTTAGTTGTTACGTTCGTTTAGGTGTGTGTGTGTGTCAAACGACATCAAGATGGGTATTCGACCAATCAGAATGGACCCTGACTGCAGGGTCTAGTCGCCTGTTACTCTGGCTAACCATAAGAGATACAGTAAAGTGATATGATATGAGAAATGTGTTGCCTTTGACAATTTCGTTGCAAATTAAAATCTACTGGGGCGATCAGACGCTAATGTCCTAAGTTGTCGAGGGTCTATAATTTACAATATCTACTCGGGCTAAGCCGGTCCGAAAACCTAGTATTTAATGAAATTTTTTATTGGAAGAGCAGCCACATAATTGACTCCTGCAAATATCGGAAAAAATCATTTTAACAAACATAGTCACAGTCAGGACTCTAACCTGAACCTTTCCACTATCGCGGCGGAATGAGCTTACATTACTCAACCGTGACATGATTACCAATCTAACATTCTCCATATATGCAAAGGAATGTAAAGCTATCCACTTGAGACAAAACAGTCTCGAGAGTAGTCTCGAGACTAGACTCACAAATGGATAAGGGCCTGAGACCAGTCTCGGAGACAAGCAGGTGCAGGTTTTAGAGACTGCCCGGCCGTGTCACAGGACATGCTCATTCCTGCTCTCGTGACCTAGTCTCAAGTCTTCCGTCAATGTTGGAAGACCTGAGACTTTTTCAAGTGACTGAAGTTGATTTTTATTCGCAATATAAATATTATAATTTCTCAAAATGTTTTTTTTTATTTTATTAAATTATGATACACTGAGGATAAAATTGAAACTCATTGAAAAAGCAGATTGAATTTTTAGGTAGGTACGTGAAGTTAGCCCGGAAAAAATCCGAGCTGGGGGGGAACGGCTCAATCAATTGTCCATCGTTAGACCACATTTCCCCCCCAATTGATTTCGTTTTACCCCCTCTAATTTTTTTTAAACAAAAATTTTTTTACCGAGCTAACTTCACGCACACAAATCTGCTTTTTCAATGAGTTTCAAATTCCTCAACGTATCATAATTTAATAAAATAAAAAAAAAAACATATTATTTTTTTAGGTATCGCGTACCCATTCGATCGTCTTGAAAAAAGATTTGTGGTAAAAAGCTATCCCAAGATTCTACAAAAAAAATTTCGTAGTTGTCAGAACTTAAAAAGGGTTAAAAAAAATCTAGAAATATTCATAAATTTTTTTTTCATGTTTCCGTGATCAAATTCTATAGTTATTTTTTTTACAAATACCTTCCAATATTATCTATAACTAGTATAAATTTCATTCGAATCGGTTCAGCTATTCAAAAAATAAAAAATTTCGAAAAAAAAAAAATAAAAATAAAAAACTTTCGATTGACTGCGAGTTGACTCTCAAGTCGACACAAAATTTTCCTGGTCAGGAGATTGGAGTTTCTGTCGAGTCCAAACAACTGTCTCGAGAGCGAAAGTGATCTCAAATGGACAACTCCCTGAGACTAATCTCGAGACTTTCTCTGGAGATTTTCTCTCAAGTGGACACTTAGCATAAGCTCATTCCGCCGCGATAGTGGAAAGGTTCAGATTGGAGTCCTGACTGTGACTATGATTGTTAAAATGATTTTTTTTGATAGTTGCAGGAATCAGTTATGTAAATGGCTGCTGTTTCTATTTAATATATCTAGTATTTAATACTCCTATATTGATAGCAACCACTGCACTGGTTTGTCCGCAGTTCAAACGATGTAATGCAATCTCACTCTTGACATACTGAGCGCTTTGTGCATAATTTATTATGCGAATAGTACGTTCTTCTCAATCAGTATGGTGTGTCAGTAACGTCGAGAATGTTAAATACGCGTTTAGAAAAAACTTGTTAGACCAGATAGAACTGCCTCTTCCGGCTTTTCATTAAGAGGAAGTGCAACGCATTTGGAACACCAGTTCTGTTTTGTAGTTGTGAAGCCAAAATTGTGCTGTTGGAAAATAAAATAGACAAACTAATCATTTACTATAATCAACAAACGAGAATTTAACATATTTCTCACTCGCTAGGAAATCTGAAACAAAAATTGAAACGAACACCTAATAAATAAAAAAAAATACATAGCATGCGACCACTTTTTTTCAGTTCCGGATCCTTTGGAAATGCAAAACCTCTATGATTTGAATATTGGTAAACACAGCACATCGGCATTGTCATTGATTTATTACTTTAAATAAACTTACACACTCTACTATGAATTTCCCACAGACCGAGGTGGTTATATAGCTGACGCTCCTAACGGTCAAGTTTGGCAGTGATCATCCTCATTAATATTTTAAACCTAAAAAGTTGAAAAAGCTTGAATAGTTGAAAATTTTCGAGCATGACTTCCCTTGGAGCTTCTATTGACAATTAGGTGCTTCATAAAGCAATTAAAAACAGGCTGTTGCATTAAAAAAACATATTAAAGGGAATAACCTGTATAACTGAAAATATTTTCAACTTATGTCTAAAACATTTTTGCTGTATACATCAAATTATTATTAACTATGTACATGTAAATTTACAGTACAGATGATAAATCGAAAATCGCGAAGCCACGATTAGGGTGCAAACATATTATCATATCTTTTTTGATGTAACAGATAAAGACAGAACTTTTGATAAAGAGAGGTATACTCCATGTTAACATGTTGTCCGAACTCGGAATAACCAGGGAATTACTTCGAAAAAAGAGACGCAGATACATTTTTTGCGCTCTTTGTTGTCTTCGCTCACCGCACTTTGAGTAAATAGACAAAGCTTGGTACAGTTATTATTATGTAATGTAATTAATATAAGTACCTACAGTGCCTCTTTCTAAACAACGTTTTTCTAGACATTTTGATCTAAATTTAGAAGTATGTGTTTGTTAGCCAAATTCTCGGACTCTTCGAACTGTTTTAGTTCTGGTGGTTCTAGCTCCAGGGTCACTCTTAGGACTGACTTCAAATAGCACAGAGCAAACACTCGGGACTGCTATTAATAATAAATCCGTTTGTTGCAAACAAAATTCTAACTACAATTAACAACAATTCTGATTTGGTTCTAATAGTATCTGTTCGAATTGTCCAAAGTGTTCTAGAACAGTTCTAGGAGTTGACCAACAAACACACCTGTCATAATAGGTTATAGATTATAGCCGGTCAACTACTAAGGTCATTAGTACACACACAATTTTAAATTCTCCCCTGGCTTCACTGCGCATCGGTCACTGTAGATTAAGTCATGGTTTTTTAATGGCTCATGAGGAACCGTCCCTCTGTGAGACGTGTGACACTCGTATTATCGTTTCGCATATTTTAATTGAGTGTGTCCAGTTTAGGGACACACGACAGCAGATCGGATTGTCAGGTGATCTGTCGGTTGTTTTAAGGAAATGATCCTGACAATGTCGATCTGCTGTTTCGATTTTTAAAGGAAACCAGTCTTGACCGGTTTATTTGATTTTATTTATTTGTATACATTTAGGCCCCTTTACAGCCTTAATGGATTTTTTCTTTATATCTTACTACATTATATTACATGACACAGTTTATATTTTGTACTTATAATGATATTTTATTTTATTGTGTGTCAAATTTTAATTTTGCTTTTATTTTATTGATTTTGCTTTCATTTTATTGACTTTACTTTTGTTTTGTTTACATTCTGTTTCCTTACAGACGCTAATGACCTCTGATGTCGAGCGTCTATAATTCACAATTCATTCATTCCCCTGGCTTCAAGGAATGAGCCTTTTTCCTGAAGTACGAAAAATTTCTCACTAGCAGCGCTAGTGGTACGGTAGGGACAAACATTATCTAATGTCCATTTAAATACATGTAAAATCAGGTCTAAAAAATGTTTTTAACAAAAGACGACGTGCCAGGAGCAAAATTAAAATTTGCAAATGTCAAGGATAATAATGTAGTAACATTAAAACGTTGGCTACCTTGCCGTAATTTAAAAATTTCAGGGAAAAAATGAATTTATTGACAGGTCAGTAAGCAGGATATACGGTGTTTCAAAAATGTCTGGCAAAATGTCTGGCAAAATGTCTAGGACGTATAGTACATCAAAAATAAGTGTAGTTTACGCTATAAAACTATTTCCGAAAATGTACCCCAAGGGAACTACAGCCCCTAGAAGAAGACACTCAAAAATGTTTTTTTGGCATTTTCTTTAAAACTATTAAAAGTAACTTAAAAAACTACGCCACTGTTCCAAATTTCATTAAGTTACCTTTAATAGTTTTGAAGAAAATGTCAAAAAACCAAATTTGAGATTCTTCTTCTAGGGGCTGTAGCTCCCTGGGGGTGCATTTTCGGAAATAGTTTTATAGAGTAAGCTACACATATTTTTTGATGTCCTAGAAATTTCGGCAGACATTTTTTAAACACCTGTATATTGATTTTATAGCGATATTTTCGATCTCAAATAACAGACGTTAAATATAAGTTTAAAACTTATTTCAGAAGGAAATATGAGTCAAAATATACTAACATTAGTCCAGCAGTCAGGTACTTTTTACTTGGAAAGTATTCCGAAGTTAATGATATTTTGGTATGTTGTTTGTTGGTACTCTGTGGAGTAGAATATGAGTTTTCGACCTCGAGGACCCTGTGCTAACGTAGGGGGAGCCGAAAAACCACGAAATTTTACCACCTTTTTTCGAAATCTCTCAGAAACGGTCGACTTAAGCAATTCTTTCATTATGGGATTGTTTTAAAGAGGATTACATTTCCTACAATTTTCATTCCCACAACTTTTCTGTGGTACTAATGCTAAGCGCGCTGCAGCTTCTTGAAAATCACCCGCCCGGCTTCTTGTAACCTTAAGATAACCAATGCGGTTAAAATGTAATGTTCTTTTAAATAGTTTTATTTATTTTGTTCTTCATCGAACTTTAAATTGAAAATACACATATTACACATTGGTTACCAAGGTTACAAAAAGCCGAGCGGGTGATTTTCAAGAAGGTGCAGCGCGCTTACCATTAGTACCACAGAAAAGTTGTGGGAATGAAAATTGTAGGAAATGTAATCCTCTTTAAAACATTACATAATGAAAGAATTGCTTAAATCGACTGTTTCTGGGAGATTTCGAAAAAAGCAAAAAAGGTGGTAAAATTTCGTGGTTTTTCGGCTCCCCCTACGTTAGCACAGGGTCCTCGAGGTCGAAAACTCAGATTCTACTCCACAGAGTACCCGCCAACAACACACCAAAATATCACTAACTTCGGAATACTTTCCACATAACCCCCTTCATTTATTACCTGCCGCTTGGGCTACATGGTAATGAAGACAATTTAGTTAATAATAATTAATGAATTTTATTCTGTAACAAATTGAGGTTATATTTTTCAATCAATGTACATTTATTAAGATAGTTAACTACCTGTATAAATTATGACTTTAGTTATTAGTTTATCAGACCGTTTCATATGTATATTTTTTTATTTTTTCTTTTGCAAATCCATTCTCCCCGATTTATCACATCTAACCTCGTCAATGTGACGTTTTACGAATGGTATAAAAAACACGTTTTCATCTGGATATCGATTATCCGAAGTACAATTCGCAAAACTGCAAAGTTTTGTTGACATTATGGTTATTAAACATTTTTTTTTTGTTTAATAATTTTAAATAATTAAGTTATATCACTAAAACAACACGGCACTGAATGGAGGAATAAATAATGTTTGTCCCTACCACAAGTGCTGCCGCTCGTGGTTAATTGAAAGGACTACTCTCATGAAAAAGGCTCATTCATCACATATGCCAGACAAAAAAATTCGACTGATGACCGGTCCTATACTTCCCACCTAGTAAATATTTGCAAAAAATAAACACTCTTTTTTTATTCTTTGAAAAAAAGCATGGCCCTCTTTTTTGTTTGGTGATTTACTGATGGCTAGTAATATAGCAAAAATCATGGTTACCTTGATTTACGTACAATTTTCTTTTTTTAGTAAAATATTTTTTTTCTCGAAAACTATACATTTTAGAGAAAAAAATATTTACATTTTTTTCATATTATAACATCTAATTCATTTGTATTTTTTTTACCTATGTTAATACGTGACATTGAGAACGTTTTTTTTTAATATCTCAGGATCCACTGAATCGATTTGACCCAAAATCTAATCAGATCAAAGTTAAAGGCTGATAAACACAATAGAATAATCGGCATGGCCGTATGTTGTTCCGTTTTTACGATATCGAAGGCGAAAAAATGACCCACACACACACATCAGTCAGAAAATGATCTTAATCGATTGCTAGGGTCTCAAAACGTGAAGATCTGTTAAAAACTCGAAATATTTTTTTCGGACTAAATCCATTACTTCCCTACCAGTAGGTGGGAAGTAAAAATGTGTGTGGCTGTTAATGTCGGCTGTGTTCTAAAAATGGCATTGTTTCAGATAAACATACATAATGAATGATACAACGGAGATAATTGAGACCACGACCAGCCTTATTGAAGAATGGGTAATAAATGTGACAGTTCCTATCGACGACAACGTAACCTCAGCCAGCTACTGCGGATATTATGAATACGTCTTTCATGATGTTTTTTGGCTGGTGATTCCTATGACAACAATATTATTCTTGATATTAATATGTGGCATTTTCGAAAATATTTGTGTGCTCCTCATTATAATTATAAACAAATCAATGCACACCACAACCAACTTCTATCTGTTCAGTTTGGCCATCTCAGACTTATTGTATGTCACATGTTATCCAGTAGTACTGATATCAGTGCTTTGGTGTTCTCCTGAATATCCTGGTTTTTGTATTCCGTGTGGCAAATTAACATATTTATGGTACTCAGAAGATTTGGGAATGGATTCGTCTTCGCTGATTGTGACACTGTTTACAATAGAGCGATATCTAGCAATCTGCCATCCGTTTTACGGCAAGCATCTATCAACTCAGAAGAAAAGAGTTATTCTATTGATTGTTGCTATTTGGATTGTGGCTATTTGTACGAATTTGTCATTTTATTTGAATAAAGCGAGATTTGTACGTATTGTATTTATATTTTTTTATTTACAAGCTGTATACAGGCTGTATCACAGAAAACCGTACATAGGGAAAACTCCATTGTGCAAATTAGTTAGGATCAACGATTACTTTGGCCACATATGAGAATGGGTACCATGGTAACGCTGACTAACCATTATTTAATAACAATAATAGCTAATAATGAATAATTAGAAAAACCAGTTAAAATAAATTCTTCAATATTAAATGAATTTATTTTTATTAATGAAACAATTTTTTATTAAGAAAATATTTTTTTAACTAATAATTAAACAAAACAAACAGTTAAAATAAAAAATTAAAGCAAATGTTCAAATAAACCTCCATTTTGAATTAAGCAGTGGCTTAATCGGTTACAAAAACTTTGTCTCACTTTATCTAACATTACAGGAGTCATATTGAAACATACTTCGACGACTTTGTCTTTAAGTTCATCCAGATTTTGCCAAATTTTGTCAAATGAACAGCAAAATGCATTTGTTACTGTATACGTACACCATGGTAACCATGGTAACGACCTCTGAATAGAGGGCAAAGCAATCTCTGATCTTAACTAATCTGTACTGTGTACTTTTCCCTATGTTCGGTTTCCTGTGATACACCCTGTATAATGTTTATTACTAGATATTAGAAATCGTGTCCATCGTGATTATAATAAAATTAAGCAAAATCGCAGGATAGTGGACAAAATAATTTGATTTATTAAATTAAATGTACGACGTTTCGTCTATAGATTTAGACTTTTTCAAGTACAATCATAAAAATAACAATATTTATGAAAATTAATTAATTAATTTTCATAAATATTGTTATTTTTATGATTGTACTTGAAAAAGTCTAAATCTATAGACGAAACGTCGTACATTTAATTTAATAAATCAAATTATTTTGTCCACTATCCTGCGATTTTGCTTAAGTTTATTACTAGTTAAAATCTTGCATGTCAATTTTTAACCACTATACCTATCCGATAACCGATTGATTTGAAATTTTGTACACATATGTATTCCCGATGACAATACATGAATCGATCGTTTTTAGAATTAAATAATTAATTAATTTTAATAAATTAGTTTTAACTGAAAAGATTTTGGGGGGGGTCGTGACTAAAAAACTATGATAGAGTTTACAGCCCCTCGCTTTTATAATTATTAACCTAAATTATTAGCACCTTGACTGTCGATACAAAGGTCCATAGGGCCGAATATACTTTTAAATAATTAATCTAAAATATTTTTGTAATTATGGTTTTCAAAAATAAAATATATATTTTTGAGACTTTTAAGATTTTCGGTTACCGGTCCCATGGGACCTCACGGCGTTAACACATACTCATTGGAACCTAGCGCCGGCTCGATCCATTGTCGATTTACACACGACGGTCTGTTTATTTGATGTTACAAAAAAATTGAAAAACAAGCCATGCAAAATGTTCAGCAAGGCCGCCTCGGTCCACTGCTGGCGATAGAATGGACTGGTTGCGCATGAAAAATACTTAAATTTATCTATTGCTTACCGGTCCAGTGGGACCGACACGGCGCTGTATGAAGTTTATCAACCGGTTCCATGGGACCGATATGGCAGTCAAGGTGTTGAATATTATTTTTTCTTTTTTAGTACATTTCAATAAAAGCTTGTCTTTTGAATGTTTTTTTACTAATATTTTTTTTAATTAAAATGCACAATTAAAAATACTTCCCTAGAGAGTTCGAGGCATTTTAAGATGACATTTTAAAAGTTTGCCAATATTAATAAATATTTGCATTGCGCTTTAGTTTTAAACTTTTGATAGCAAAAAAACACAATAACGAAACAGCTTTAGGAATTTCCATATGTGACATAAATTAAAACTATTAATTATTTGGATATTCCTCCAACTTTTACCTGATATTTAAAAAATTATTCACTGTAGCCTGGTACTTTATTATATGAAAAAACCTCAAAAAGATTTCCTTATTCTGAATCCGTTGAAAAAAATATAGGGTGTTCCTTAAAATAACAAATTAGTGTGTTTCAGGGGCGGTTGGGGCGGCGAAAAGATTAACACATTCTCAAAGTTTCCAATTTATAACTCAAAAGATAAAACAATGAATTTCGTGAAAAGTTTTCGAGGGGATATCCTATACCTTGATCGATGTGATTTGGATTCCATTTTAACTCTACCTTATAATTCTAGTGCTCAGTTGCACAAAGCGTTGTCAAAAAATTTAATTTGACAATAGCCTTAGATTGTGACCACACATATTTTTCCATAAGAAATGCATTGTAGAATTTTAAATCGACCCTGCTCGAAAAATAATTGATCAATTGAAACGATATTTTTTTTTTAAACTGTGTATACATGTATTTAACATAGTTTTTTGTACAGTTTCCACTTAGAAATAACATTTTTCTACGCATTTTGATCAAAATTTAGCTTGAAAAGCGATCTTTTTCTACCTAGATCATTCATTTGTTTTTGTGTGAGTACAATCTAATGTTCTACATAACAGGGAGTTTCACAACGACGTTAGACTGCTCCTGTATGTATAAAAACTGTAATTATATCATCACAATCTAAGGTCACTGTCAAATCAAATTTTTTGACAACGCTTTGTGCAACCGAGCATAAATCTACTGAACCGATTTGAAAAATTCTTTCACAGTTTTAAAGCCTACTTTTTTCCCGAGTGTTATAGGCTATATTATAGTTTATTACGAACGAGCGAAGCGCGCGAAATTCCGCCTTTAACTAGACCGACCGAGCTAATCGAGTGCGTTCCCGTACTAACCATTGCATGTAAATAAAACCGTAACGTTTGTTATTGGTTTTTAATGAAGTTTAGACTCGATATTATGTACAGTTTTTGCTATTTTCAGAACTTTTGTATTTCTGTCTGTCAGTTCCAGGTTAAATTAAAACCAACTAAACAGATTTTGATTTTTTGATTGGATTTTCACTGTAGTGTTTGTGCAATGGCGTATTTTAAAATGTTTACTCCGCGAAAAATTGAAAATAAATCTTCAACAATCAACCGAGTTTTTAAGAAATTTTCTCGCAAACTATTTTGATCCAACTTGAAGACCTGGGCTCCCTAAACAAATATTTAAGATGTGGTATTTTGGAAAAAAAAATTATTTCTTTATGCTAATTTGAAATGCAGTCATTCGTAATAAGTTCCTTGCTCACTGTATAATTTTTACCATAACTGATTTTGTGAAACCAGTTATTTGAAGGTCACATATTTATTCGATCTTTTAGAATATTTAAACCAACTAGAAAAAACTGTCTTTCAAACATAATATTTTTGACTCTTAATTTGTTTTCGCAAAGAGCATAAATTTATATGCTTTGTAGGAAACTAGAAAAAAAGAATTTATCGTAATTAGATCATTTCAAAACTAAACTCTGCGATTGTCGTGCCTGTAACTCTTCTAGGAAGCAATTTTAAAAATATGTTTATATAACACATGCACGCTTTTAGTGTTTTTTCGTATCTGTTTTGCGAACCTTAAATAGTCGTTTATTGACTAGTGACCATTATGTAACGCTTTTCAGTGCTATAATGGTTCATTATGTAACTAGTTACATAATGATCCATTATGCAACGCTTTTCAGTGCTATAATGAAAAAAACAGTTGCATAATGAACCATTATGTAATTGTTTTTTTAATTCAATTAAAGTCTAAAACCATGTATATGTTATAAAAAGTATAGTGTGCAACGCGTGTGCTAAACTTTTATGCGTCAGGCGCGATGTTTTCAGCACTCGTATTCGGCTCGCGATGCACACTCGCCAAGGCTCGTGTGTGCTCGCCTACTACTTGTGCTGAAAATATCGCGCCTGACGTATATAAAGATATATTAAGCACACTAGTTACACAGTATACTATTATAGGACGTATTTATCTCATTTTAACGTACCTACTGTATGAGTGACAAAAATGTTCAAAAAAATTGTGTAATTTAAAAATAAAAAACTTTAGACTAAGAAAATTTCGAGTTGCTATTCATATTAAGCACTACGTTGTTACTTGTTGGCTTTTGCCAGATCTGAGAAACCTCATTTCGTGAAGATTCATAAATTTTTGCAGAAAATCATTATTGCCTTTTATTGATAATTAATGTTATGAGAGCAGTAACGACGACTTTTATCTGTTGTCGTTTTTGCATACGTTAAGCGGCTAATTATGACACGGTGTCCCAACGAAAACTTCTACCCCCGTAAAACTCGGCAAAATGAACGTTTTGACAAAAATCCAAAAACACATCGATTTGTATATCAAAGGGGACCAATTTTTATGCAAAAATCATTCTTGCAACTCTAGCCCTATGCGGGGAGTAGCGACTTCCCCCAAATTTTTAAATGGGGGGTCAAATGATTCCTAATTTGGAAGAGTTTTTCATTACTTACAAAACCGTATTTGTTTTTTTTAATTCGATCGATTTGTTACCGAGAAATTGCTTCTTGAAGTTTCCAAGTTATTATTGAACGAATGAATTGTAGATTATAGACGCTCGACAACAGAGATCATTCGCGTCTCCAAGTTATTATTGTATGGCAATTGGTGGAGGTCATTTCGAGCAATACATTCGATAGTTTAAACCTTTTTGTGCTTTTATTAGTTTTTAACTTGGAAAATTTCTCGGTAACAAATCGATCGAATTGAAAAAACAAATACGGTTGTGTAAGTAATGAAAAACTCTTCCAAATTAGGAATCATTTGACCCCCACTCAATGCATTTAAAAATTTGGGGGAGTCGCTATCCCCCGCACAGGGCTAGAGTTGCAAGAATGATTTTTGCATAAAAAATGATTCCCTTTGATATACAAATCGACGTGTTTTTGGATTTTTGTCAAAACGTTCATTTTGCCGAGTTTTACGGGGGTACAAGTTTTCGTTGGGTGAATTATAGACGCTCGACAACAGATGTCATTAGCTTTTTCGTTGGGACACCGTGTATATCCACTAAACATAAATCTACCGGATGTCCGGTTTTATTTTGATTTGTTTTGTAACAGCGAAAGTAAAATTTTAATTGAAAATTTGATTTTTAGGGGACTTCAAGAATATACATTTTACTTCTATTTGTGTACTATTTATGTTTTTACATAACTCCATTTATTCTGATAACGGTCTTATGTGCCTTCATGATCAGAAATATCAGAAAATCTAAGAAAACAGTAAGAAATACTCAAGATAACAGTTCATCGGACAAAGCTTTTAACATCCTTGGTAAGAATTTTAATTTTCATTACTGATATTAATTCATGTCACATTTTCTTTTTTATTTTAAAGCCACCAATAACCAGGGTTATTTGAACCTACCATTAATTCATATTATCAATATTATTTTGTCATGTTGTCAATTAATATGAAGGATGAACTCCGTCTTGTTGTTCTAAAATCGAGCAAATTGTTTTCTCTTTGCATTCAAATAATTTGCTGTTTAATTTGATAACTAAAAGTAAACTGTTATTATTTTGACATAATGAAAATTGTTTGTTGTTTTTGTTCCAAAGCCTGCTTATAGTACATCATATATTCTGTAATTATTATTATTGTAGATTATAGACGCGTCGACAAAGGTCGTTAGCGTCTTCAACATGTTGTTACGGCGACTGTTCTAAGCATATATTTGAATTTGCAGAACAAAATGTCGGTATTAACCCCCTCTCTTAGAGGGAAACTTGCTCGCCTAGGTATTTATATCGTCCTGCAACATTTTGTTCTGCAAATTGAAATACTTAGAAATGCTTAGAACACTCGCCGTAACAATACATTAAAATTTGAACCTTGAAGTAATAATATAAATTTCCGTTGGGTACATGACACGTTTAGGGTGATTTGCCACCCCTTTAATACTGACTAATCGATTTGCAAATATTATAATGGCATTATTGGGTCACCGACAAGCTATACAAACAATTTCAGCCTTGAAGCAATAATAATTGTGACCATTTTTTTTTTTTTGTTATATTTTGGAGGCGGTCTGCATCCTTCCCAAACCGCTATCCAGCAAAACACTTTACTCAGGGCACTTTAATATGCCTCCCTCAACATCTTCACAAAAATAAGGCCTTGAATAAATAACACCAAAAATTGTCATTAGCTCTTGGTCTATAAGGGTTCCGTTTTTCCTTTTGAGGTACGGAAAAAAACCGTTAAACTTGTCAATAAATTAACGACAGTTGATGAATCATTGCTCTAGGCGTGTATCTATTTTTATAATTTTTGTTTCAGGATCAATTGTAATAACATTTTTCATTTGCTGGATGCCAACCTACGCATTTTTATTGGCTGATAAGCTTGGACTGCATCCGTCCAAAATAAGAGAATACGTAAATCTAGCCATCACCGCTCTCAACTGCCTGCCAGCTGTTATTAATCCAATATTGTACAGTGTGATGTCTACCAAATTTCGACAGGCCATTAAGGTAATTAACACTTTCCTAACAGTGCATAGAAATTGACATAGAAAAATATACGGGGTGTCCAATAGTGCGTTCTCGGCCGATATATTGATTTTGGGTGAAGATAAAAAAAAGTTTAATTACAAAAGTTGTATGAATTTCAATGGTGTATATTGTATAACCTAAATTTTTTTTATACAGTGTGTACAATGTTGTTATTTTAATTGATACACCCTGTATATTATTGCATTTTTGGATTGTATTAATAAGTTTACATATTTTTTATACGCCATTATCTATACCTAAACCTAACAATTTTTCAGATTTTTGGTTGTCATATCCATCGTAACTATATAAGAGATTAACGGGAATTTGGACCGTGGGTTGATTGAAACTCAGTTAAATTTTTTAAATCGCAACGTTTCGTCTATTTATTTTAGACTTCTTCAGGCTCTTAAAACTTAACACGAGTATGTCAGTAATAATCTATCGTCATTATTCATTTATAGCGATAATATAATATGAAATAACTTTTTAAAATAATTGATAATATTCTTTAAATTCGTTTGTTGTAAAAAGTTACATTTTAGGTAATATGTTGTCAAAAAAAGTCATGAATAGAATAGTAAATGTAAACTTATCAATACAATCCAAAAATTCTATAATATACAGGGTGTTCCGCTTGAAATAACAAAGTTGTACAGAACACCACTTTTCTGAAACACACAGTTTAAACAAAAATATTTTCAGGGTATACGCCATTAAAATTCATCCAATTTTTATATTTAAACTTTTTTTCTATCTTCACCCAAAATCCAAATATCGGCCGAGAACGCACTATTTGGACACCCTGTATACATTTTAAATTAAATAAAACACTACAATTTAATTGATTTACATTTAAGAGATTTTTATTTTATAACAATTGCAAAGATCTCTGTCTGACGAATTTTATTTTTGGAGAGTATGAGGGTTTATAACAAAAAAAAAATCCGAAATGACCTTTAAATTTGGGCTATCTATTTAAATGCACCCACAACCAATTCGGATCAAATCGAAAAATTCCGAGTTAGTCCACCAACAGCGCTGTTAATTTTTATATTTATGACCATAGAAATATAGAAATCCTGAAACATAAACTGACGCGCTGCTAGCAAGTAAAGACAGACATTGTTAATATGGCCACCTGTCTTTGTTGTTGTAGTCTATTAAGACTATAGTGGAACAAGGACAGGTGGCCCTATTAACTATATCTGTCTGTACCCGCTTTCCACGCACAGCAAGGTTTAGGAAGTAAGCTTTCCAGCATTACTTTATTTCACTGTTTATGACACACAATTATCATCAAAGCTGTTTTAGCATATTTGACTATGGTTCCACCTTAATTATTTTTTTATTATTTTTGACAGGATACTTTGTCGACATTCTCGAAACGACTACCACAACAGCCTCGAAAAAGCGGGGCGTCTATTGAAACTATATCTTCATCAGTTTAGGATAGGGCATTCCTATAAGGATACTGAGCAATAATTAAATTTGAATTTTATTTCAATAAATTGAAATATGAGTCTTGTTGACTATCAAAAACATATACCTGAACATTCCTCTAGTTTTATGGTAAGTTAAGCTGATTGATAGTTATTCGATATTATTAAGGTTTGATCGTGAGGCCAATGTAGCAATGCATTGAAATCTTAACTCTGGGTACCTATTGTGTAACTCATTTCTAGTGATATCACTAAAGTGAGATTGTTCACGCGAATATGCATTTTTCGCACTAGTGAAATAGAACCATTTAACGTGAATTTATTCGCCATCGAATTTGTCAGTGAAACGTGAAATATTTCACGTTTCACTGACAAATTCGATGGCGAATAAATTCACGTTAAATAGTTCTATTTCACTAGTGCGAAAAATGCATATTCGCGTGAACAATCTCACTTTAGTGACATCACTAGAAATGAGTTACACAATAGGTACCCTGCTGCGTCGTTTGGGTCTTTTTTTACTGAATGTGAATTTCGTTTACCAATAATTTGATGTGTTTGGATGCTCTCACTTATCCACGTTAACAGTGACTACATTTTTTGCGAACGAAAAATTTTATAAGTCACTTGATTTTCTTGGTATAAAAATTTGCACTCATTAGATGTTCGGGTCACTTTTATCCTCCAAGGTCCTAAGACTAAAATTGCAAAAAATGTTGTAGAAAAAATTAAATCAAGTTCACAAATGGTCCCAAATGATTAATCAACGCAAGGGTCGATGTCACCTGTGTCCAAAAACAGATAACAAAATCTGCAATTTGTGTAATAAATGCCACAAATACCTATTATATAATTATATCATTTTGCCTAAGTGGGTCAATTTTGACACGAAGACCTTAATATATTATGTAGACCTTAATATATTATGTGTACAACCAACGACTCAGCAGGGTTAAAGTCGTAATAACGGTAATAACGTCAGTATTGTAAGCGTCTACCTCTAATATTCTACGGAGCTGTTGGGGAAGAACGAGCTGACTTAACAGACGTTCCTTCCATTTATTTCTTCTTAGTCCAAGCTAAACATATTGTGAGATCTAACAAAATGGCTACTTGTAACCAGCATCGTAGTTAGAGCCTGGCAACTGGGGCCCGCGCCAGGGACGCTAACCCCGTGAGGGGGCAATCAGCGATGAATATTACTATTTTCAAGCAAAGATCGCGAAATCAGCATCTTGCCTGGGGCGCCGATGACCCTAGCTACGACGCTGCTTGTAACGATTTAAAACAATAAGGCGCAGAAGTAAAAGAGCCAAAGAGGTATCCTCCATTCGCACATTGCTATTAAATAAGTTGAAATATAATAAAAATGTATAAAACGGGAAGTGGTAAAAATGGAAAATAGTAATGGTGCGAATGGCGTCTGTTATGACATAATGTCGAGAAACGGACGTTAAACGCATTATTATTATTATTATTATTATTATTATTATTATTATTATTATTATTATTATTATTATTATTATTATTATTATTATTATTATTATTATTATTATTATTAAAAGAGGTATAAGCGCTGACTTAGTAAATAATTCTTAAGAAGAAAATTGTAATATGAAAACATTGATCCATTTTACACTTTTCATTACTACATTAGCATCGCGAACAGCCATACAGTGGCAGCGCCAAAATCTATTTGTTAGGGCAGGCACACTTTAATTTTAAAATCGATCAAGTACAAAAAAAAGCTAAACGTACTTAGACTTCTATGAAGTCTTAATATTTTAATCTTATTATTATTGTATCATTTTTTTATTTATTTGGATTTTTAGGGTGTATATTAAGTACTGCAGAAATGAACATGGCTCCTTGAACCATACTTGGCGCTGCCTCTATTTCCATAACTAATTATTATTGTGATTATCATCAAGGTCGTAACTATGAGAAAAGGGTTTTCTAAATATTCTGGGTGATACGTCACGAAAAAATATTGAGAGAGCCTTTACTAACTGGGAACTCAGTCAATCTGGCCCTTAGTAATTTTAAAATATCTCATCTTTAACTGTATCTATATCTACAGCGTACTACATACAGTTATTTTATTAATGCCAAATAGTGACAAATACTATACAGTGCATTCCACTTGGTGCTTGCAACGGTCACAACGACCGCTGTGTCGTTCGGGGTTCCACATAACGACCGCGGTCGTTCTGGTCGCAACGAAAATGTAATGGATGACGTCACGTATGGCCCGCGCATCGAGCTCACGAATCCCACGTTTATGTGTGGATCGGCGTGGTCGTTAACTATTTTCCCACGCATTTTTATGTCACAAACATGATAACAGAATAATATGTAACATTTTGTTATACTGAAATGGATTTCAGCTCAACATATCTTTGGAAGGTGTGAATCTGATTTAGCTTTTCTTAGAAAAACATAACCTCACTTTGCTGCAAAATATTCTGTTTTTTGACGCGATAATGGTAGCCATGTTTGTTGTCGCCCACACGTCACTCCACTAAAGTTTTCGTGCGCAACGTTTGTAAGCTAGTGGAACGGTAAAATGTGCAGTCGTGGGCGCAAACGTTGCGTCCCGTGCATAAAAACTGTGGCGCTTAATAAATAATGAAATATAAGTGTATCTTAAATTTTGGAACTTGATTATAGTAATAATTATTAAATAGACAGTAGCCTTTCCACAAGTAAATACTTTTCTTAACGTAATCAGTCGGTAACCTGCCATCGTGATGTTTAACGTCAAACAATTAAGATATACAAGGAAAAAATCTTGTATATCTTAATTCTTTGACGTTTAACATCACGATGGCAGGTTGCCGACTGATTACGTTAAGAAAAGTATTTGCTTGGGGAATGGCTACTGTCTATTTAATAATTATATATATTATAACCACAAAAAACTTAACTCATTGTTGTACTTAAAACGGTCTTGTCTGGACTTACGAGTTATTAATATTTAGTTATGTTTATAACTTAAATAAAATCTGCTCTTGCATTAAGTGTGATTTAGTGTTGAAATAGGTATATATAGGAAAAGAACAGATCCCACTCTCGGGGCACTGTGTGAGTAAGTGGTAACTCAACCAGCCGGAAACTGGGAATTTCGGGTTCAAGTCCTTACAGTGGTTTCTGATTTTTTTCCTTGTATATCTTAATTGTTTGACGTTTAACATCACGATAGCAGGTTGCCGACTGATTACGTTAAGAAAAGTATTTGCTTGTGGAATGGCTACTGTCTTACTGTATTATATTATAACCACAAAAAACTTGACTCATTGTTGTATTTGATTATAGTAACTTAATATTATAGGCTTCAGTTTTAAAGGTTTCACAATTTTATTCTCAGGTAAAAATACAAAATATAAGAAAATACGGGTAGATTTTTATGAAATTTTAGAATCTGCATTAGAACATATACAAATGACCCCAATAAGTGTACTTTATAGAGAGGTATTAAAATTAGAAAAGGTCATAGCGTGTTTTCCTTTACACGAAAAATAAAATGTCAACTAACAAGTATAGTATTTTTTAATGGATTTCCGTAATTTTGAGCGGTAGGCAACTGGGTTGCGTTCAGATACGTCCCCGTGGAAAAACGCCATGGAATGTCACGTGATATCATTTACGTACCGAGTGTAATCCAGGGAATGTAAACTTTTTGAACGCACGTGGCTATATGTGCGAGCTTTTTTCAAATAATAACATCTAATTCCTAACTATTAAAAACATCAGAAATGTAAAGCATCTAATTAACTTGGAATTAATGAAATGAAAATCGGTTTTCTTTAACATTATTTCATAACTTTAAAACACATCTTACATTAACCTCTTCGTAGCTTCGGCCTTCGATTTTGAATTTTTAATGAATATTCTTCTGCGCATGTCAAGTAATTTCTACCGTACTCTCCGAGCAATGTAATTTCGAGTTTCACGCAGGACAATGACGTACATTTCTGAACGCATTTGGATAATCGCCGGCCGTTCCTATGGATACACTTCCGGCATTTCTGAACGCATTTAGGGAACTTTTACATCCACGGGGACATTTCTGAACGCTCCCTTGATGTACAATAAACCGAAGTATCTCGGATCTGCCCGAAATGCGATGCCAAAGCAGTTGACGCATTGCAATGTGGGAATAGGTACATTTATGATTAAGTATATCCTTATGATTAAGGTAAGTGATTAAAGTAAGTGATTTATGATTAAGTATATCCTTTTCTTGCAAGTGTTGACTCCGACTACACCTCGGCCATATGAAGGGATAGTAATTAATTATTGATAGTATAACGATACAATCGGTCTTAGGCGGCCTGGTTGTAAAGATTATAAAGCCCGCCTCGCGGGTGTCTTGACGTAAACAGCTATTACAGTTTAAAAATTTGTATCTCCATAAATACTTAATGTATTGAAATAAAACACACGCCGTTGTGTTTTTGGTAATGATTTCTAATAGGAAACATGTATACAAGGTGTCCCAAAACTGCTGGGACACAGAGCTACCACGTGTAGTAGAGGTCAAAATAAGTCGATTGGACCCAATTTATTAACTTCCCACTGGAAGTTATTGTAATGGGTCCGAAAATCGAAATCAAAAAGGAAAAAAAATTTTTATGTTTCAAGGTCACTACACTATTTTTACACTACTTTTAGAAAGATGTCTGTGTGTGTGTGTGTGTGTGTGTACGTACGTACGTACGTACGTATGTGTACATTTCTTTCAAAGACGAAATCTCGAGAACGAAAAATGATATCGACTACGTTAGGGTGCCAATCGACGCGTATTAACGTAAATATGATCTGAAAGAAATTTTTTCAAAATCGGTTCAGCCGTTCTTTTTTCTTAACCAAATAACCTCCAAAAAAGTAGATTTTACACAATATCTCGCGAATAAAAAATTATATCGACTTCGTAAGGGTGTCAATCGAGGCGTGTTAACGTCATTTTGTTCCGACATAAATTTTATAAAAATCGGTTCAGCCGTTTTTTTTTTTTTTTTTTTTTAATTATTGATGTTTTAATGATTGAAATGATTACTTTTCTGTGTAATATCTAATTTAATTATTATTATTAAATATTTATCAAACTGGGAAGTTCGTCGTGTGGACCTCAAGGTTCGCACTTTAGTCCTAATAAACGGCCCACCTCACGGCTTGTTTATATACCAAAATGTACCGTTTGCCCATGAGAAGAGTTCAAAGTTTACATAAAATTTTGTATATAAAATTTTGTATTACAATTTTATTAAACTTGTACTATGGAATATCTGTTAGCATTATTTAAGAAAACATTTTTTTTCCTTCGGAACTATGCGGAATACGAAATTTTTACAAGAGTAACAAAATGAAGATAATTAATCAGTCTTCTCGCTAAAAAACCGTATTACCACCCCTAAGAAAGTTCTGAAAAAAATTTCAGGGGGTGAGGGTGGTTTTAACTCTTTTACAATTTTTTTTGGGTTTCTTTGATTACCGAAAGGAGAGTAATCCTCTAAAATGCACTTTTGTCAAATTTCATTCAATTTGTTTCACTCATTTCTGAACAACGTACAAAAATGTATTTTTTTATGTAAACTTTGAACTCTTCTCACGGTCAAACGGTACATTTTGGTATATAAATAAATTGGGTCCAATCGACTTATTTTGACCTATACTACACGTGGTAGATCTGTGTCCCAGCAATTTTGGGACACCCTGTATATTGATTATTTGTTTTATTTTTTACAGCCACAATGAAAGATCTCTGAAATTATAATTTTATGAAATTAATTGTAAGTGTCCATTTTTTTCATTATGTCGCGTAACGCCGTAGACTTCGCTCAATCTCGTTTGCAACCCACTCACAAAAATTTTTATATCTTCGTCAAATTTAAAGATATCTCGATAATTCTTTCAGCGCGGCATCTTAAAAATTATTATTATTATCATTATGTGGTGCTACTAACATTATTCGTATTTTAGTCAAATGGAAATTATCTAATTGTTTAATAATTAATATGGTTTCAATAATTTAAGTTAAAAATAAATTTACTATAAAAATAGTAGATTGTATATCTAGTGGCGTAATGAGGTATATTACTGACGAGTAGTGACAGCGAGTTTTAACGGTCACACGAGTCATAATATCAATACGCACAAGATATATATGGTATTTTTTGTCATATCCACTACAAAATAACTGCTTTTCACTTCATTTTCAGTTTTTTCACATTTTTTTGAGAGTTCATTTTGTTGCGCCAACTTCATTTTTAATAGTAGGCTGAGAATAGCTGTCAGTAGGTAATAGCTGACGAATCAGGGCGAATAAACATAAATCACTATGGAAATGGTTTGCTTTCCCACGCTAGTGTGGAAAAGATACGTTCTCGCACACTAGCCTGTCAAAAGTCACTTTACATGCATATGTTACGGAAAAAGACTATAGTTGGACATTGACAATAAAGGCCGGACAATGACTTAAATGTCCATTTTTCCTAGCCAGTTTCGTTAATAGGGCATTAATGTTATAGCCCGTTACGGGTGGACAATGTTGTTAATATTTTCATTTTATTTTCATGTTAACATCCTTGCCCGGTCATTAACGATAATGCGCAAAAATGGTTGGGGAATGTTGATATAGGTAATAAGTATCATGAATATTATTAAAACTATACTATATTATGTTTTGTTTTTAACTTCCCATTGGAAGTTATTGTAATGGGTCCGAAAATCGAATTCAAAATGTATAACAAATTTTTATGTTTCAAGGTCACTACACTATTTTTAGAAACATGTCTGTGTATGTGTGTGTGTGTGTACGTATGTACGTACGTACGTATGTGTCCATTTCTTTCTAAGACGAAATCTCGAGAATGAAAAATGATATTGACTACTTTAGGGTGCCAATCGACGCGTATTAACGTAAATATGATCTGAAAGAAATTTTTTCAAAATCGGTTCAGCCGTTCTTTTTTCTTAACCAAATAGACTCCAAAAAAGTAGATTTTACACAATATATAAAAATCGTTAAAACCGTTTTTTTTTTTAATTAGGTATTGTTAAAAATAAATAATAACAAGCCGTGAGGTGGGTCGTTTGTTAGGACTAAAGTGCGACCCTTGAGGTCCACACGACGAACTTCCCTGTTTGATAAATATGTAATAATAAAATTTAATAATTAAATTAGATATTACACAGAAAAGTAATCATTTTAATCATTAAAACATAATTATTATTTATTTTTAACAATAATTAAAAAAAAAAAAAAAACGGCTGAACCGATTTTTATAAAATTTTTGTCGATAAAAATGACATTAACACGCCTCGATTGACACCCTTACGAAGTCAATATAATTTTTTATTCGCGAGATATTATGTAAAATCTACTTTTTTTTGAGGTTATTTGGTTAAGAAAAAAGAACGGCTGAACCGATTTTGAAAAAATTTCTTTCAGATAATATTTACGTTAATACGCGTCGATTGGCACCCTAACGTAGTCGATATTATTTTTCATTCTCGAGATTTCGTCTTAGAAAGAAATGGACACATACATACGTACGTACGTACGTACACACACACATACACACACAGACATCTTTCTAAAAGTAGTGTAAAAATAGTGTAGTGACCTTGAAACATAAAAATTTTTTTTCCTTTGTGATTTCGATTTTCGGACCCATTACAATAACTTCCAATGGGAAGTTAATTATGTTTTAATGATTAAAATGGATCTTAGTTAGAATTAAATTAAGGTTTTAGATTGCGGCTAAATACACAAAAGTGTAAAGACCAAAAAAACATATAATAAAAAAAAATGATTAAAATGATTACTTTTCTGTGTAATATCTAATTTAATTATTATTATTAAATATTTATCAAACTGGGAAGTTCGTCGTGTGGACCTCAAGGGTCGCACTTTAGTTCTAATAAACGACCCACCTCACGGCTTGTTATTATTTTTATTTATCAAAAGTGCACTTTTGAGGTAAGGTACTAGTTGAAAAAAAATTATTCATACTTATTAAATCTTACTTGGTAACGCAAGTAACTAAAAAATCTAAAAGAATCAGAACAAAGTGAAAAATAGTAATTTTTCAAATAATATTGAAAGAACTCAAAATTAGTCATTTTTCTTAACACGCTTTTATTATTAGCTTCACTTGTATGTTTGCTTACTTGTTTGTCAGTTTGTAACCGACTTCTTTGAACTTGATTTTGACCAACTTTGAACGGTCAGATTTAGTTTAAACGTTGTCGACTTATCAAGGACCGACGACAATACAATAATTCAATAAGTTTGTGTCCCATTATCCTGACCAGGATCTCCAGGACTAAAAAAAAAGCAAAAAACTTCAGATTGAACTGAAACTTTGCACACTTATCAAGGACCGATGACAATACAATAATTCAATAAGTTTGTCCCATTATCCTAACCAGGATCTCCAGGACTAAAAAAAAAAGCAAAAAACTTCAGATTGAACTGAAACTTTGCACACTTATTAAGGACCGATGACAATACAATAATTCCATAAGTTTGTCCCAATATCCTAACCAGGATCTCCAGGACTAAAAAAAAAAGCAAAAAACTTCAGATTGAACTGAAACTTTGCACACTTATCAAGGACTGATGACAATACAATAATTCCATAAGTTTGTCCCATTATCCTGACCAGGATCTCCAGGACTAAAAAAAAGCAAAAAACTTCAGATTGAACTGAAACTTTGCACACTTATCAAGGACCGATTACAATACAATAATTCCATAAGTTTGTCCCATTATCCTGACCAGGATCTCCAGGACTAAAAAGCAAAAATAAATTATAATTTAAAAAAACTAAAAAACACGCTTTAATGAACTAAAAAGTAAAAAATAATTAATTTTATTGTAAAAAAGCGTGGGGTAGTATGAAAATATGATACAAAGCACCCCACGCTTTTTTACAATAAAATTAATTATTTTTTACTTTTTAGTTCATTAAAGCGTGTTTTTTAGTTTTTTTAAATTATAATTGTTTTGGCACTTCGAATTGCAAATTTTCTTATTAGCGCGACATACACACTTAGGTATTGTTTTTACATCCGTCCTTGCAGTGACAGCGCTTGTAACCCTGTCCCTAAAGTCTAAAATACTATTTTCAGCTGCAACTTCTTTATGGGAAATTTCTTTATTTTTTTGCGGAATCGCTGAGGTTCTTCAGTAAAAAAAACTTTTTAACGCAAGGATATAAACACATAACGTGGAAACCTCTAACATATGTCATAACCCAACTTTCTATTTTATCATCACTGGCCGCTGTCTAACGGGCAATGACGACATCGCCCGAACAACGATGTTAACAGCGCACTTGCACTATGAATTATCAACATTGCCCAAATCACATGGACATTAATGTTATTGGCCGGTCATTATTGATAATGTCCAACTTGACTGAACATTATCGTCATTGACCGGCCAATAACGCCATTGGCTGGATTATCGTCTTTGTCCATAACACATACATACATGCATGTAAAGCAGCTATAATTTTTAGTGGGTATGGCAAAAAATAATTTTAACAACTATGTATTTATTTCTAGTTACGGCCTTGACTAGCCTTGTTTCATTTATAAAATTAAAATATACCTACTGTTACATAGGATATTAGAATAAAACTGCTTGTGTTTATAAAAAAAACTAGTATTGGGATTTTCAGTTATAGACCGAGAGCTAGTGACAATTTTTTGGTGTTATTTATTCAACGGCCTTATTTTTGTGAAGATGTTGAGGGAGGCATATTAAAGTGCCCTGAGTAAGGGATTTTGCTAGATAGCGGTATGGAAGGGATGCAGACCGACATTTTGTTCTGCAAATTGAAATATATGCTTAAAACAATCGCCGTAACAACATATTAAACCAATAATATAAATTTCGTCGGGTACACGACACGTTTAGGGTGATCTGCCACCCCTTTAATACTGACCATCCGATCTGCAAATATTATAATGGCATTATTGGGTCATCGACAAGCTGTACAAACAATTTCAGCCTTGAACCAATAATAATTGTAACAATTTTTTTATTACATGTTGGGGGCGGTCTGCATCCCTCCCATACCGCTATTTAGCAAAATCCCTTACTCAGGGCATTTTAATATGCCTCCCTCAACATCTTCACAAAAATAAAGCCTTGAATAAATAACACCAAAAAATTGTCACTAGCTCTCGGCCTATAAGGAGCACGCAGCACATTTGGGATTAGTTCAGCCCGAATCGACTTTGCAGCAAAGTGTTAAAAGATAAAACCATTCACATAGAGCAGTGCTTTTCAAAATGTGCCTCCCCAGGGATCCATAGATCTTTAATTATTTAGACAGGAGTCCACAATGTAATTCCTGATCAAAATTAACGCACCACTCAGTTTTTCTGTTATATTTTTAATATTGAAGGAATTATTGGACTGGAAGCTATTTTCTGATGAAACCAGAGTAAGCTTTAGAAAAATCGTGGAAACGCCATACAAACAAATTAATATCGCTGCACGCTCGGTTATTTTCAAGCTCCTTGATGTGGGTCGATTTGAGTCGAACCGATATCGATAAGTGTGCGTAATCATTTAATAATAATTATTGAGACTCGACAGTTATTTCCTCGATAAGTCACCCTACGACCCAAAGATCTCGGGTTCTAGGGCTCGGAAAAAATAGCATCCACTTTTTTCCAAAAACTGTCGGCTTTCTTTCCAGGTAATTTTTTTACAATTATGACTGATTTATGCATTTCTGTGTAGAGATTAAAAGCACGTATTATAGTATATAAAAAATGTTTTATTATGGAAATTTTATCGTAAAGCATTTTTTGCGTAACAAATTTTTCAGGGAGTTTTGATTCCAGTGTAATCAGGCAATATTTATGCTTTTACTATTATTTACTAAGTTGTTAGTGTATTTGCTTATACATAGTATCTATGTAGGCAAATACGCTTCTGGCGTTGGTTGGATGCCAGAACTTAGAAGGATGAAGCCACAAAATGTATAATTGACGGCTTTGGTTTAGAAAAAATATACCCTTAAATTAAATTTCTCGCTACGCCTCTGCTAGGTGTAACTCGATTATTACATTGTATGTCCCCGCATTAAGGTACGTGCAGTACGCAGCTGGGATTGTAGATGGTAGCATGTATGGTAGATGGTGGCTGAAATTATGAGCGCTTATAGGTTTGCGCAACGAAGCTTTGATAAGCATTGATACAAACTTAAATCGCGTTTGAAATGTCAGATAGCGAAGACGAATATTTGTGTTCTTCTGCTACAAAGTGGTATATTTTAAATACAAATTTGGATAGGAACTATCATGTCCACCCTATTAATAGAAAACGATCTAAACATGGCGAATTTCATCATTTATACCAAAAATTAAAATTTTACCCAAACCAGTTTTTTGAATATTTACGTATGGAACCTAACACTTTTAAATACGTCCTAGAAAAAAAAACTCAAAACAAATTAAATAAAAACTGGCAAAATTTCATTTATTAAACTAGTCACATCCATTGCGAAACTTGTAACGGCCATTTGACAGTTGTCACACGTTGATTGTAGTAAGCAGCGCGCTGAAAGAATGGTGAGATATATTCTTGTATCTACCAGCTCTTGTAACAGCGTTTATACCTGCTACATTCACTTCTTCGTTTTGTACGCTCGCATATACAGGGTGTATCACAGGATTGAGAACATAGAAAATAAATGAGTGCAACAGGGAAGACATAAACAAAATGGGTAGCGTGACAAAGATAAAATACACATGGCTAACTCAACTAAATTAATTATCATGGTTTTAAGCATGAAAAAGGGCCACAGCAATCACTGATCCTAACTAATTTGCACAATGGAGTTTTCCCTATGTTCGGTTTTCTGTGGTACACCCTGTATAACAATGCATTAATTTAAGCAAGCCCTGCTATGATCTACGTTACCATCTAGAATCCCAGCTCCATACTGCACGTACCTTTAAGTTTTCAAACAAGAAAAAAAAGTATTTTTAATTTTACGAAATTAACAAAAAATATATGATTGACTTGAAACAAAAAATAATGTGTAATTAAAATTGCAATATTGGTACAGGCGGTCGTTTTTATTCAACTATGCGAACAAAGGTTAAACATCAAATTATTTTCGATTAACTTCTCACCTTTTTCAGTATACATAATTTAATTCTACGGCGCAGTTCCTTAAACTGTTACGAAATTCATCAATTATGAAGGTCGCTATAGCTTCTCCTATTATGCGATTTTTTAATTCTTCGGCATTTACCTCATAAATTATTTGTTTTAAACATCTCCATATACAAAAATCCATGCAATTATTAAATCAAGGTTATTTGGAAGCCATAAAACCAATCCATTTCTGCCGATCCATTTGTCAGGAAATATGCGATTTTATAGTTTTAATTAAGAATTGTTTGTTTCAAGTAAAAAAAAAATTCCCCCGTAAATTCATTTTTTTTTTCTTTTATAAACTCAATTCGGGGACTTGGTATTTTAAAGCGGTCATGATTTCAAGTTCTAGAAGACAAATAGGTATCAGTTTAATGTAAAAATCTGGGTTACTGGTGACTTTTGACGCCAATTGAATTCATTTGCGCTTTTTATACTGTTCAAGTGCTCTTCGAGTTTGTTCAAGTATTCTTCAAGTCCAATCAAATGGTCGAAAAAATTGATCTGAAATTGCGTTAATTAGAAGTTTGATGAAATTTTAATGGTAGATAGGGGCAGAGCCGGATTTAGGGGAGGGCAACCGGGGCTACAGCCCCGGGGCCTCCACAAAAGAGGGGCCCCCACAATAGAGACTTCGGAAAAAAAAATTCTGTGATTTCTCGATTATTAAATTTTGTCGTTGAAAATATGCTAAATCGCGTTAATAATTTTAATAAGTAATCATGAACTCGACAGAAAAAAATTGTCCACTTTATTTGTTTTCCCCCGCGGATTCCGCAAGGGGTGACCGTCATTTTGAATTTAAGGGATGAAATCATATATCTTGGTAAATATTGCTTCGAAATGTTATAATTACCACAAAACCAACTTGGTTGGCGAAACGTACGTCGAGAGTGTTTGTTATGGTTTGGTGTTTTGTGGTAATTATAACATTTCGTATCTTTACACCAAAGGTTCCACCACTTTTTATTGTAAATATTGCTTGTAGGTGAAAAATTACTATTACAAAAATTATTAACGAGGATGTATCCAACAACTTTTGTTTGAAATTTTTTTTGAAATTTCTTATTATTCAAAAGTTATAAGTCCTCAAAAATGCGATGACTGGAATTAATTAATTGTTGTGTGCAAAATTCAAACATTTTCAGAAATATTGGCGCCGGTCGACTTTTGGCGCCCTCTATATTCGTACCACGCAAGCAAAAAAAATGTTGAACACATGTATATTGTAGAGAAACTCAAAAGCTACAACTTTTGTCATAACCATTTTTCGCCCCCTCCAACAGTGTCATTTTTGAGAATTTATAACTTTTGAATAATAAGAAATTTAAAAAAAATTTACAAACAAAAGTTGTTGGATACATCCTCCTTAACAATTTTTGAAATAGTAATTTTTCACGTACAAGCAGTATTTACCAAGATATATGATTTCATTCCTTAAATTCAAGATGGTGGCCACCCCTTGCGGAATCCGAGGGGGGAAACTTGGCTGGAGTGTTCTCCTATCTACCATTAAAATTTTATCAAACTTCTAATTAATAATAATAATAATAATAATAATGCGTTTAACGTCCGTTTCTCGACATTATGTCATAACAGACGCCATTCGCACCATTACTATTTTCCATTTTTACCACTTCCCGTTTTATACATTTTTATACTTCAACTTAATTAATAGCAATGTGCGAATGGAGGAATTATAGGACATTAGGATAAGGTAGGCAACTTTGGGAGCATAGGAGTTTGACAGGTAATCGGCCATGGCCTTGAATAAGGAACCATCTCGATATTCATCTGGAATTATTGAGGGAAACCATGGAAAACCTCAAACAAGATGGCCGGTACAGGAATTACCGTTTCTCGGCGTGAGGCAGTAGGAAAAAGTCCTAGCCACATCTGCCCCCGCCGGGATTCGAACCCAGTACCTTCCCAATGCGAGTCTAGTGGAAACTTCTAATTAACGCAATTTAAAAGTACTATTTGACTGGATTACTATTAAAATCAAACAAAAAATTGATAAGTCTTCAGGATTATTTGAACTTTTAACTGGAATCCTTGTTCACTTGTCAGAGCCCTCTTCAATCAGATACCTTTAAGTCCAATGAAAATTTCAGTATAGATAAAAAGAATTTTTTTATGATACTCGATCTGAACTATTTAGATACTAACAATAATTTAAGTGGAAAGTTGATAGCTTTCATGTGATAATAATGTTGTTTTTTCAATGCTCAAAAATTCGCACATTACAATTTAATGAATGGTGAATAATAATTCTATTTTAAGATTTACATAATAGGTATATAAAAACTTAATGGCTTGTGTATTTTAATGTTGTAGATTTTATAATTTTTTTATTACGTATGTTAATTATTGTGAAAAATATACAAATATAAATTATTTCACATAACAAAAAATTGTTTTTTTCTCACATAAACAGGATATCTATCGTTTTACAATAAAGCAATCATACAAAAACTTCGGCGAAACGCAAGCTTATTTTTGTCGAGTTTTTGATATAATTTTTGATAAAAATATTATGTAAACATATTTTTATTATTTAAAAAAAAAGTGAGTGTGTGCTTAAGACTGCACGACAGAATTGAAAACTTGATTATACATATTATGCAAAACACATAATATTATAATATTATTTTTTTATTATAATACGTAAAAATAAAAACGTAGTTCCTGAAACGATGCACTCATTGTTAGACAGTAAATGTGGCTGATGACGACTGGAGCCGAGTATACACGATTCAGCGTCACCGACCCGAGCGTGACGGTTCACTTTCGTCCACTATTCCGAAAGAACGCAAAGTGCACCTAAAGAAGTTTTCACTTTAATAAATAATATGTAGGTTAGTCATAGAGGAGCTTGGGAAACGCCACATAATAAACAACGCTCGTCTATTTTCAAGCCCTGTTGATGTATACCTAAAGTGACCATCCGTCCCGATTTAGGCGGGACAGTCCCGATTTTGAGCCATGAGTCCCGATTCAACAAGCGTCCCGCTTTTGTCCCGTTTTCGTTAAATCACGTGCATTAAGAATGTTTACTTTTTGTCATTAGATATTTTTACCCACTCAAAGTATTTTATTTATCAATAATTATATAATTGATACCTACCTTAAAAAATAAATAATATTTAAAATAAAAATATATGCGAGTTTTTGGGGGTTTCTAGCGAGTTTTCGAGGGTTTCTAGCGAGTTTTTGGTGGTTTCTAGCGAGTTTTTGAGGGTTTCTAGCGAGTTTTCGGGAATTTTTAGCTAGTTTTTGGGGGTTTCTATCGAGATTTTAAGGGTTTCTAGCGAGTTTTCGGGGGTTTCTAGCGAGTTTTCGGGGGTTTCTAGCGAGTTTTTGGAGGTTTCAAGCGAGTTTTTGGGTGTTTCTAGCGAGTTTTTGGGGGTTTCTAGCGAGTTTTTGGGGATTTCTAGCGAGTTTTTGGGGGTTTCTAGCAAGTTTTTGGGGGTTTCTAGCGAGTTTATGAGGGGTTTCTAGCGCGTTTTTGGGGGTTTCTAGCGCGTTTAAGGCTTTTTTGGGCGTGGAACCCAACGGTTGTCTGCGCCGGGTTTTTATAGATCTTGTCCCGCTTTGTGATATTCAGGATTTGGTCACTTTATGTATACCTGACGACTGGAATAGTAGATTGTATAATAATTAGGTTACGCTCAATACCCGAATTCAGACAATGCCCGAAATGAATGCACAATTCTAGAATTGAGCAACGAATATTTCCCAAACCCGAAATCTTACATTTAATCGGGTATTGAGCATTACAAATAATGCCATTATATTATTTGCAGATCGATTGGTCAGTATTAAAGGGGTGGCAGATCACCCTAAACGTGTCATGTACCCGACGAAATTTATATTATTAGTTCAAGGTTCAAATTTTAATATGTTGTTACGGCGACTGTTTTAAGCATATATTTCAACCTGCAGTACAAAATGTCGGTATTAACCCCCTTGCAGAACGATATAAACACCTAGACGACCAAGTTTCCCTCTAAGAGAGGGGGTTCATACCGACATTTTGTACTGCAGATTGAAATATATGCTTAAAACAGTCGCCGTAACAACATATTAAAATTTGAACCTTAAACTAATAATATAAATTTCGTCGGGTACATGACACGTTTAGGGTGATCTGCCACCCCTTTAATACTGACCAATCGGTCTGCAAACAATATAATGGCATTATTGGGTTCACCGACAAGCTATACAAACAATTTCAGCCTCGAAGCAATAATAATTGTGACCTATTTTTTTGTTACTTGTTGGGGGCGGTCTGCACCCCTCCCATACCGTTATCTAGCAAAATTCCTTACACAGGGCACTTTAATATGCCTCCATCAACATCTTCACAAAAATAAGGCCTTGAATAAATAACACCAAACAATTGTCAATAGCTCTCGGTTTATTGTGACTAAATTGAAAATAATGCATACCAACAAAAACGTAACTATACAATTGAAAACAAATAACTCAAAAAATACAAGATCTATATCCTGCGTTCAGTTCTGTAGGAGATCGAACACGCTCTATGAGCTCCGGGGAAAGCGAGCGAGCAAACAGATTTAACCATGTTCAGAGCATTCATTTTAAAAATGAGCGGAAACACGTGTTGTGAGAATGGATAAATTTCAAAGTTTATTTATATGAGGTATTTTTTCAATAAGTAAAAATTCACATATAATATTTATTGAAAGAAAAGTAATAACCAATAAGTCTATAATGAACAGAATGATTAAATAAAATATTTATTATGTCTATGGGTCGAAATAAAATTCTCGACTAATTTTTCAGACAATGTTTTAACAAAAAATTACAACAAATAATTCAAATAATTGACGTTTCGATCCGGATTTGGATTTTCTTCAGAATCGAGCTAAAAATATAAAAATGAATTATTTATTATTAATTAGTTTATATCTAAGAAATTAAGCCGTAGATTAGACAGATGAGGAGAAAGAAGAAGAGGCAGACGCTGAGGAACCACAACCAGGCCCGTCACGCCCAAAGAGGCGGCGAATTAAATAATTCATTTTTTAATAAGGTGGATGAGCAATAAGAAATGATTTTGGCAAATTCGTATTGTTACAGTGTGCTACAGAGAATTTAACACATTTTTGAAAATCGGCCGTTTTTCGAAACTCATAGCTAGGCAAAGAATGGAGATAGATAAAAAGTGTGAAAGTTAAAGCTGTAGAGAATTTTATCAGCTTTCATTATGTAGTACAACAAAATTTCGTACGACGCACCGTTTTCGAGATAAAAGCAAAAAACCGAAAAACGGGACCTTCTTTGTGCCCCCCCCCGCTCGGGCGTACCTCGGAGGGGTAAGGACTTTTAGTATGTTTATCTCCTAACTAGTCCAAACAAAGTTCCTAAGTCAAATTTTCTGCTTTCGACTTTTCCATCCACATCCCCTTGTGAGCACTCATTGACTGAACTATAACAAATTATGTTGACTATAAATTTTAACAATCAATATAATAATACAAATGTTAGTATAATTTCATAACATAATTATACTGACTACTTAAAATTTGAGTGTCTGTTCTATAATTGATTGAATTGTTTTTTCTAATAAAACACATTTCACTGATATTGCGTTTCTTCCAATTTGACTCTTTATCTAATATAAAGTTTAGAAAAATCTGCTAGATTACGTTCGGAACTGTTTAGATGGCTCGAATTGCTTTCTTGTCACGTCACCAAAAATCTGCTTGCTCGGCTCGATCAATCGAGTGCAAAACCGAACTTACCCAAAATATGAACACTGATCTAATATTACCGCAAATGTTCCAATATTTTTGGCAAGTTGTCAAATTTCCGCCAATGTTGTTATTTTTAATATTCCCAAATTTAGGAAATTTATGAGTTATGAAAACTTTCTGGAAATGTTCTCAACGTGCGAATATTGCCAATTGGAAATACTGCCGTCTGCACATTGCTATTCTGTATATTCATGATTTTGCTTTGACCTTTTTCACGGCGAGATTCGATTCAAATCAAGAAGTTAATTTCTAACGACAATCTAAACAATGCTAACTAATTCGTTAGGTTCGTAGTGAGAACAGCGTTACTTGTGACTCTTTGACAAACTACGACTGTCACTGATTTTTGAGACACGCGTATCGCATTGCGGCCTGCGGAGATCAGTCTCCTTATTTTCTATACTCCATGTCGTAGACGTTTAAGGAATGTCGACAGTATTTAAATCTCAGAGCCGACCATGTGAAACCCCCCAGTATAACATAACAATATGAATAGCATATCAAATGAAAGGTTGTTAATAGCTTTACACGAAAAATATTGATTGGCACCCCTCACCCTGGCGGGCGACCTTGGCCGCCCCTTTGAAAATCGAATTTTTTGACAATAACTCTCCGGTAAAAAATAACGAGATGAGTAGCATATCAAATAAAAAGTCGTTAGTAACCTTACACGAAAATATGGTGAGTTATTGTCAAAAAATTCGATTTTCAAAGGGGCGGTCAAGGTCGCCCGCCAGGGTGAGGTGCCAATCAATATTTTTCGTGTAAAGCTGCTAACGACCTTTCATTTGATATGCTACTGATCATATTATTATGTTATACCAGGGGGTTTCACACGGTCGGCTCTCCTACTATATTAAAATGATTCATATTCGCGGCCCTGCCCGCGTGGACTAATTAATTTAAAAATTAATCACAAGCAAAAAATTGTCATATCTCTGGAGCTACTGCACCGATTTCGAAGATAGAAATTAAATCATGCATAAACTTTATAATGTTGTTCCTGAAATTTTTAAGAAACTGTGTGAAATATGTCGAAAATTACTGTTTTTGTATTAATTTTAGACAAAATATATTGTTATAACTTGAGAATTACGAAACTGCAATTTTAATCAAACATAACCTAAAATCTGACCAGATAATGTACCTCCATTGGAGAGAAAACCGCATGAAAATCGATTCAGATTTCAGTGATTCTTAAGTTTATACTTATATAAGTTTCTATATAAATAATAAGTTTTATAGTATTTATAAGTGCACAGTACATACATTAGCAAATAGTCAAATATCCTATTTTGTCGATGAGGTTTTGCATTGCGACCAATGCTTTTTTTCTCAAATATTGAACCAACAACAGAATGTTAATTATTGCAATTATTATTAATTGAACAATAAATTGAAATTTGCGTACCTACAAAAAAAGTAAATAAGTATAAATTACACAGTTGTCTATAGTATAGTACCTACTTATAATGATACTTCAAGGTCATATGTGCAGTAACCGTGTTACGCATTCATTCTAAGTATCAATAATTAATTAGCAAATATTAACCTTTCGACTATTATTACTGTAGGGAAATTCCACTATAAAAGACTTTTCATAAGTCAGCGTCCACGGTGGTATCGTAGCCAGATTTTTTTCTGTCGAGACTCATCCTTCGAATTTCGTCCGGCGGCGGCGGCCATCTCAAGGCTAAAAATGTTTACCTATATCTTTTAATAACAATTTTTTTTAATTAAATGTCGTCACCAGTATTGTGTCTGATAATACAAAATCTTTTTGGATTTGTGGACATTAAGTTGAGAGAATTTATTTTTACGATATTGAAACTGAAAACCTCGAAACCAGTTCCGAAATTGAGAATGATTATTGTATTTCCTATCTGTATACAGGGTGTCCCATAACTTATGGGCCATGGAGCAGGTAGACATAGTACATGTAAAAATAAGGCATTTGACACAAACTTGCTACAATAAAATGTTACTCGTTTGGGAAATACTAATACAGGGTGCGTAAAGATAAAATAAACCAGATTTTGAAAACCATTTGACATACCGGGTTGAAAATCGGTATGAAATATACAGCGATATACTTGCATTGGGAAGGTACTGGGTTCGAATCCCGGCGGGGGCAAATGTAACTTGGGCTTTTTCCTACTGCCTCACGCCGAGAAACGGTAATTCCTGTACCGGCCATCTTGTTTGAGGTTTTCCATGGTTTCCCTCAATAATTCCAGATGAATATCGAGATGGTTCCTTATTCAAGGCCATGGCCGATTACCTGTCAAACTCCTGTGCTCCCAAAGTTGCCTACCTTATCCTAATTTCCTATCATTCCTCCATTCGCACATTGCTATTAATATAAAAAAAGTTTAAGTTTAAAAAAATGTAGAAAACAACGGGAAAGTGGTAAAAATGGAAAAATAGTAATGGTGCGAATGGCGTCTGATATGACATAACGTCGAGAAACGGACGTTAAACGCATTATTATTATTATATGAAATATAAATTTATATAATTGAAAGACTTGACATTTTTTTGTAAAAAGTTATACTTCAATCACTTCGATTATAAAGATCTTATAATTATTATTATTATTATTTCTTTAACCGCTTTCGAAATAATTGGGGTTAAAAGTAGCGCGGCACAGTAAAACAAACTCGTAAAAAACGCTCTTGTTTTATTGTGCCGCGTAACTTTTAAGCCCAATTATGAAACTCATGCGCCACTACGTGCTAGAGTAGACTATAAAATAATACTGTTTTAATCCGAGCGAACGAGCGAAGCGAGTGAAGCCCCGTGTAAGGTATTAACTTAATTGAACGAACAAAGCGAATGAGATCTCACAGTAAGAACTTTTTTAAAGAGATAACAAAATTAAATCTACACGGCCGAAGTCATGCAGAGCAGATTAACGTAAGTACTTCTTAATAATAATAATAATATACTAGCGGCCCGTCCCGGCTTCGCCCGGGTGGTATGAAATTATGATTTAATAGCGGTCATCCATTGCTCCGCTCACGTATATTTAGTATATTGTTAATTTGTTATCTCCCCCGCGAGAATCTCCCCCCCTGCGTAGCTTTCTATTAGTGAAAGAATTTTTAGAATCGGTTTAGTAGTTCCAGAGATAAGAATTTATGATTTATTACCCCCCTGCAAGTACCCCCTCGCGAGAAGATTTCCCCTGCGTAGCTTTCTATTAATGAAAAAATTTATTACAATTGGTTTAGTAGTTCCAGAGATACGCATTTAAGATGTATTACCCCCTTCCCCCCGCGAGAACCCCCTTGCGAGAATCTCCCCCCTCCGTAGCTTTCTATTAGTGAAAGAATTTTTAGAATCGGTTTAGTAGTTCCAGAGATAAGAATTTATGATTTATTCCCCGCCCCTCTATTTTAAAAAAAAAATAAAACATAGCTCATGTTACTCGCTGATAATGTAGCTTTCTATAGGTGAAAGAATTTTTAAAATCAGTTAAGTAGTTTTTGAGTTTATTCATTACAAACAAACAAACACACTAATTTTACCTCTTTATAATATTAGTATAGATAATTGTCTGCTATGCAATTTTAGCGTCAAACAAGTAGCCCGGGAAATAAAGGTTTTAGGTCGCAAATAATTCCAAAGAAGCTGGATTTTTCACAGATGGTAGAACACCTTTAGACATGTATTTTTACAAAAGTCCCCGGTTATCCCCCTTGTGCTTCCCCCGCCACCCCCTTTTGAATATAATTTTGCAAGCCTTACGGAAAACGCTAATATCTCCTTAACTAATGTCTGAAATCAGACGACTTTTTTTTTGTTTTGTTCCTAATTAGTTACTCTAAAAAATTTCTCCTCTTCAATTTTGTGATAAAATCAATATATGCTTTGCAATTTATTAATAAAGAGAAAATATCAGTTTTTAAAAGAATATTTCACAAAATATTTTTATATAACTTTTTGATGAGCCTGTTTCGAAATATCTCAAAAACGGTGCTTTCATTTTAAATAGGCTTACATTTCCTACAATTTTCATTCCTACAAATTTTCTGTGGTACAAATAGTAAGTGCGCTACAGCTTCTTGAAAATCGCACGCGCTTTTTGTAGCCTTGGAAACCAAATGTTAAAACGTAATGTCCTTTTCAATAGCTTTATTTATTGTGTTCTTCATCGAATTTTAAATTGAAAATACACATGTTCATAAAGCAAAACACGCTCTAAATCGTGATTTTTGTCCCATACCGATATCGTTAAAAATTTAGAAGCTATAGCCAGTCAAAGTTGAAATCATTATAGAGCCTTACTTTTTAGTGTATTTGCCATATGGCACATACACTATTGGCGTCGGTCGGATGGCGGGACCTAGGGGTCGGACCAAAATTTCTCGACGTTTCATAGCCTCTTGAACAATTTGGCACCATTTTTGGAAATGTTTATATATATATATATTTATATATATTTATTTATTTATATATATATATATATATGTTCGCGGCATAACTCTCGAAAGACTTAATTGATTTCAACGAAATTTGGTAGACACGTTGGAATCCATCACCGCACGGAACCTATTTAAAATGGGCCCAATCAGACTATTTTAAGGGTAGTTTTTAGGGGTTGAAAAAAGTTTTAGGGCCCAAAAATATCGAAAAAAATCTCAGAATTGTTTCAAAATTAGAATTTAACCCTTTAGTAGAGATTAAAATGTGTTGCTAAAATTTTAACAAAATCGGCACGACAGGACCGGACTTACAAATTTTATGAAAACACTAGTTTACGGATAGTGATTTATTTGCTGACGGGTGTATTTAATTTGGTACAGAGGTTCCATCGATAATAATATTGAAATTAGGAAAAAAAATATTATTTTAAGGGATGTATTAAGGGGTTTAATTTTTCATTTTGTCCAAAAACAAACTTAAGTTCACATAATAAAGCCACAAGGCCTGTATTAGCAAATACACTATATTGTCGGCAGGGTTTTGGCACTGCGACCCGAGTTTTTTTTTTTTAAACACGTGTTACGAGGACTTTCCATACCGATTAAAAAAATGTCCGTCTAGTAACCTATAAAAAATTTAAGGTCCAATCTCACTAACTTGAAAAATTTTCAAGTTATAAGCATTAATGTTGATGTTTTTACTTTTTGACATAAAATTAAAACACTTGACGCGAAGTGCTCTACTAAGAAGAGTGTTCGAGAAATATTAAGTTTACATATAGAAGCTGTAGACCTATTCATGGGTTATCTAAGTGAGTAAAAAAATTTTAAAAATTTGAAAGTGGTCACTCTACAGAGCTTTTCGCAACAAGTGTTTCAATTTTATGTCAAAAGGTAAAAACATGTACATTGTACATAAATGCTTATAACTTGAAAATTTCGCAAGTTAGTGAGATTGGACGTAAATAATTGTTTATGGCATTAAATTTTCTATAGGTTCCTAAACGGACATTTTTTTATTCGATATAGAAAGTACTCGTAACGCGTGTCAAAAAAATGTAAGGCTCTATGATGATTTCAGCTTTGAAGATATCGATATGGGACAAAAATCATAATTTAGAGTGTTCTTTGCTTTATGGACATGTGTATTTTCAATTTAAAATTCGATGAAGAACACTATAAATAAAGCTATTGAAAAGGACCAATTGGTTTCTAAGGCTACAAAAAGCGCGTGATTTTCAAGAAGTTGTAGCGCGCTTACTATTCTAAATTTATGGGGATGAAAATTGTAGGAAATGTAAATCTATTTAAAACATTACATAACGAAAAAATCTGAGATATTTCGAAAAAACAAAAACAATGTTAAAATTTCGTGGTTTTTTGGCTGCCAAAAGTTGTCCCGGTGTCATGTTGGCACGAATATATACAAACAAATAGTACATTGTATATCTAGATGTGTAATGGACTATTACGGCGAGTGATGACAGTATGTAAGAACGAGTGATAGCGAGTTTTTACAGTCACACGAACCGTAATACCATTACGCACGAGATATAATATATATGGAATTTTTTGCCATACCCACTACAAAATACCTACTTTTCACTTAATTTTCAAAAAATTTGACAGTTCATTTGCGTTGCCATCTTTACTTCTACAGTATGCCGTGAAGTTCGTGAGAAAGTAATGGCAGACGCACGCAGGCGTTTAGAGCGAATAAACAGAAGTTCCTATGGCAACCGTTTACTTCCCGCACTAGTGCGGAAAGTAAAACACTTTCCGTACACCTGCCTGTGAAATGACTCATTAAAGGCGGCTATACATACATCGTAAGTAGCTATTTTGTAGTGGGTATGGCAAAAAATATCTTATACCCCACCTTTTGCAAGGTACAATGTATCTCAAAAACTACACAACATTTCTTATTCAAACCGATTTTCGTTGAAAGTATTTTATAAATTCTACTTCATTTACATACCAACTGTTGACTTAAATAAAAAAGTCATTTTGAAACTTCTACATCATTTTTGAAGGCCTATCTAATGATACCCCACACGCTTATGTGCACTGGAATTTTTTTGTCCCTCAGTTGTTACATGTATGGTATGCCACCACTATTTTTTTCGTAATTTCACTTAACCATTGTATTAGCAGTTCATAGAAAACACCTACCTTCCAAATTTCATCTATAATGTGCCAATAGTTTCCGAGTAAAATGACTGTGACATACGGACGGACAGACGAACAGGATGAAATTATAAGGGTTTCCTTTTTTCCATTTGGCTACGGAACCCTAAAAACGCTTCAATGTTAGATAAATAATTTTATTACAAATAAATAAATACAATCCAAAAGTTTTTTTTTAATTTTATCGCTATGCGTCCGACCGCTGCGCTCATTATTAACAGCCCACTTGTCCTATAATTAACTAAAGTCTATCAATATATACATCATATTAAAGCTACAAATATTGTCTACAAATTTTACTTGAACAACTTTTACCCTAACAGGCTTAGCAAAAAGTTATATGGAAATATTTTGTGAAATATTCTTTTAAAAACTGATATTTTCTCTTTATTAATAAATTGCAAAGCATATATTGATTTTATCGGAAAATTGAAGAGGGAAAATTTTTTAGAGTAACTAATTAGGAATAAAACAAAAAAAAAGTCGTCTGATTTCAGGCATTGGTTAAGGAGATATTAGCGTTTTCCGTAAGGCTTGCAAAATTATATTCAAAAGGGGGTGGCGGGGGAAGCACAAGGGTGATAACCGGGGACTTTTGTAAAAATACATGTCTAAAGGTGTTCTACCATCTGTGAAAAATCCAGCTCCTTTGGAATTATTTGCGACATCGGGTGTTTTTAACACGCTTATATTAGCTTCACTTGTATGTTTGTAACCGACTTCTTCACTTGTTTGTTTGTAACCGACTTCTTTGAACTTGATTTTGACCAACTTTGAACGGTCAGATTTAGTTTAAACTTTGCACACTTATCAAGGACCCACTACAATACAATAATTCAATAAGTTTGTTCCATTATCCTGACCAGGATCTCCAGGACTAAAAAAAAAAAGCAAAAAACTTCAGATTGAACTGAAACTTTGCACACTTATCAAGGACCGATTACAATACAATAATTCCATAAGTTTGTCCCATTATCCTGACCAGGATCTCCAGGACTAAAAAAAAAAAAAAGCAAAAAACTTCAGATTGAACTGAAACTTTGCACACTTATCAAGGACCGATTACAATACAATAATTCCATAAGTATGTCCCATTATCCTGACCAGGATCTCCAGGACTAAAAAGCAAAAATAAATTATAATTTAAAAAAACTAAAAAACACGCTTTGATGAACTAAAAAGTAGAAAATAATTAATTAATTTTATTGTAAAAAAGCGTGGGGTGCTTTGTATCATATTTTCATACTACCCCACGCTTCTTTACAATAAAATTAATTAATTATTTTCTACTTTTTAGTTCATCAAAGCGTGTTTTTTAGTTTTTTTAAATTATAATTTTTTTCCTTTCATTTCCTGGGCTAAAGGCAAACATTTGTACTTTTTCTTGTACTCCAGTAATTTTAGACATTTGAACGACACAACTGCAGAATAATTCCCAGTTAGCTGATTTTATATTTATATCTTCGTTATGGTGTTTTAAAAAACGTGTAAAAAGTCCCCATCGATATCATGCCGGCGTTGCCAGATATTCGAGGTTCAAGTTCACGATAGACGGTTTTTTGCAAATTTCTCGGTTACGTTCCATTTTTTGTAAAAAATGGTTATTATCAATCTTGTAGAGGCCAAAATTATCTACAAATTTTGTATAAACATTTTTTGTCTACGATTTATAGTTTTTCTTACTTAAGTACCCGCGGCTTCCTCCCCCTCGATTGTACATAACGGGATTATATTGCTTCCCGAGGGCCTAACAAAATGATTTGTAGTTTTATTTTTTGAACTTTAAGCTAACGATTAACTATAATTTTTATCGAAATTAATTCAGTAGTTCTCTAATTATAAGCAACCAAACATACAAATCGACAGCACTCAATCAGACAGACAGACAATTTTTTTTAAAAAATACCATATTTATACTTGACATCAATTATAAAGACCATTCGTGAAGTAATTTTGTAAAAAAAAATTACAAGGGTTGAGAGAGTGCGGATTAAGTACGAGTATGCATTTGAATACCGTATAACGCACTCTAGTAATAGTAGCCACATTTTTAATTTTTTTTACAAAATTCCTTTACGAATAGTCTTTATAACAAACATAATGACTATTCGTAAAGGAATTTTGAAAAAAAATTGAAAGTATGGCAACTCCGGGCTATTCTTAGTAGAGTGCGTTATAAAGTATGCGAATGCATACTCATACTTAAATCGCATTCTCTCAATCCTTGTAAATTTTTTTTACAAAATCACTTTACGAATGGCCTTTATAATTGATGTCAAGTATACTCGTAAATATCGTATTTTCAAAAAAAATTGTCTGTCCGTCTGTATTTTTCACTGTTGTCGATTTGTATGTTTGGTTGCTTATAAATAGAGAACTACTGCATTATTTTCGATAAAATTATAGCTTTAAGTTCAACTTAAAATAAAGGTACAAATCATTATGTTAGGCCCTCGGGAAGCAGCGTAATACCGTTACGAAAAATCGATAGGGAGGAAGCCACGGTTACTTAAATAAGTAAAACTATGAATTGTAGACAAAAAATGTTTATACGAAAGTTGTAGAGAATTTTTTCCTCTACAAGATTGATGATAACCATTTTTTACCAAAAATGGAACGGAACCGAGAAATTCGCAAAAAACCGTCTATCGTGAACTTGAACCTCGAATATCTGGCAACGCCGGCACGATATCAACGGGGACTTTTTACACGTTTTTTAAAACACCATAACGAAGGTATATAAAAAAAATCAGCTAACTGGGAATTATTCTGCAGTGGAAATCTAAAATTACTGGACTATTTGTTGCTGAGTGACTGACGTACCTTAACGATATTTATTTATCTAAATAAAAACTTGTTCTCAATAAATATTATTTGTTCAACACCCGCAAGAAATATGTAATTTCGTGGCTCCACTGAGGGTGGGCGAAATAATGAATTCCCTGACTGTTGATCGTACAGAGTGGGCGAAATGCCATTTCGCCCACGCTCATTACGGGGAACGTTTACGCAATCAACCAGGGCAGAGTGGGCGAAATCCCATTTCGCCCACTAGTGGTCGAAATAGTATTTCGCCCACGCTCAGCAGAGCCACGAAATGACATATTTCTTGCGGTAGTTGAACAAAATATTGTGTGCGACTATTGGTCGAAAGAGGAGATTCCACTCGTGTGTTTTACCGCACTCGCTACGCTCGTGCGGCAAAATCCACACTCGAGGAATCTCCTCTTTCTCCCACTAGTGGCACAATATACTATTACTGTATACATTCTGTTTTAAATAAACGTAGGTACACTAAAAAACTTGAAATTTTATTGAAGGCTGATTATAAAAATAGTTACACAAATTTAGTATTTTATGATATTTCTCTTAACATCCATAGAATATATCTGTATAATATGAAATACAAGATTTAAAATAATAAGTAACATAATTTCCTTTATTACATATTTTATAATAAAAACTCGGGTCGCAGTGCCAAAACCCTGCCGACAATATAGTGTATTTGCTAATACAGGCCTTGTGGCTTTAATACGTGAATTTAGGTTTGTTTTTGGACAAAATAAAAAATTTAACCCCTTAATACATCCCTGAAAATAATATTTTTTTTCTTAATTTCAATATTATTATCAATGCAATCTCTGTACCAAATTAAATACATCCTTCAGTAAGTAAATCACTATCCGCAAACTAGTGTTTTCATAAAATTTGTAAGTCCGGTCCTGTCGGGCCGATTTTATTAAAATTTTAGCAGCACATTTTAATCGTTACTAAAGGGTTAAATTTCAATTTTTAAACGATTCTGAGAATTTTTTCGGCATTTTTGGGCCCAAAAACATTTTTCAACCCCTAAAAACCACCCTTAAAATAGTCCGATTTGGCCCATTTTAAATAGGCTTCGTGCGGTGATGGATTTCAACGTGCCTACCAAATTTCGTCAAAATCAATTAACTCTTTCGAAAGTTATAGCCCGCACACATATATATATATATATATAAATATATAAATATATAAATATATAAATATATATATATATATATACATATACATATATAAACAGACATTTCCAAAAATGGTGCCAAAGTGTTCAGGAGGCTATGAAACGTCGAGAAATTTTGGTCCGACCCCTAGGTCCCGCCATCCGACCGACGCCAATAGTGTATGTGCCATATGGCAAATACACTAATAATAATAATATACTATATAATAATAATATATATTCGTAAAGTATGGAACTATGGAAATAAAAACTTTAACGGGCGGTTTTTAGAAAAAATCCTCAGACCCGTCAACTTTATTTTTAAAAGAGGCATCTTTCTAGGTGAATATCTTTTTGTGACGGTGTTTTGTTTGTCGGTTATGACGTCATCGACTTTTTTTTTAAATGACAACCCAAAGTTTTTTTACTGATTTCGATATAGAGCTTGACATTCTGAATACAGCCCTATGCAAAATGTGTGACCTTCAACTTGGAAATTGTTTAGATAATCGATCTTAAAAATTAAAAAAACAAAAATTTCAGTTTTGTTTTTTTAATTTTTAAGATCGATTATCTAAAAAATTGAAGGTCACAAAAAGATATTTACCTAGATTTAGAAAGATGCCCCTTTTAAAAATAAAGTCGACGGGTCCGAGGATTTTTTCTAAAAAGCGTCCGTTAAAGTTTTATATCCATAGTTCCATACTTTACGAACTCGCTGTATAATAATAAAATATTAATTATTAAATCAACGATGATCTCTATATCCACAAAGAATTCACGTAACACATTAGGTAGTGAATAATAATTTTTTTTAACAATACCTAGGTACAATCATCATGATTGTTAAACGTCAAACGATTGCTAGGCTATATAACGAAAAAGATCAGAAGCCAGTGTCAGGACTTGAACCCGAAATTCCCAGTCTCCAGCTGGTTGAGTTTATTATACAGGGTGTCCAAGACTTGCGTTGTCGGCCGATATATTGATTTTGGGTGAAGATAGAAAAGAAGTTTAAATACAAAAGTTGTATAAATTTTAATGGTGTATAACCTAAAAATATGTCCCATTTAATCGTGGCAGATCAAAGTTATGTTTTTTTTAACCTAGCACCCTGTTTTTATTTGTTTTTTCAATTCTGCACCTAAATGTGAATAGAAATTGTAAGGAAAGCTGTGCTCAAAAATTCAGTAATTTTTGAGTTATTCAAGTTTTTTAGAAATTTTTGACACATGCAGACCTTTACCTAAAATTCGACATAGCCAAAACAGAAATCTTTATCAAACTGAAATTTTGAGGATCACTAGATAATGGACGGACAAATCAATGTCTGTCCTAAAAAAATGAATTTATTATACAGGGTGTTCAAAATAATGTAATTCTTTTACCTAACTTCAATCACGTGTAACTTTTGATTGTTAAATACAACGAGGTTATTTTTTTGCTGGAATTGTATTCTTTAGGATATTTACTAACACTTTTACTAAGGGTTGTCCAAACCTAAACCTAATATTTTCGTATTAAAATATTAGGTTTAGGTTTGGACAACCTTTAATAAAGTGTTAGGAAATATCCTAAAGAATACAATTCCAGCAAAAAAATAACCTCGTTGTATTTAACAATCAAAAGTTACACGTGATTGAAGTTAGGTAAAAGAATTACATTATTTTGAACACCCTGTATAATAAATTCATTTTTTTAGGACAGACATTGATTTGTCCGTCCATTATCTAGTGATCCTCAAAATTTCAGTTTGATAAAGATTTCTGTTTTGGCTATGTCGAATTTTAGGTAAAGGTCTGCATGTGTCAAAAATTTCTAAAAAACTTGAATAACTCAAAAATTACTGAATTTTTGAGCACAGCTTTCCTTACAATTTCTATTCACATTTAGGTGCAGAATTGAAAAAACAAATAAAAACAGGGTGCTAGGTTAAAAAAAACATAACTTTGATCTGCCACGATTAAATGGGACAGACTGTATAATTGAAAATATTTTTAGGTTATACACCATTAAAATTTATACAACTTTTGTATTTAAACTTCTTTTCTATCTTCACCCAAAATCAATATATCGGCCGACAACGCAAGTCTTGGACACCCTGTACTATATTTATTATATAGCAATTATTATTCACTACCTAATGAGTTATGTCAATTCTTTATGGATATAGAGATCATTGTTGATTTAATAATTATTATATTGTTGTCTACGAATAACTCAAATATGTGTTTAATTATAATAATATATAATATAATATAAACTCTTGTATGATATGCCCGTAAGACGCAGAACCGACATATTATAATATGTCTATCCACAGAGCAAAGTTCCATGTGTCTATGGGACCAGCACAATTGACTTCGAAAATAAAGAGAGTGTAGGGATCAAACCATGAGGAACCCGAAAATGCAAGATTGCTCGCAGGATGGTGTCTTGGAATTCACTGGATCTTCACCCCGCGTACGTTTTTTTTGGGGAGCTCCTCCCTTGTATCACCCCGCAAAAAACGCCGCGTACATTTTTTTGGGAACTCCCCCCTTGCATCACCCGCATTTTGAACTGTCAAAATTTTTTTTAAATATTGAAAATGAAGTGAAAAGCAGCTATTTTATAGTGTGTTTGGCAAAAAATATCGTATATAATATATCTCGTGCATAATAATATTATGACTCGTGTGACTGTTAAAACTCGTTATAACTCGTTTTAACATACTGGCACTACTCGTCAGTAATATGCCTCATCACGCAACTAGATATACAATCTACTGTTTCAACCAATGGGTTAAAAAGCATGATTTAGCTTTTTATCCCACCGGTTGAAAACGATATTACGTTTTGGCCATGGGCTTCCAAGGTGGCGTCGCCAGGTGATTTGTTCGCGCACTCAGCTTCAGTAACAAATGAAGTTTTTTTTTTAATACGCGTCATTCTGTTCAAAATTTTATCAGCTTTAAGATTGATAATGACCTTTTTCGTCCTGAAATTTCTCTAGATTTTTGCAAAAAATCACTTTTAGGGGTAGTTTCCTCCCTACAAAAATTTTCATAGAGGGATTGAAGGTGGAATCTTTAGTATGTTACTAAGGGGATCATTCGCGACAATTTTCCGCAAAATCCCCTTTATCAAGTCGTCTTTGCCCTATTTTTCCTAATTCGCCTAGACTGTAAACTGAATATACAGGGTGAGTTCGACCACCCGTATCAGTCGTTTTTTTTTCGAAAACGGTTGGTCGTAGAGAGTTGTGTCAAAAATTTGTATTATAAAAGCCCTAATAAAGAATCGAATGGTGATAATTTTTTTTCCCGGGAAGATCAGCTTTCCTATTAGTTTGCTCCAGAATGTCCAGAACTCCCGAATTATAAATGTAACGATAGGTCGAAAGTGGTATTGTTGAAAAGATCTTTAAAAAATAAGCAAGTTTTGTAGGAAAATTATTTAATTTCTGCCACCCCTGTTAAGTAACACTCGTTTGAAATTATTAAATCCAAATTTTATAATAACGATCGAAGTCGGCATTAAAAATCTAGCAACCTTAGACATTGTCACAAGTGTTCAAACAATACATACTACTGAGCTCTTCTGGTTATACTGTGAGTGTACTTCTTCAGTGTTTAATGATCGATAGATAGGTAACTAGATTTTAAATGCGGACTTTAAAAAAGTTCGTTATTATAACATTTTAATTTAGTAATTTCAAACAAATATTACTTAACAGGGGTGACAGTAATAAAAAAAATTCGACTGATGACCAGTCCTATACTTCCCACCTAGTAAATATTTGCAAAAAATAAACACTCTTTTTTTTTATTCTTTGACTAGGCCCAAATAACCTTAGTTGTTGGTGGTCTTTAAAACACAATTTAATTTTTATTCTTTGAAAAAAGCATGGCCCTCTTTTTTGTTTGGTGATCTTAACTTAATATAGCAAAAATCATGGTTACCTTGATTTACGTACAGTTTTTATTTTTTTTAGTAAAATATTTTTTTTCTCGAAAACTATACATTTTAGAGAAAAAAAATATTTACATTTTTTTCATATTATAACATCTAGAATTCATTTATATTTTTTTTTACCTATGTTAATACGTGACATTGAGGACGTTTTTTTGAATATCTCAGGATCCACTGAACCGATTTGACTCAAAATCTAATCAGATCTAAGTTAAAGGCTGATAAACACAATAGAACAATCGGCATGCCCGTATGTTGTTCCGTTCTTAAGATATCGAAGGCGAAAAATTGACCACATACACACATACACACACACACACATACACACACACATACACACACACACACACACATACAGACATCAGTCAGAAAATGATCTTAAACGATTACTAGGGTCTCAAAACGTGAAAATCTGTTAAAATCTCGAAATATTGTTTTCGGACTGAATCCATTACTTCCCTACCATAGTAGAGGTGGGAAGTAAAAAATCTGTACAAAACTTGCTAATTTTTTAAAGATTTTTTCAACAATACCACTTTCGACCTATCGTTACATTTATAATTCCGGAATTCTGGACATTCTGGAGTAAACTAATAGGGAAGTCGACCTTCCCGAAAAAAAAAATTATCACCATTCGATTCTTTATTAGGGCTTTCATAATACAAATTTTTGACACAACTCTCTACGACTAACCGTTTTCGAAAAAAACGACTGACACGGGTGGTCGAACTCACCCCGTATATATTTTTAAGAAGACACTAGGCAGTCACGTTTTCTAAGCTTTAACTTAGTTACGCTTATTATTATTTTTTTGCCATACCCACTATAAAATAGCTGCTTTACGTGCATGTAAAGTGAATTTTGATTGGCCGGTGTGCAGGGCACCCTGACTACAGGGTTAAATGAGCTATAGCCCCGGGGCACCAGCCTTTTGGGGCGGCAAATTTGCTTCCACTCAAATCAGTTTGACAATGACGGCCCTCGCCCCTCGTCAAAATTCAAAGGCTTCACGGAAGGAATCCAACCTTCATAGAAAGATTTTTAAAATAGCTAGAAAATATTGGCCACAAGAGCGCAGAAATGGAAGATTGCATTTTAAAGCTAATATCTGATTTAGATATTAATTTACAAGACTAGAGGACAATCTTATGATAATGCCTCCAATATTATGTTGGGTATATACAGCGGCCTCCAAGCACCCTGTTCCCGTTTCCCATACCATGTGTTTTCTCATAAATAGGGGCGCATTATTGTTAGTAGCCTACGGACGCCAAATATCTTAGGACGGCCCTAACGGTGTGCGGGAACATATCTTTTCCACACTAGTGTGGGAAAGCAAACCACTTCCATAGTGATTTATATTTATTCGTCCTGATCTACCCGCTATTACCTACTGACAGCTACTCTCGTCCTACTATAGAAGTGAAATTGGCGACGCAAATAAATTGTCAACGTTTTTTGAAAATACTGAAAATGAATTGAAAAGCAGCTATTTTATAGTGAGTATGGTAAAAAAACGCCATATACAGGGCGCCCTATTTCTTGATTGTTATATGGGTAACTTCGTTATTTGTGATGGTAGAGAATAGGTTAAATTAACAAAGTAGTGCAGTTTTTCATAAGGAATTCAGTCGTGAAAAGAAAATTGATACACCGGGTGTCAGAAAAAAGTTATATGAAAAAAACGAAATTTTCAATATTTTTGTTATGCCTCGTAGATCTATCACTTGAAAAATTAGAGAAAAATATTCTGGATGTTTTTTAAACAATTTCACAAGCAGAATAAAGCTACCTAAACAGTTTTTAGGTGTACGGGAGGAGTGAGGTTATGTTTTTTTAATGAGAATGCTGAATGATGGTTGACTATGATCGTAATAGAAAGGCTGTTTTCCCCTCTATTTAATCATGTAATAGGTATAATGGACACGTTTAATATGGAAAATTTTGAAATATGGGCATTTTTAAAATATTATATGATCAACATAGCCATGAAACAAAAAATAACAATATTGAGTTGAAACAAAAAAACAACAGCTGTGCAAGCTTTCACGGCCGGAATTGTTCCAAGTCTTCACGGTTTCCGGGCATGTAGGCCGTGGTCCGGTGGTATTTCTACCTGACGTTCCGTCTACAACTGCGGTAGACATTTTCAAAGGCGATGTGGCAGCGGTCGAAGTGTCCTCCTTGGCGGCTCACAGGTCAGTGTCCTGTCACTGACCTGTGAGCCGCCAAGGAGGACACTTCGACCGCTGCCACATCGCCTTTGAGAATGTCTACTGCAGTTGTAGACGAAACGTCAGGTAGAAATACCACCGGACCACGGCCTACAAGCCTGGAAACCATGAAGACTTGGAAAAAAACAACAATACAAAACCATAGTAATTTAATATCTAATATTATTTTAAAAGTTTAAATTACCCTCTACTTCATTGAACACACAATACGCAACGTTTCTTTACACTTTGCGACACTTTGTTTATTGTGCGCGTATCAATGTCTCTAATTTCAACTTTAATTCGGGCTTTTAAATCTCACAGATTTTCCGGGGCTATTACATACACTATATTTTTCAAAAAACGGCCCAGAGAGGAATCTAAAGGGCTCAGATCTGGTGATCGAACATATCGGTCATTTTCCATACGACTTCCAATAAAATTATCGAAACTGTGTGTAATAGCTCCGGAAAATCTGTAAGATTTAAAAGCCTAAATTCAAGTTGAAATAACAGAGATATTGATACGCGCACAATAAGCAAAGTGTTACGAAACGTTGTGTAATAAAGTGAAGGGAAATCTTTTAAAGTAATATTAAGTAGATATTAAATTATCATGGTTTTGTATTGTTGTTTTTTTGTTTCAACTCAATTTTTTGTTATTTTTTTTGTTCCATGGCTATATTGATCTTATAATATTTAAAAAAATCTAAAAAATGCCCATATAATCTCAAAATTTTTCAAATTAAGCGTGTCCATTATATATTACATGATTGAATAGAGAGGAAAAAGCTGTTCTATATACGATCATAGCCAACTATCATTCCTATTAAAAAAAAAAAACATAACCTCACTGTTTAGGTTGTTTTATTCTGCTTGTGAAATTGTTTGAAAAACATCTAAAACATTTTTATCTAACTCTTCAAATGACGAATCGACGAGGCATAACAAAAATATTGAACATTTCGTTTTTTCCATATAACTTTTTACTGACACCCAGTATATCAATTATCTTTTCACGACTTAATTCCTTATGAAAAACTGCACTAATTTGCTATTTTAATCTATTCTCTACGATCTCAAATAACGAAGTTACCCGTATAACAGTAAAGAAATAGTGCGCCCTTTAAGTTATTTAATTACATGGCATAAATGCTCAATAATCAATATCTCATTCTGAAATTAAAAATTCTTATTATTAAGTTGGTTGGCGAATGTGTTACATACGATGTCATTGTTTAAACCAGCGTTTTTCAAAGTTTTTTAAACACGTAGCCCCTAGAAAGTGCATTCTTGGTGGCGGAGCCCCAAGTGTGAGGTTTACCGGAGCGTTAGCCCACTGAAGAGGAGGGGTGAGGTACGGGGGTCTCTCCCGGAAACTTTTTCAAAAAAATACTTCCCAAAACGCTTTTTTTAAACACGAAGCAGCCCCTATAAAGTGGAACCTAAAATGACTGAAAACTAGTAAAAATAACATATTTTTATTTAAAAATGTGTTTTTAACAAGATTAATTTGACGATTGATATTGTATTTCATTTGCACAGACATCTTTGATATTTGGCTCCGCGGAGTACAGTTTGAGGAACGCTGATTTAAACAATCAAGTAAACTAAGTACATAATTATTTTAAGGTAAAAAAAAGCACATGGATGTACATTCTACAATGTATGTGAGTAATACTGTTATACAATACAAATATTGAAAATTAATTTAAGATTATTTCAAAAAAATAACAAAAAAATACCCCTTCTTACACCACACGCATCGACGCAAAAAAATCCGTTAGTCGTTAGACGGCGTTTCTCCATTTTCATCTAAATCCGTCCGATCTAACATACTATATAAAAAATTCGCTGAAATTGTTTTTGAAGAATATAAAATACCTGAAAAAGAGACCATTTTTATAAACTTAACAATAAAATATATTATTTAAAATACTTCCAGTTAACTTTGTAAATTGTAAGTGCCGTATGAGCCAGAGTGAAACATAACCTCGAATTTACGTCATTCCAATTTTTTATCAAGGATATCATAGAAATAATTTACTTATTATTAGCTTTCCGGTATAATATAGGAGAGTTATTGTAATGGGTCCGAAAATTATTATTATTATTATTATTATACCTACTATTCAATATTCATCATACTAGAAAATTGGAAGAGTAGCACAACGGTGTATAGGCAATTTGGCAAACATCAAAAACATCGTGTTATTTTCGGGCTAATACGGCATTTGTTTTAGAAGTCAACGCATGGGAATTACCTAATCATCAACAACTTTTTCCAGACAATGTATAAGTACTATTCGTTCATATAATATTACGTTATAATTATTATTTTTTATTTATCTAATATCTGCAAATATATACTTACCAAAAAATAGTATTATTACCAAAACAATAAACAACCACAAAAACGGGGAAATTTTGTTTACATTTTCTTCATTGCTAAAATCTTCTAGTGGTTTCGAATTGACAACCGTACCCTTGACTTTTATGTTTGAAAAATGATTAAACAAATCAGAAGATATGTTCACTGAAGTATTCCACAGATTTAAAACTTGAAGATTTTTGAAATTTGATATATTTAAATATTCATTCCATCCATGCAATGTCGTATTTTCACAATCAATTCTTTCTAAATTATTTAAACCATCCAAAAAATTTCCTCTTATTTGTACAGGTTGGCTGTTTTGCATTACAAAGTGACGTAAGTTTTTCATTTTCGAAAAAAAATTGGCATTAAATTCAGAGGCGTGTTTATTAGTGCTTACTCGTAAATATAATTGTTCAAGTGTTTTAAATTGTTCAAATTTTAGAACATTTACATTTGGGTGGTTAATTATTGATAGATGTAATTCTGTCACATTAGGTTCAGTATCAGTTTTAGGGCATTCTGAACGAAATTTGAGATGTGGTAATCTTCCTCGATTTAGTTCACAATGTGCAGAAACAGTACAGTTCTTAAGTAGAGAGCAACAGCAGTGGTCATTGCACTTGTGCTTATCAGGAGGGCACTGCATAAATCCATGAATTTTCTCTTTACTTGGTCCGCTCACAAAATGTAGTTCTATACTTAAAAATATTATTATTACCTGAAACAAAAATATTCATTCCTTAAGTTAAGACTTATAATAGGTACAAAACGGTATCTTTCAATACTTTGTTTCTGGGTTTTTAAACAACTAGTAGAGTTGAACCGCGCGCTACGCGCGTGCCGAAAGCAATTATATTGAGTGATATTATCATATTAAATTTTCTATCAATTCCAAATTTTTTAAGATAGAGATATTCCGATAATTACATTTCAAAATTTTATTGAATATTTGAATATTGAAAATAAAGTAATTTTTTTATTTTAAATCGTTTTACGTGTTACATCCATCGACCAATCACGTCGCTCGAAACTGATGTTACATGAGTTTTTTAAAGTAGGAAAATTGCGTTTCGTACTTAACTTATCCCCAATACTTAATTGGCATTAAAATTTTTTTTCATTGTATCTAATAGCTTAATATTTGGAAAATCAGCAATTGCTTTATAAAAAAAATTATTTTTCGTAATAACATAAAATACTAATAAAAATTTTACAATGCATATATAAAATTTATATAGTATTAATTTATATAGTATTAATTTTTATGAAATTATTTGTTTTGAATAGCCCAATCATTTTAGATTTTTTCAAAAGATTAACTGTCGGATTAAAACTTTTGACGCAGTTAGATGTCCCCCGTAAAGTATACGAAGAAATCATATTATGGCCCATTAATTAATTATGGGAACTGTCCGCCATCTTGGATTTTGTGTTTTTGTCGATTTGCACGCGTATTTTGCATTTCTCGATAAAAAAGGTAAGTAACGTAGACAATTTAATTCACTACAATCCTCATATAGTCAATATTTTTTAAAAAAATTATTTATTGCTAATAATAAGCAAACAGTGTGAAAAATTAGGAGAGTGGCGTAGTTTTTTCAACTTTATGACCATTTTTATTGAAAATAAGTGGCACATTTAAATTACAAAGTTGTAGAGGACTCATTTCCCAACAGTTTTCGTACACACAAGTTTTTCGTACGACGTGTGGATTACGGCCGGCAACGGTAATTTTGACTATTTGGTTCACCATTCAAACTAAAAGTCTTTTCATCACTGAAGCAAAAAATGTTATTTAGGAAGTCTGGATCATTATTGCATTTTTCGAACATTTCTTCGCAAAAAGATATTCTTCAAAATGCATCGTCCCCGCGTAATTCTTGATGATAGGAATATTTTTACGATTTGAATTTATTTGCTTTTAAAATTTTATAAGCACGACAAGTGCTAATTCCGGCGTCATTTGCCAACTGCCTTACACTTATGTTTGGATTTTTTTTAACATGAACAATGATTCCAGCATGGATTTCAAGTTCTGCCTGGCTCGGACGATTTCTTGTAATATTTTTAACGCAACCAATATTCTTGAAATTATTAATTGCTCTTTTTACAAATAGGGCCCAAATAACCATTTCAACTTTTTCAAGTGTTTAATAAGACATTATTTGAAAATTAGAAGTAATTTAATTAAAAATATAATTTTATTTTTGACAGTTTATAATATTTTACAAAAAACAATTTTTAGCGGGCGGGGCAAACATAAATATTTCAAAAATTATTTGTGAGCTTATGAAGTTATTTTGGTGTCATTTTGTTCATAATTTATTGCTCTATTGATATATCGTAAAAAAAAATTCGACTGATGACCAATTTTACTTCCCACCTAGTAAATATTTGCAAAAAATAAACACTCTTTTTTATTCTTTGAAAAAAAGCATGGCCCTCTTTTTACTTCCCACCTCTACTATGGTAGGGAAGTAATGGATTCAGTCCGAAAACAATATTTCGAGATTTTAACAGATTTTCACGTTTTGAGACCCTAGCAATCGTTTAAGATCATTTTCTGACTGATGTCTGTATGTGTGTGTGTATGTGTGTATGTGTGTATGTGTGTGTGTATGTGGTCAATTTTTCGCCTTCGATATCTTAAGAACGGAACAACATACGGGCATGCCGATTGTTCTATTGTGTTTATCAGCCTTTAACTTAGATCTGATTAGATTTTGAGTCAAATCGGTTCAGTGGATCCTGAGATATTCAAAAAAACGTCCTCAATGTCACGTATTAACATAGGTAAAAAAAAATATAAATGAATTCTAGATGTTATAATATGAAAAAAATGTAAATATTTTTTTTCTCTAAAATGTATAGTTTTCGAGAAAAAAAATATTTTACTAAAAAAAATAAAAATTGTACGTAAATCAAGGTAACCATGATTTTTGCTATATTAAGCTAGCCATCAATAGATCACCAAACAAAAAAGAGGGCCATGCTTTTTTCAAAGAATAAAAATTAAATTGTGTTTTAAAGACCACCAACAGCTAAGGTTATTTGGGCCTAGTCAAAGAATAAAAAAAAGAGTGTTTATTTTTTGCAAATATTTACTAGGTGGGAAGTATAGGACTGGTCATCAGTCGAATTTTTTGTTTAGTGATCTACTGATAGCTAGTTTAATATAACAAAAATCATGGTTACCTTGATTTACGTACAATTTATATTTTTTTTAGTAAAATATTTTTTTCTCGAAAACTACATTTTAGAGAAAAAAAATATTTACATTTTTTTCATATTATAACATCTAGAATTCATTTACTTTTTTTACCTATGTTAATACGTGACATTGAGAACGTTTTTTTGAATATCTCAGGATCCACTGAACCGATTTGACTCAAAATCTAATCAGATCTAAGTTAAAGGCTGATAAACACAATAGAACAATCGGCATGACCGTATGTTGTTCCGTTTTTACGATATCGAAGGCGAAAAATTGACCACACACACACACACACACATACAGACATCAGTCAGAAAATGATCTTAAACGATAGCTAGGGTCTCAAAACGTGAAATCTGTTAAAATCTCGAAATATTTTTTTCGGACTAAATCCATTACTTCCCTACCATAGTAGAGGTGGGAAGTAAAAATTTAGTCACATACCCTATTGTAAAAAGCGATTTTTGACCTAAATTAGTACCATTATGGTCTGTAGAGTTGGAATGGTAAAATTGAATTAATATCGCCCAGGACATAATCTACTTATTAAGTTATTTCTATGATATCGCTTGGTAATAATTAATTGTATTATATATTACAATTAACTTGAAAATATTAGTAATGTGTCATAAACATTCAATGATAGATAAGTAAATACATAACTGTGTGGGTGAATTAAATGAAAAATAATTATAATAACTTACCGAGATAATATTATAATATGACACATTCATCATTTCAAATTTTATAATACATATGATATATAAATAGTATAATTCAAATTAATTATTTCATTTTCACGAAATACAATTAATTTTAATATAGCTTTGCAGACATGTTTCTTTAAGAACAATGAACAATACAATAAAAAAATTGTCAAAACATTAATATGAGAAATTTATCGATGATAATAATAGATATTTAATATTTATCACATTTTAAATTATTAAGTCTTTTAATTTGCGATAAGCGATAATCGATAGATTGAAGATTATAGACGCTCAAAACTGATGTTATCAAGCTATTATTGTACTAATTAATATTAAGAAAAAAAGAGGCTTGGTGTGTGGGTAAACCACACTGCTAACTTCCCACTGGATGCTCTTAGATATTAGAGACCAGTCTACCGTAGAGAAACTATTTGCATTTAACATTTTACAACAATTTTACAGTAATTTTTACTTCCCACCTCTACACTATGGTAGGGAAGTAATGGATTTAGTCCGAAAAAAATATTTCGAGATTTTAACAGATTTCACGTTTTGAGACCCTAGTTATCGTTTAAGATCATTTTCTGACTGATGTCTGTATGTGTGTGTGTGCGTGTGTGTGTGTGTATGTATGTGTGTGTGTGGTCAATTTTTCGCCTTCGATATCTTAAGAACGGAACAACATACGGGCATGCCGATTGTTCTATTGTGTTTATCAGCCTTTAACTTAGATCTGATTATATTTTGACTCAAATCGGTTCAGTGGATCCTGAGATATTAAAAAAAACGTTCTCAATGTCACTTATTAACATGGGTAAAAAAAAATATAAATGAATTCTAGATGTTATAATATGAAAAAAATGTAAATATTTTTTTTCTCTAAAATGTACAGTTTTCGAGAAAAAAAATATTTTACTAAAAAAAATAAAAATTGTACGTAAATCAAGGTAACCATGATTTTTGCTATATTAAGCTAGCCATCAGTAGATCACCAAACAAAAAAGTGGGCCATGCTTTTTTCAAAGAATAAAAATTAAATTGTGTTTTAAAGACCACCAACAGCTAAGGTTATTTGGACCTAGTCAAAGAATAAAAAAAAAGAGTGTTTATTTTTTGCAAATATTTACTAGGTGGGAAGTATAGGACTGGTCATCAGTCGAATTTTTTGTTATTAAATAACCGCCAATTCAAATTGTTTGCAAACTTTATCAGGTGTTCATTATGTAATTATGCGTCGAATTAAATTGGTCAGGAGTCGATATCATCCTTTGTTCCCGAGATATGCGAGACGAAAAACATTTTACAACAATTTTACAGTAGTTTTTTTGTTCTAAAAAAACCACTAATTGAAATTTCCTGAAAACCTAATCAGGTGTTAAAAAGATTGTTAAATTGTGTTTTAAAAACCACCAACAGCTAAGGTTATTTGGGCCTAGCACCAATTCATATTTTTAATTCATTATTTTTTTTTTTAATAATAAATTGAAAATCCAGTTGACACTTTTACCAGCTCTCGGGCTAGAACCCGGGAACTGGAGGCTTGTAATAGAGAAACCATAGCAACGCCATATAAACAACAGCATTGCTAAACGTATTTACTACGCTTATGACCTCTGTTGTTGAGCGTCTATAATCTACAATTCATTTAAACGTATTTACTGGATTGGACGAACGAAGTGAGTGAGATCCTGCAATAAGAACTTATTTAAGGGACTTATGAGATAACAAAATTAAATTTACACAGGCAAAGGTATGCCGGGCAGCTAGTATCAAATAATGATAATAATAATATATATTTATTCCATCAAGAACCTATTACAGTTATTGGAAACGTCAGAATACAAAAATCAAACAGTATTAAAAAATTCCTCTTGTGAGTAAAAACAGCCATCATACAAAAATCTTTTTAGAGTTTCTTTAAAGTTAACAATATTAATACTTTTTATACTATTTGGTAGATGATTATAGATCCGTGCACAATAATTGTAACATGTTCCTTTGATGAAATTGTCAAGTTCGGTTTTGCTAATAAAAGTAAATCTTTATGTCGCGTACTGTAATCGTGAGTTCTTGAACCATAGTTTTCCCCAGGGCCGCAGTAAGGGTAGGGCGGAGGGGGCGACGGCCCCGGGCGCATCAAGTTATGGGGCGCCAAAGGCGCGCCAGTATTTTATGTGCCAGGCTGATTACTACTAGACAAAACATAAAATATACAATAAATAAAAATATTGCAAAATATAATTACTAAAGATAGAAATTATGAAATATTTGGCGATAATTTCTATAGAAATATCTATAGCAAAAGACTTGAATTATGAACATTTAATAAACCAATTTGCTTAGTTGAAGCCCAGAAAAGTAAGTTTTGATTTTTCGTAGACCGTAGTTAGGTAATTTTTTTTGTAACGTTTATTTTGCAGTTATTAGTGAACATTTTTTATGTTTTTTAATTATTTATGTTGAAATCTCTTATAAAAATCTCGTATCATGCATTTTTTGTTTTTTTGAGGTAGGGGGCGCAAATTAAAATTTTGGCCCCAGGCGCAAGATTTCCTTATTGCGGCCCTGGTTTTCCCTATTTGTACGAATATGTACGAATAGCTCTTTTCTGCAAATAAAATATACCTACGTTTGCTATCTCTAGAATTTCCCCATAGGAGAACACCATAGCTGATGTAAGAATGAACGAAGGCATAGTAAAGTGACAGTAAGTATTGATTTTCCATCAATCCTTCCATCCGACGTATTAAGAATATACTTCTTTGTAGTTTTTTGGATAGAACATCCACATGATAACTCCACTTTAAATTGTTATCTATGTAGACGCCAAGGTAATTGAAAACCTGAACATTGTCAAGACGGTCCATCTGCATAGAAATAGTAGGTGCGTTATTGATATTATACCTACAACTGTTTAGTGTCAAAGTGCATATGTTTTGTTTTGGCTTTATTAGTGTATTTGCCATATGGCACATACACTATTGGCGTCGGTCGGATGGCCGGACCTAGGGGTCGGACCAAAATTTCTCGACGTTTCATAGCCTCCTGAACAGTTTGGCACCATTTTTGGAAATGTCTATTTATATATGTATATATTTATATATTTATATATACAGTGTGTCTACAGACTCATCCTCAACATGGGGATCTCCGTTGTTATGAGAGATAGAGATTTGGTTAAATGAGACAAAATGTGCATAAACTCCAGTACTCCCTGCGTAGTCAAACTTTCCATATTTTGCTTGCTTCGCGACCGACAGTTGAAAAACGAGATTTACCCATTTTTGTTTTTTGTTTATAACTCGCTTATTAAGTAAGTTAGAAAAAAAATATTTTTACTTTCTTAAGGCCGTTTTTTATGAAGAATTCAAATCTTTTTTCCTATTTTTATTTACTTTTATAGTTTTAGAGATACTTGTATTAACTTTGTTTTTTTAAATACACGTCAAAGATGGCGAACCAAGCAAAATATGGAAAGTTTGACTACGCAGGGTAGTAGTACTGGAGATTCTGCACATTTTGTCTCATTTAACCAAATCTCTATCTCCCATAACAACGGAGATCCCCATGTTGAGGATGAATCTGTGGACACACTGTATACATATTTATATATATGTGTGCGGGCAATAACTTTCGAAAGAGTTAATTGATTTTGACGAAATTTGGTAGGCACATTTAAATCTATCACCGCACGAAGCCTATTTAAAATGAGCCTAATCGGACCATTTTAAGGGTGGTTTTTAGGGGTTGAAAAATGTTTTTGGGCCCAAAAATGCCGAAAAAATTTTCAGAATCATTTCAAAATTGAAATTTAACCCTTTAGTAATGATTAAAATGTGCTGCTAAAATTTTAATAAAATCGGCCCGACAGGACCAGACTTACAAATTTTATGAAAACACTAGTTTGCGGATAATGCTTTACTTACTGAAGGGTGTATTTAATTTGGTACCGAGGTTGCATTGATAAAAATATTGAAATTAAGAAAAAAAATATTATTTTAAGGGATGTATTAAGGGGTTAAATTTTTTATTTTGTTCAAAAACAAACTTAAGTTTACATAATAAAGCCACAATACCAGTATTAGCAAATACACTATATTGTCGGCAGGGTTTTGGCACTGCGACCCGAGTTTTTTATTTTAAGACCGCTAGTGTCACACCAATCACAGATATCTATGATAGATTGATTGAGAGCAAACGTTAGATTATTTAAACAGATATCACGACAGATTAATGTAGTGTCCTCTACGTACATGATTACCTTTTGAGTTATCGTAAAAGAAGTAACTAAGCTGTTTCCGTATATGACAAATAATAAGAGTCCCAAATTGGAACCTTGAGGTACACCACTGTTCACTGGAAGTTGAGACGATCTATCTATGATTGTCAATTACGACAGATTAAAAACGTTGACTCAAAAAGGATGCAATCCAGTTCAAGCTAGTGCCTCTTATACCATACTGATAAAGTGCGTTTAGAAGTACTCGATGGTTTACTAAGTCAAACGCCTTGCTGAAATCTAAAAAAATAGCTGAGACATTTGAACCATCATTGATCGCGGTTTAACACGTAATCAACTAGATCTATCATCGCAGTTTCAGTGCTTTTGCCTGCTATGAAACCATGCTGGTTGTTGTGAAGAATGTGGTTGGTCTTTAGGAATGACATTAGTCGACGACTGTATATATTCTCAAATAATTTTGAAAATACAGACAATATAGATATGGGTCTGTAATTTTCACAGTCGATTTTTTCACCTGTTTTAAAAATAGGAACTACCTTTGCTGTTTTTAACTCATTAGGAAATACACCACTGTTAAAAGACATTTTAATTAAGGTAGTCAAAACATTTAAAATGCACATAAAAGACTGTTTAAAGACATTAACCGGTATACTGTCTAGCCCACTTGACCAGCTAGATTTCATATTATTAATTGTGCTTGAAACGTCCCAATGATCAGTTGGTAATAAAAACATTGAGTTCATATTGTGTATTCCAAATAATGAACTATAAATTACAGACATAGATAAAACAAACAATGCTTTTTTTAAAAACGGAAACTGGATAAGAAAATCAATGGTTCTGACCTAATTAGAGTGACCGCAGCTCCGTTCTTGAGATTATTATATTTCATTATAAAGACCGTTTATAACGATATGATTGCATAGTAGACAGTAGTTGGAATAGTCTGGGTGAAATGTATTTTACTTTTTTTTTTGATTATCCACAATTTAAACAAGGAGGTCCAGGGATGAAAACGTTCAAACCTTAGGAAAATAGTTCCTTATGTATTAGTCTAGGAGCCCATGAAATCAAAAGTACCGTCATCGCGGATTTGAAAAATTCTAGTGAAAATTGACTGTAGAAAACTATACGAACAAAATGATCCCGATATGACGAGGTTTTTTTTGCCGGAAGTATTTTTAATTATACTACGGGAGGTAGCGTTGCAAACGAGTCAATTATTTCATACCGGCTGATAATGTTAGTTCTCATTCACCTGATGAGATATCCGACCGTCAGCTGCGCCAGTTGCGGTGGTGGTAGTAGTAAGAGGGTGTCAAAGTCGCTAAAAAAATAGATTTTAAAATTATTTCATATTTCTCAAAAACTATGAGGGTAATCGAGTCTTAAGAGTGGCTTTTTTGTAGCAAATAAGTTAGGTACTGAATCTAAATTTTATACTTAAACCCCTTTTCTTCCATTGGCGTAGAAATTTACAACGTTCAAATATTAAAAAACCCGAGTTCTACGCTTATGGATTAATATTAATCATAATTTTGATATGGGTTTTTTTGTTCTATAAAACTATGCCAACGTGCCAAATTTTAGCAAAATCGCACAAGTCGTTTTAAATTTATACCAAAAAACGATTTCAAAACTGTAACTTCAGGGCCGTATAGCGCCCAAACTAAGCAATTTTGTAAGAAGGTAAGTTTGCTTAAATCGGCTTATTTTGGTCTCAGGAATATGTGGTAGGACTGTGTTAAGTGTCTTTGAAGACACCCTGTATAACACCCCAATGATGTTCATATCATTATTGTCCAAATTTTTCAATGAATAGAAAGAACTTTTTTAGGGCAGTTTATCTACATATAATTTTTTGGATTTGGAAATAATCCATTCAAATCTTATTAAAAGAATTATTATAAATATTTTTTCTGAAGTTGCGAATTATATAAAGTAAAATATCAAAAACCAATCATTCTAGAATTATTAGATAGATAGATAGATAATTTTATGGTCAATAAGAACATTTCGTCTGATTTGTCAAAATACAAAAATGATACTGATAGATAGATAAGATTTTATTGTCATATCATAAAATTTTACATAAACCTTAATTATACATTTTTGCCATACCCACTACAAAATAGCTACTTTCGATATATGTATAGCGGCCATTAAAGACCCATTTAACAGGCGGTGTGCGGAAAATGGTTTACTTTCTGCACTAGCGCAGAAAATACAGTTGCCATGGCAACTTCTATTAATTCGCTCTATATGCCTGCGTACGCCCAAGGTTATTAGAGTACAGGTTGCCTCATTCCATCTGACCAATCAGCATAAGCGCGGGAATGACGTCAGCTAAAATTTAGTTTAAATCAAGTACAAACATTGTTGAAGATTATGCTTATTTATATTAGGCGCTTCGTGCAGATTTTTTCTTAAAATTGGCGGGAGGCAATAAATAGAAGAATAGATGATAAAAAATAGGATATTTTTTATTTTTATTACAAAATTTAGGTTTTAATATCTATAATATAAACAAACAAAAAATTAAATAATGCTCAAGAAATGGCAGATCTTGTTAATTACCTATGTTTTTAAATTTAAGAAACGAATAGAATTAACTAACAAATTGATAAATTAATTATTTTATCTTTTATATTCACAAAATATTAAAAATAACCACAAAACACCATAACATAACAGCTATCGCAAAATTGACAACTTATCATATTTTTTTCACCAGAGAATCATGTTTCAATTCACACTGCCATGGTTACTGTGATTTTTATTTCCAAAAATTAGCAGCGTCCATGGTCTGATCTTTTCTATTGAAGTGAGCAAGCATGGTATATTCTGAGTGACGTCATCCCCCCACTACTATCTATCGGAATGAGGCAACCTATGCTCTACTAACCTTGGCGTACGCCTGCGTACGCTTGCGTGCGTCTGTCATTACTTACTTGCACGAACTTCGCGGCACACTAGAAGAAAAGATGGCGACGCAAATGAACTGTCAAAAATTTTTGAAAATGACTTAAAAAATAGGTATTTTGTAGTGGGTATGGCAAAAAATACCATATATGTCTCGTACGTAATGGTATTACGGCTCGTGTGACTGTAAAAACTCGCTATCGTTCGTTTTTACATACTGTCATCACTCGCCGTAATATGCCCCATTACGTATCTAGACATACAATCTACTATTTAACACGCTTATATTAGCTTCACCAGAATGTTTGCGTGCTTGCTTGCGGGCTTGTGTGCTTGCTTGTTTGTCAGTTTGTAACCGACTTCTTTGAACTTGATTTTGACCAACTTTGAACGGTCAGATTTAGTTTAAACTTTGCACACTTATCAAGGACCGACGACAATACAATAATTCCATAAGTTTGTCCCATTATCCTGACCAGGATCTCCAGGACTAAAAAGCAAAAATAAATTATAATTTAAAAAAACTAAAAAACACGCTTTAATGAACTAAAAAGTAAAAAATAATTAATTTTATTGTAAAAAAGCGTGGGGTGCTTTGTATCATATTTTCATACTACCCCACGCTTTTTTACAATAAAATTAATTATTTTTTACTTTTTAGTTCATTAAAGCGTGTTTTTTAGTTTTTTTAAATTATAATTTATTTATGATCAGTGTTCCATAGCACCACTGCTTGAATGAATTGATCTTTCAAGTTTCAGTGTGCAAAATAACATATAATTTATAATTTTTGCGGGAAAAATTTGAAAAAACTGATACAAAATGATACAAATTGAGTATAAAATATATAAATTAATATTTAAAATCAATTACTGAATATAAACAAAGAGAAAGCAAACGTTTCTTTAATACAGATTTAAATTTAAAATAAGGCAGTAGATATAGTTACCTGTGTTGTTAAAGTGTTATATAGTCGCAGTGCTGAAAATTCCGGGCTATTATAAAATAAGGACAGATTACATTTGGGTACAATAATTTTATTGTTGTGACGATTTTGATAGTTATGTTGAGAATCAAGGAGAGAATATCTATGTTTATGTATATAACATAATGAGAAGTAAATGTACATTGAAGGAATAGTTAAAATATTGTGTTTAGCAAAGTACTCTTTACAGCTGTCATGAAAACCAAGATTAAATATTATTCTAAGAGCTTTTTTTTGAAGCAGAAAGATTCTATGGAGTCCGGCGGTGCTACAACCCCAAAACATAATCATCACGCATTCTAGAGGTTTTTATGATTTGGCATACGTGAGTATTATTTTATAGAAATGTGCAAGAGAGAAACGATTTGTAGAAAGAGAGAAGTCTGCCGGATAAACACACTTTGTAATATTTCCACCATGATTCGTACCTACTAATCGACAATTGAGTTTCCTGGCGAGAATTAAAAATAACTAATTGCTCAATTTGTGCGTTTCGTGCAGTATTGTAAAAGGATGGCGAAATATTTAACAAAATATTTTATAATACCTAAATAAAAAAAAACGTTACTTTAGTGGTGAGTTTGAATTATTTTAACAAATTATTTAAAAAATCGCTTTCTTATTTTATAACGACGAGTCGCAGTAATGAATGAATGAATTGTGAATTATAGACGCTCGACACGAGTCGCAAAAAATTATACCTGCCTATATGAATTTGAATACTTTTTAATTTTCAAAATATCTTGATATACAGGGTATCCCAAAATTGCTGGGACACAGAGCTACCACGTGCAGTAGAAGTCAAAATAAGTCGATTGGACTATCTGTTAGCATTATTTAAGAAAACATTTTTTTCCTTCGGAACTATGCGGAATACGAAATTTTTACAAGAGTAACAAAATGAAGATAATTAATCAGTCTTATCGCTAAAAAAATTGAGAACCGTATTACCACCCCTAAGAAAGTTCTGAAAAAAATGTCAGGGGGTGAGGGTGGTTTTAATCCTTCTTCAATTTCTTTTGGCTTTCTTTGATTACCGAAAGGAGAGTAATCCTCTAAAATGCAGTTTTGTCAAATTTCACTCAATTTGTTTCACTTATTTCTGAACAGCGTACAAAAATGTGTTTTTTTATGTAAACTTTGAACTCTTCTCACGGGCAAACGGTACATTTTGGTATATAAATAAATTGGGTCCAATCGACTTATTTTGACCTCTACTACACGTGGTAGCTCTGTGTCCCAGCAATTTTGGGACACCCTGTATAATAAAATGTATTAATTTCAAAAATATTATTTATTATTATTAAACTTGTCCCTCTTAGTTCCTCACACTAAAGAAACGTAAATTATATGATGTTACCATGACTCCTCTATTACAAGCCCCCAGTTCCCAAGTTCTAACACGAGAGCTGATAGAAGTGTCTATTGGGTTTTCAATTTATTATTAAAAAATAATAAATTGAAAATATGAATTAGTGCTAGGCCCAAATAATCTTAGCTGTTGGCGACCTTTGAAAAAAAAACGTAAGTAACCTACTCTTATCCAAATAGCTCTTATCTATACTAATATGGAGAACCTTAGACACGTTAGTTAACATGGCTATATTTGTTAATAGTGTACAATAGTGGGCAAAGTTTTGCATAATTTTGTGCTCATGAGTTAAATAATGGGTTATGTTGCCTAACTCTGTACGTTTCCATCGCTGACTTAACCCAATGTTCGTGAAATCTTCAGTGTTTCCATCGCAAAATTAGCCCAATCATTTTAGATTTTTTCATGAGATTAACTGTCGGATTAAAACTTTTGACGCAGTTAAGCGTCCCCCGCGGAGTAGATGAAGAAATCATATTTTTGCCCATTAATTAATTATGGGAACTGTTCGCCATCTTGGCTTTTGTGTTTTTGTCAATTTGCACGCGTATTTTGCAATTCTCGATAAAAAAGGCAAGTAATAAATTTGTAGACAATTCAATTCTCTGAAATCCTCATATAGTCAATATTTTTGAAAAAAAAATATTTATAGCTAATAATAAGCAAAAAGTGTGAAAAATTAGGAGAGTGACGCAGTTTTTTCAACTTTTGGACCATTTTTATTGAAAATAAGTGGCACATTTAAATAACAAAGTTGTAGAGGACTCATTTCCCAACAGCTTTCCTATAAACAAGTTTTTCTTACGACGTGTGGATCACGGCCGGGAACGCGCTCAACACAACGCTGCTGGACATAATATAATATACAATCCATTTATTTTGACGTAGCTATGGTTATTTGAAACGTCAAATGCGTAATAATAATAATAATAATAGTTTATTTGTATACTAGGTAATACATTACACATAGTTACAAAAATAGTCAAAATATATATAAAATTTACAAAAAATCTAAGAAATTATATAGACACAAATCATTAAGAATTTTTTTAACGTGATTTATGAATGCCGGTTGAGGCAACGATCTGGTGGCTATGGGTAGCTTGTTATAAAATTTTGGAGCCCAGAAATTAGGGCCATTTGTTAATTTATTTAACCTGTATGAAGTTTCGCTTTTGTCGGGTGTCCCAGTCCCACGACATTTTCATGTTTTTTCCCCCCAAATCGTTGTGTTGAGCGCGTTGCTGCCCGTGATCTACACGTCATACGAAAAACTTGTTTGTACGAAAACTGTTGGGAAATGAGTCCTCTACAGTCTACAACTTTGATATTTGAATGTGTCACTTATTTTCAATAAAAATGGTCCAAAAGTTGAAAAAACTGCGCCACGCTCCTAATTTTTCACACTTTTTACTTATTATTAGCAACAAATAATTTTTTTCAACAATATTGACTATATGAGGATTATAGAGAATTAAATTGTCTACAAAGGCTTATAGTCGGAAAAGATGTGCAAATTTGCCCCCGCACGGATGGTGCTCATTTTTTTTGCTTCGTTTGTAATTAATATCACTTATAATTTCCACAAATTTCAGCCCTCAATATTAAACCGTTTAAGAGAAAAAAAAATTTTCGAAATTTTTTTTTTTATCTTTTGAATGGCTAAACCGATTCGAATGAAATTTATACCAGTTATAGATAATATCAGAAGGGCATTTAAAAAAAATAGCAATGGAATCTGGTCACGGGAACATGAAAAAAAAATTCATGAATATTTCTGGATTTTTTTTAACCTCTTTAAAGTTCTGGCACAGCTACGAAATTTTTTTTGTAGAATCTTGGGATGACTTTTTACCACACATAAAACGATCAAAATGGGTACGCGATAATTAAAAAAAATAAAATGTTTTTTTTTTGTTGTAATTTTTAAATTATGATACATTAGTAAAGTTTTATACCGAGGAGTTTCACACGGTCGGCTCTCCTACTATTAGAGTGAGATCCCAGTCACCCCAGACTTACGTGATTTTAGGAAAGATAAAATTTTTAGGATTGCTAGTATAACATAAACTTAGAAAGGAATGGATACTCGCTAAGCTGAAAGCGGGGCCGTTTTACAGGTAGCAGGTATCAAAGGTGGAAAAAAATCATGCCAACTTACGTCATTTTAGGAAGGCTGAATTTTATATACAGGGTGAGTTCGACCACCCGTATCAGTCGTTTTTTTCGAAAACTGTTAGTCGTAGAGAGTTGTGTCAAAAATTTGTATTATAAAAGCCCTAATAAAGAATCGAATGGTGATAATTTTTTTTTCCGGGAAGGTCGGCTTCCCTATTAGTTTGCTCCAGAATGTCCAGAACTCCGGAATTATAAATGTAACTATAGGTCGAAAGTGGTATTGTTGAAAAGATCTTTAAAAAATAAGCAAGTTTTGTAGGAAATTTTTTTTTATTACTGCCACCCCTGTTAAGTAATATTTGTTTGAAATTACTAAATTAAAATGTCATAATAACGAACTTTTTAAAAGTCCGCATTTAAAATCTAGTTACCTATCTATCGATCATTAAATACTGAAGAAGTACACTCACAAGTCACAGTATAACCAGAAGAGCTCAGTAGTATGTATTAAAGAGTAAATGGAAGACAGTTTGAACACTTGTGACAATGTCTAAGGTTGCTAGATTTTTAATGCCGACTTCGATCGTTATTATGAAATTTTGATTTAATAATTTCAAACGATTGTTACTTAACAGGGGTGGCAGTAATTAAATAATTTTTCCTACAAAACTTGCTTATTTTTTAACGAGCTTTTCAACAGCACCACTTTCAACCTATCGTGCTTTCTAAAATTCCGGAGTTTTGAACATATAATAATTTATATTTATACTTATAGAAATTTACAGGGGTGGCAGTAATAAAAAAAAATTTCCTACAAAACTTGCTTATTTTTTAAAGATCTTTTCAACAATACCACTTTCGACCTATCGTTACATTTATAATTCCGGAGTTCTGGACATTCTGGAGCAAACAAATAGGGAAGCCGACCTTCCCGGAAAAAAAAATTATCACCATTCGATTCTTTATTAGGGCTTTTATAATACAAATTTTTGACACAACTCTCTACGACTAACCGTTTTCGAGAAAAACGACTGATACGGGTGGTCGAACTCACCCTGTATATTAATAAGTATAATATTTAAAAATATTTCCCAATAAGCCAGACAAATGTGACGGGCCAAACATCCCCCCAGACTCGGAGGAAGCGCGAGAGCATTATTCAAGCGCATAAGTACAAGTGAGATGCACTCTGACGCGTGAATATCTCTCTCTTACAACTCGTGGCTACTCTGAGTTAGTGTGTTGTTAAAAGTTCCGCTGTTCGAGGAAGCGCGAGAGCATTTTTCAAGTCAATTTAAAACCGATCAAGTGCGAGTCGGACTCGCGCATTGAGGGTTCCGTACAATAATAAAAATAAAGAGTTAGGTAGGGGTAAAAAAATCAGATTTGTTTTTAAAAAGTTTTTTTACTTATACGAGTACTAGGTACCTATTTTATTTTGATCTTCTTTTCCGTATCAAAAATTAAAATATATTTTTCAAGTAAAAAAAAATATATTAATAGAATATTTCAAGAATAAAAAATAAAGTAAAAATTCCAAAATGTTTACATTATATTAAAAAAAATCACGTATCCAGTGGCGTATCTACCACAGGTGTTCCAGGTGGCAATCACCGGGGCCCCCTAACCTCGAGGGGCCCCCAATTTTTGGGTTAACTACTGATTGATTAATCCTTACACTCGATTTTTTATGAATATTTGTAATAATAGTTGACATTACTGTAATAAATTTTCTTAGCAAACTCTATATCGTTTATGTCAATAATTATGATTTGATGAAGACGACTGGAGGATTTATTTATCCTTAAATATAAAAGCGCAATATTATTATCCGAAGAATACCAGTAGAACTTCTTTTAATTACAGAGTCGTTTATATATGACGTAGCACATTTTGAGAATACAATCAAATGTTGATGGGATGATGATGTCATGAATAATTGGAAATTTTTCTTAGTTGGGTAAAGTGGGGGGAGGGGGGGCCCCAAAAAAAATTTTTCACCTGGGCCCCGCGAAGTAAAGTTACGCCACTGCACGTATCGCTAGTTGGATTTGAATCCGGCTCTTCGTGTTGGCATGCGAACGCGTTACCATTACTCCACGTGTAACAAGGCACAAGCAATTATTTGATACACTTGGTACAGCTCTATGCCTAATTTTTCGTTTCCGATGGGAACTTAAGGACTTAGGATTTTCGTTTATGTTTTCCTGTAAACTATGCGTGAGGACATATTATATTTCCTATTTTTAAAATTTAGGGCTCATGAGTTTCGGAGATAAGGGGGGGGAGATCGGACAGACAGACAGACATAGACACGAGAGTGATCCTATAAGGGTTCAGTTTTTTCGTTCTGAAATACGGAACACTAAAAATTGAAGAAAATGTAAAACAAACTGGGGAGCTTGGGTCTACAATTTGAGAAGCAACAGTGGCGTAACTACAAGGTGGCAGGACTGGCAAAAAGCCAAGGGCCACTGGCTGCAAGGGGCCCCGCCGCAGCTAACAATAAGTGGATATGCAGCACACCTCTCGACATAAAGGTACATGCAGTACGCAGCTGGGATGGTAGCATGTATGGTACTTAGATGGTGGCTGAAATTGTAAGCGCTTATACTTTATAGGTTTGCACAACGAAGCTTTGATACTAGCATTGATTCAAGCTTAAATCGCGTTTGAAATGTCAGATAGCGAAGACGAATATTTGTGTTCTTCTGCTACAAAGTGGTATATTTTAAATACAAATTTGGGTAGGAGCTATCATGTCCACCCTATTAATAGAAAACGCTCTAAATATGGCGTATTTCATCATTTATACCAAGAATTAAAATTTTACCCAAACCGATTTTTTGAATATTTACGTATGGAACCTAATACTTCTGAATACGTCTTAGAAAAAACTCAAAACAAATTAAATAAAAACTGGCAAAATTTCATTTATTAAACTAGTCACATCCATTGTGAAACTTGTAACGGCCATTTGACAGTTGTCACACGTTGATTGTAGTAGTCGTAGTAGTCAGCGCACTGAAAGAATGGTGAGATACATTCTTGTATCTACCAGCTCTTGTAACGGCGCTTATATCTGCTACACTCACTGCTTCGTTGTGTACGCTCGCATATATGCTTCCTCGCATAGTGGAACTTTTAACGAGTCTGGGGGGATGTTTGGCCCATCAGATTTGTCTGGCTCATTGGGAAATATTTTTAAATATTATACTTATTAATATATATAAAATTCAGCCTTCCTAAAATGACGTAAGTTGGCATGATTTTTTTCCACCTTTGATACCTGCTACCTGTAAAACGGCCCCGCTTTCAGCTTAGCGACTATCCATTCCTTTCTAAGTTTCCGTTATACTAGCAATCCTAAAAATTTCATCTTTCCTAAAATCACGTAAGTCTGGGGTGACTGGGATCTTGGACTATATCAATGTATCATAATTTAAAAAATACAAAAAAAAATAAAAAAAAAACATTTTACTTTTTTTAGGTATCGCGTACCCATTTGATCGTTTTGAAAAAAATTATATGTGGTATGAAGCCATCCCAAAATTCTACAAAAAAAATTTAGTAGCTGTGCCAGGTTAAAAAAAATCCAGAAATATTCATGAATTTTTTTTCATGTTCCCGTGATCAGATTCCATTGCTATTTTTTTTAAATGCCTTCTGATATTATCTATAACTGGTATAAATTTCATTTGAATCGGTTCAGCCATTCAAAAAGTAAAAAAAAATTCGAAAAAAAATTTTTTTTCCTCTTAAAAGGTTTAATATTGAGGGCTGAAATTTGTGGAAATTATAAGTGATATTAATTATAATTGAAGCAAAAAAAATGAGCACCATCTGTGCGGGGGCAAATTGCCCATCTTATTCGACAATAGCCTTTGTTACTTACCTTTTTTATCGAGAAATGCAAAATACGCATGCAAATCGACAAAAACACAAAATCCAAGATGGCGGACAGTTCCCATAATTACTTAAGGGGCAAAAATATGATTTCTTCATCTTCCTTGCGGGGGACACTTAACTGCGTCAAAAGTTTTAATCCGACAGTTTTCTTGCTTGTTATATCGAATTTGATCTAAAGTGATTGGGCTAAATTTTCGTTATTTAATGCCTACGAACTTACATCGATGGAAGCATAAGTTTATAATGCAGATTTATGTTGATATAGAGCAAAAATACTGAACAGATAACTAAATTATCCAACTGTCTCCATAAATTACAATAATTTATTAAAGAATGCAAGTGACAAAATATTTTATTCTCATTAGGCACGAATGGCATGCGATTGATCTGCCATGAACAGGGCCAACCCTAGAGAATTTTTTTAGCTCGCAGTAAAGCAGAGTTTTCAGTAACGAAAAAAATAAAATTATAAAAATAAATTATTATAAAATAAAAAGTTTCACTTCTACTGAGTGTGGCCCACCTCTCTTCCTCACAAGTGATCATTACGTCGAGTCAATAATTAAAAATTAAATACTTTAATAATTTATTGAATTGAAAAACAGAAACCCTTTTTTTGATTTTTTTTCAGCTGCTAAAAAGTTACCATACTTTTTCTTGTTATTCTTAGTTTTTCGGATACGCTTATAAGAATAATAAAAAATAATAAAAAAATTTAAAAAAAGACTTTTTAATGACAAGCTTTTATTGAAATGTACCTACTAACAAGGAAAAAATATTTAGAACTTTAGGTTCATAATTATTATAAAAGTGTCCCTGGGGTGTCGCGGCGCTATCCTAGGGGAGTCGCAATTTCAGAACTTCAGTCTCGATTTGAGAAATTATGCTCAGAAAAGCAAGCTCATCCTACTCATTAAGTGTATTATTTGTAGTTTTTTATGTTTTCTAATTATTAAAATTAGAATCTAATAAATAATAATTAAGATTCTATATTCTTTGGAGTTTTCTTTGACTAATAAAGTAATTTTATTATCTGTTAGAGTTACACACAGGTATCTTCTTTAAAAGGGCGTCGCAAAAAATTGGAACCTGTAAAGGGAATCGCAATAAAGAAAAGATTGGGAACCCCTGGATTAGTCTATGAAAGTCCTTTATGGAGCCAGCTGGCAAATTGAGTAGATCGCGAATAATCATAATAAGCTATACGTGTGTTGATAGGGTAAAACATCTTGCGTGTTGTACACTTTTGACTTTACCAATTTTTTTATTAAAAAAACATTGCCTTTTACCACCCTTCCAGTCGTGGTAAACCTAGGCGGTCGCCCAGCCTTGCTCCATCCCCTTTCTAAAGTCGGTACTAGCCATGAATGCGTGTCTTCACAATATCCATCAATCAACAGGTGCATTTTTTATAACTGATCAGTCAGGATAATGCAATTACAAATAATACTAATTATAATTTTAATTTCAATAATGCTTTTTGTCATTAATATAGACAATAGGGTGTAAACCAAGGATTAAATTAACCTGTGGTTCTAGAACTTTTAGGATCTGTGACGTACCTACATTTAGGAAATGTGTCATTTGCTAAAAACAATACACTTTCACTTAAGATTTTTTTTTTAACTTCCAATTGGAAGTTATTGTAATGGGTCCGAAAATCGAAATCAAAATGTATAACAAATTTTTATGTTTCAAGGTCACTACACTATTTTTAGAAAGATGCCTGTGTGTGTGTGTGTGTACGTACGTACGTATGTGTCCATTTCTTTCTAAGACGAAATCTTGAGAATGAAAAATGATATCGACTACGTTCTGAAAGATCTGAAAGAAATTTTTTCAAAATCGGTTCAGCCGTTCTTTTTTCTTAACCAAATAGACTCTAAAAAAGTAGATTTTACACAATATCTCGCGAATAAAAAATTATATCGACTTCGTAAGGATGTCAATCGAGGCGTGTTAACGTCATTTTGATTCAACATAAATTTTATAAAAATCGGTTCAGCCGTTTTTTTTTTTTGTTACTGTTAAAAATAAATAATAATTATGTTTTAATGATTAAAATGATTACTTTTCTGTGTAATATCTAATTTATTATTATTATTAAATATTTATCAAACTGGGAAGTTCGTCGTGTGGACCTCAAGGGTCGCACTTCTTTAGTCCTAATAAACGACCCACGGCTTGTTAAATCAATGTTTACCGAGAAAACCTTCTAGGCTCTAATTTACGCTAATGAGACTGCAAAAAAGAGTAATTTATGCAACTAGTGGCAAACGTGACGGATTATATGACAGTAGCGATTTTGCGATACGAGCCTAAGGTTATGTTGCATTTATTCCAGAACGAGTGCAGTAATCACACGAGTTCTCGTATAAATGCAACATAACCAAAAGAGTATTGTAAAATCGCGACTGTCAGATCCGTAACTTTTGCCACGCGTTACATACAAATTTTTTGCAACTGCTTCAAAAGTTCAATTTTAAGCAAATAAAACACAATTTGGATAAATATTTTCTTAATGACATTATATAACAAAGTAATCTATAATAGTATATTGTGTAACTAGTGTGCTAAATACATCTTTATACGTCAGGCGCGATATTTTCAGCACGAGTAGTAGGAGAGCGCTCACGAGCCTTGGCGAGTGAGCATCGCGAGCCGAATACGAGTGCTGATGTTTTTAGCACGAGTAGTAGGCGAGCGCACACGAGCCTTGGCGAGTGTGCATCGCGAGCCGCATACGAGTGCTGAAAATATTGCGCCTGACGCATAAAGATTTAGCACACGCGTTGCACACTATACATTATATAACACATGCATGGTTTTAGAATTTAATTGATTTAAAAAAAAAAAACAGTTACATAATGGTTCATTATGTAACTAAGTTGCATAATGGTTCATTATGTAACTAGTTACATAATGGTTCATTATGCAACTGTTTTTTCATTATAGCACTGAAAAGCGTTACATAATGGTCACTAGTCAATAAACGGCTATTTAAGGTTCGCAAATCAGATACGAAAAAACACTAAAAGCGTGCATGTGTTATATAAAGTACTTTATACGCACTTGTGTTATAAAGTAAAACAATAGTATATTGTGTAACTAGTGTGCTAAATACATCTTTATACGTCAGGCGCGATATTTTCAGCACAAGTAGTAGACGAGCGCACACGAGCCTTGGCGAAATTGAAATAAAAAAACAATTATATAATGGTTCATTATGTAACTAGTTACATAATGGTTCATTATGCAACTGTTTTTTCATTATAGCACTGAAAAGCGTTGCATAATTGATCGTTATATAACTAGTTACATAATGAACCATTATAGCACTGAAAAGCGTTACATAATGGTCACTAGTCAATAAACGGCTATTTAAGGTTCGCAAAACAAATTCGAAAAAACACTAAAAGCGTGCATTTGTTATAATATAAAACAACTTTATAGAACTGAGTGCGTTAATATTTACTTTAAACACTACCGTTCGAATTCAGTACAAGCTTCTATAAATAATCACTTTTCAAACTGTACACAGCCATCTAAAATTGTACTTTTGATGCAAGTGTTGCAAAAAAATAATTACGTACATATTTTCTTTTCAAATAAGATAACAAACATTGACTTTACAATAAAACGTCACGTGTTCTTTTTTATTGAAATTTGATTAAACAGAATAAAAATTTCGATTTAAACAATACCTGACGATAAGTAGAATTATATTGTTACATCAGCCAAATTACATAATGCATTCTGAAATATTAGGAAAAATTTATCTTATCAACCATTGTCACAGTCGAGATTCAAACCCGAACTTTTCCTCTATCGCGGCGGATTGAGCAATAGTGGAAAAATTCGGGTTTGAATCTCGACTGTGACAATGGTTGATAAGATAAATTTTTCCTAATATTGCAGAATGCATTTTGTAATTTGGCTGATGTAACAATATATTTCTACTTATGTATTTCACAGTCGTACTAAATTCACTCTTTAAAAATACCTGACCATGTTTCCGGCTGGCAAAATGCACTTTCATTAACAGTGTTTCATATTGACCACAATTCCATAATACAATTTCTTTTTTTAATGCCACCAACAACTAGGACTATTTAGGCCTAGCATCAATTATATTTTCAATTTATTATTTTTTAATAAAAATTTAAAAATCCAGTCAATATTTTTTACCAGTTCTCGGATTAGAACCTGGGAGCTGGGGGCTTGTAATTGAGGTGCCATTGAAACGCTATATAAACAACGGCATTTCTTTAAGTTCAGCTATTTGCAAGCTCTGAAAAGTTTTTCTAACTCATGCGCCGATACGGCCCTGCACTATAAATATTAAGGAATTAATTTTTTTAGGTACTTTTTTTGGACCACAAACTTCCGATGCGGGGGAGGGTGATATATAGTTTCAAGCGAACATTTTTATAACACGATGTAAAATAATATGAAATACTGCGTAAAAAATATTTTACGCTCAATTTTTAGCCCTCTAAATTAGACAAAAATATTTTTGTGATTTTGAATCTCGGGCTAGTCGGTAGCATAATATTATGCAATTATTGAAAAAATCGACTATGGCATCCAGACAAGGAAATCTCACCATAAGGTTCATTTTGGACCTTTTAAGGTACAGAATTCTAATAACTGAAATATAACTCTTTATATAAATTATTATAAACTATAATTATTTACCATTTGAACATTAATAAAATAAATGCTTATATACAACAAAATTGTTACTTTTATAATAAAACTGGCCTATCAATTTATTTAATAAAAAATACGTTTATTAATCGAATTGGATCACTAAATAATTTAGATGATTAAATCGTCAAATATCTCATTTTATCAAAAATCTGAATGAATGTGTTTAGTTTCGTTGAGATTTTTGATAAAATAAGATTTATGACGATTAACCATCTAAATTATTTAGTGATCCAATTCGATTAATAAACGTATTTTTTATTAAATAAATTGATAGGCCAGTTTTATTATAAAAGTAATTTATTTATATTTGCAATTAATTATTTTATTTGCGGTTTTGAGTTTGCCATCTGAGAAGTTTAAACAACAGTACGTAAGATGTGAATGGTTGAAAACCACTGGTGTAATTAGCTTGTAAAAAAAGGGTCAGTAATTTTATGAAATACAGGACTTCCTGTTTAGTCTCTCAAAGCACTTTTTAGACTAACGATGTCTTGTGTTTAGTGAGTCAGGTTTTTCAAAGAATTTTTGGATAATCAATTGAATTGTTTTCGTTTTATGAAATAAGGTGAACGCATATAAACGTTTATTTTTTTTTATTTATAATTTTTTGATTTAATTTTTATAAGCTAATGAGAGCTATTTAAGGACTAGACTTTTTTCTACCTACTATAAAGTGACCATCCGTCCCGATTTAGGCGGGACAGTCCCGATTTTGAGCCACGACTCCCGATTCAACAAGCGTCCCGCTTTTGTCCCGTTTTCATTAAATCACGTGCATTAAGAATGTTTATTTTTTGTCATTAGATATAATTACCCATTCAAAGTATTTTATTTATCAATAATTATATAATTGATACCTACCTTAAAAAATAAATAATATTTAAAATAAAAATATTAGCGAGTTATTGGAGGTTTCTAGCGAGTATTTAAGGGTATTTAGCGAGTTTTTAGGGGTTTTTAGCGAGTTTTTGGAGGTTTTTAGCGATTTTTTGGGGGTTTCTATCGAGTTTTTGGGGGTTTCTAGCGAGTTTTTGGGGGTTTTTAGCGACTTTTTGGGGGTTTCTAGCGAATTTTTGGGGGTTTCTATCGAGTTTTTAAGGGTTTTTAGCGAGTTTTTGGGGGTTTCTAGCCATTTTTTGGGGGTTTCTAGCGAGTTTTTGGGGGTTTCTAGCGAATTTTTGGGGGTTTCTAGCGAGTTTTTGGGGGTTTCTAGCGAGTTTTTGGGGATTTTTAGCGAGTTTTTGGGGTTTCTAGCGAGTTTTTGGGGGTTTCTAGCGAGTTTTCGGGGGTTTCTAGCAAGTTATTGGTGGTTTCTAGCGCGTTTAAGGCTTTTTTGGGCGTGGATCCCAACGGTTGCCTGCGCCGGGTTTTTATAGACCTTGTCCCGCTTTTTGATATTCAGGATTTGGTCACTTTAACCTACTAGCAAGTTAGGTATCTGTCATTCAAATGTCAGTACAAATCAATAAAACATTACCCTGTAAAAATTCCCAACTTAAAAAATATCGAAGCAGTGGGAATTAGTTTAAATATAAACAAACAAAACCTATTAATATTGTCAGTTTATATACCCCCAAACAAAAAACTTCTCAAGCAGGATTTAATTCAATTATTAAATATTAGCATTAAAGTCTTAATTATCGGCGACCTAAATGCAAAACATTTGTCATGGAACTATTTTACTAACAACCAAAGAGACAATACACTCTTACAGTTATCATTTGAATTAAATTATAATATATTATGTCATTGACAATGGCACTAACTAAAAACTTAATCACTGAAAATCCATATACACTGCCTCTTCTTAATTCTGATCACAACCCAATCATAATAGAATTAACTGGCAAACCAAACAAAATAGAACGTAAATTATAAATATAAATTAGCAAACTGGGATCACTACCGCGATTTATTGAATGAAAAATTAAATCTTTCAGCAAATATAAACAGTACTGGCCAAATAAAAAATAGTGTTCAAATTTTCACTGACCAATTATACGATAGTTTCCAATTTCATTTATGAGATGATTTCAGTTTTTTTCACATTTTTCAAAGAATTTAAGTCGAACCATAATTTCAAATTATTGTTTTACCCGCCTGCTGTTTGGTGTGGGTATAAGAAAAGTAATTTTTAATCTTTAAAAAGACCTAGATATTTAACTTGGTGTTTCCATTCTATTTCTTTGCTATTTATTTATATATTATTATTTTTGATCTACGCTTTGTAACTGTTATTGCCTCAGTTTTTGTTTCATTTATTTCAAATACTTTTTTAAGTATTTTATGCATTTTGATAGCGTTTGACTCAAACGGTTTGCAATTGTGTCGATTCGTCTGCGAAACTGCGACGTTGACGTTTTTATTTACAATGTTTTTAATGTCATTTATAAATAGATTAAAAAATGTGGGATTTATCCTTGGGGTACCGTTGCACCAACGGTTTTCACAAAGGATATAAGATTTTATAAAATGAGTCAAGTATGCGGGTACGTTATATTCAATTAATTTGGATAGCAAACCGTTGTGCCAAACGCTCTCAAAAGCCTTTTCAATATCAATAAGAGCAAGCCCATTATGCTTGCTAAGATTGAAGTTGTCTGTGATATGGCCAACGAGACTCGCTAGAGTATTAATTATTTGTGTACTGTTACAATTTTAGCAAACACAAAATAAAAATATTTAAATCTTAATATTAATCAATAATTAAATCAGTCATAGACTGAAACGAAATAATTTCACTAGTATACACGAACTACATATTTAAATCTTAATAGTTCGCAAGGAAATATTAATTATTGATATTGCCCACAACTGAGTGTCCACTAATCAATCATTTCTGCGGATTCTGCCGAGCAGCGATGTACAATGCTGACATTTCCCGGCCAATGTCGACTCTGCACACCTTACAGACTGGGCTTGAGAATGGCCGAGCGTGTAGCAATGCTGTTGTTTACATGGCGTTGCTATGGTTCCTCTATTACAAGTCCCCAGTTCCCGGGTTCTAGCCCGAAAGCTGGTAAAAGTGTCAATTGGATTTTCAATTTTATTATTAAAAAAAAATAATAAATTGAAAATATGAATTGGTGCTAGGCCCAAATAACCTTACCTGTTGATGGTCTTTAAAAAAAAAATCTTACAGACTATTTCCGTTACAAATATGACTGAATTTTTTTTTTCAGATATACGTGGAATACAAAATATTACAGCGATGGAAGAAAACTGCAATTCAACCAACAGTATCGATGGTTGTGGAATCAACATAACTTCCATATATTCTGATGATAACGAAACAATTATTCTCAACCAGTGCGAATATTATCAATACATTTTCAACGATATGTTATGGCTGGTGATTCCGATGACAATAATATTAATTTTGATATTCGTCTGTGGAGTTGTTGAGAACATTTTCGTAATAATTTTTATAATTGCCAATAAATCAATGCACACCACTACCAACTTTTACCTGTTCAGTTTAGCAGTTTCTGACTTATTATATGTTGCATGCTATCCTCTGGTACTTCTGTCGGTGCTTTGGTGTTCTCGTCAGTATCCAGATTTTTGTGTTCCCTGTCGTAAATTAACTTACCTATGGTATGCAGAAGATCTAGGAATGGACTCGTCTTCACTGATAGTCACGTTGTTCACGATTGAACGATATCTGGCCATCTGTCACCCGTTTCAAGCGATTCAATTGTCGTCTCAGAAAAGAAGAGTCGTCCTTCTTATTTTTACCATTTGGATATTGGCGATTTGTACGAATTTGTCTTTTTATTTGAACAAAGGAGAATACGTATGTATTAGTTAACATGGTTTTAATAGTTAATTTTGACATAAAGTGACGGAGAAGAATCCACCATCAGATTTCATATATGTATCGAATACACAGTGGGAGATTGTGCGTTTTAAAGACCACAACAGCTAAGGTTATTTGGACCTAGCACCAATTCATATTTTCAATTCATTATCTTTTTAATAATAAATTGAAAATCCAATTGACACGTTTACCAGTTCTCGGGCTAGAACCCGGGAACTGGGGACTTGTAATAGAGGAACCATAGCAACGCCATGGGAGGAGATTGTCCTTACACGGCTTCGCATTGGTCACTGTAGGTTAACTCATGGTTTTTTAGGATTCCGTAGCCAAATGGCAAAAACGAAACCCTTATAATTTCGTCCTGTCCGTCTGTCCCGTTCGTATGTCACAGCCATTTAACTCGGAGACTATTGGCACTATCTAGATGAAATTTGGAAGGTAGGTGTCTTCTATGAACCGCTACACAATGCTGTAGTTAAACTACGAAACAAAAATTAGGAGTGTAACTCCATACATTTAACTGAGGGATGAAAAAAAAATCTAGATCACATAAGCGTGTGGGGTATCATTCAATAAACCTTCAAAAAGGATGTCGAAGTTTCAAAATGACTTTTTTATATAATTCAATAGCTGGTGAGATATGTGCTTCTAAAGTCGTAAAAAGTGTGTCAGAGTTCATCCTGCCACAATCTCTTGGCAGCCCTATTTTTAGTGTATTTGCCATAATATGGCACATACACTATTGGCGTCGGTCGGATGGCGGGACCTAGGGGTCGGACCAAAATTTCTCGACGTTTCATAGCCTCCTGAACAATTTGGCACCATTTTTGGAAATGTTTATATATATATGTATGTATATATTTATATATATATATATATTTATATATATATTTATATATATATGTGTGTACACGATAACTCTCGACAGACTTAATCGATTGAAACGAAATTTGGTACACACATTGGAACCCATCACCGCAAGAAGCCTATTTAAAATGGGCCCGATCGGACCATTTTCAGGGTTGTATTTAGGGGTTCCAAAAGGTTTTTGGGCCCAAAAATACCGAAAAATTTGTCAGAATCGTTTCAAAATTGAAATTTAACTCTTTAGTAAAGATTAAAACGTGCTGCTAAAATTTTAATAAAATCGGCCCGACAGGACCGGACTTTCAAATTTTATGAAAACACTGGTTTGTTGATACGGATTTACTTATGAAAGGGTGTATTTAATGTGGTACAGAGGTTGCATTGATAATAATATTGAAATTAAGAAAAAAATATTATTTTAAGGGATGTATTAAGGGGTTAAATTTTTTATTTTGTCCAAAAACAAACTTAAGTTCACGTATTAAAGCCACAAGGCCTGTATTTGCAAATACACTATATTGTCGGCAGGGTTTGGCACTGCGACCCGAGTTTTTTTTTAATTTCTGGCAGAATAAAATACATAGAAAATCTGTCGGTGGACTCCTCCGTCTATGTAGTTGTCATTGTATTCGAATCTGAGTGTTTACTCATTTCTTGAGAGGACCAGTAACTCATTGCCTTTTTGTTTTTTTCTAGGGGTCGAGCATTGCATATATATTTATTTTAGCTATGTATTATCTGACATTTTATATAATTCCGTTTACGCTTATAACGACCTTATGCACTCTAATGATTTGCAATATTCGAAAGACAAAAAAAATGGCCAGAAAAGATTCAAAAGTTTCGAAAGACATTTCAACAGAGCGCACGTTCAAGTTGCTTGGTAAGAGTTTTATAATTAATAAAGGAATGGCAGTTTATGTGGTACTACTTTCAAATTAGATATAATATGCTAGGTTGCAGTCTGCAGAACGCATCAATGGCTTGGCAATGATCTCAGATTATACAGGGTGTTTAAAAATGATACCGACAAACTTAGGGAGGTGATTCCTTAGTTGATTTAAGAAAAAAAGATTCCTATGGACATTGCAGAGGTGACACCATAGAGATATCATAAATAGAGTACGGGGGTCATAGGCACAACTGTAAGTGACAGTGCAGTTAGGTTGAAAAGAGAGATAAAAAACGAAACAGTTTTCTTTTCCTTGTCTTCTGACGCATTTGTGAATTTAAAAATTCATAGTAGGTATTCTTAATTTACATCTATAACCATGGTTATGTATTTGCAATAGAAAAAGACAGCAGAACTGCTCTATTCTCCATCTCTATCTTTTGAACCCACACTTTTTTGGGCTGCTTCCTTATTCTATCTACAGAGTGGGCCAATGAAAACAGTCCGCGCAAGTTTTGGCCACTTAACACCAGTTTTGCGAAAAAAGCTCGCACACATCAATTTTAGAATCAAGGGGGACATCTAAATTGGTTAGTATTATTTACGTAACTTCAACCCTGAGAGTAGGGTGAATTGCACCCCAAAAATTTTTAATTGAAGGGGGTGTCAAACGATTCGCAGTTCGAAAGGCCACTCAATTCTTTTTAAAATAGTCTTTTTGTTTTTCAAATCCGATCATTAATTGCGGCGAAAATGACATTTTAATTTTAATCAAGTAGTCAACAATTGAACTACTTTTTTTTAATATGAGGGGGAAAATTCATTTATTTACGGCCACCCGCGTTTGCGGGTAGTGTGGGACTCGGCCGCAGCAATACCCTTCCCTTCCGTCCTGCCAACCTGGGACCGCTTACGCACTGCTTGATACAAATTAAAATCTCATTTTCTCCGCAATTAATGATCGGATTTGAAAAACAAAAAGACTGTTGTAAAAAGAATTGAGAGGCCTTTCGAACTGCGAATCGTTTGATACCCCTTTCCATTAAAAATCTTTGGGGTGCAATTCACCCTACGCTCAGGGTTGAAGTTACGTAAATAATACTAATCGATTTAGATGTCCCCCTTGATTCAAAATGGATGTTAAGTAGCCAAAACTTGCCCGGACTGTTTTCATTGGCCCACTCTGTATGATATTTCTATGGGTGACACACATGAAAAATCTAAATTTTCAGAAGACTGTAACTCCGTAATAAACCATTTTTGGACGCTAATACTTAGCAACTTTTTTTCTTAAAATGAATTTAAGAATCACCTCCCGAAATTTGTCGGTATCACTTTAAAGCACCCTATATACAGGAACCGTCTAATGCCGTAGTAAAACTTTGTATTCTGTAGAAGTAGAACATTATAGCCTAAAAGCTAGCAACGTTTTTACTTACGGAATTTCATCAAGCGTATAATTTCGTAAGAAGACTGTATCGAAAAGGGTATGGAAAGTCTGGCAAGTCTGCGTTAATGGTAGCTGGAGAAAGTCAAGATTAAAAGGTTGTTATGGATTATTATTTTTTCAGTTCATAAATTAAATCAATAAGCGCACACTTGGCGCACTCTTTCACATTGTCGTATTTACATAACGATATCATGAAATGAATTTTGGATTATAGATTTATTGTGTTTCAAAGACCACCAACAGCTAAGGTTATTTGGGCCTAGCACCAATTCATATTTTCAATTCATTATTTACTTTTTTTTTTAATAATAAATTGAAAATCCAATTGACACTTTTACCAGCTCTCGGATGGATTATAGACGCTCGATAACGCTATCAATGAATGAATGAATTGTGAATTATAGACGCTCGACAACAAGGGTCATTAGCGTCTGTGATAACGCTATCATACTCGTACTTGTTGTAATTTTCTTTGGGATCTAGCGGGTTATTAAAACCGGAATTTCGGTCTGGATTTTTAAATGTAGCATTTTGAGGATGTAATTTTCATAATATTATATAAATTTCAGCTTTGATACTACAATGTAAATTTTTAATTTTTTTACAGTCGTCTGTCACTAATTTCAAACCCACCAGCAGGTCTGGCCTTGTTTTTATCTAATAAATACACTCACTAAACGATTCATTTAAAAGGCTAGCTAAAAGGGCTTCTATACTAACCGACACGGGGCTGCCAGACTTTCCAGCCCGTTTTCGATAGATTCTGTAAAGCATAGAGCCTTCCTACGAAATTATACGGAAATTCCGTAAGTAAAAACGTTGCTAGCTCTCCACTATTAGATTGTACTCACAGAAAAAACAAATGACTGATCTGCATAGAGAAATATCGTTTTTCAAGCTAAATTTTGATTAGAAAAATCTTGTTTCGAAGCGAAAATTGTACAAAATAGTTATTTTCGATACGTGTGCGTAAAGTGAGGTATTCTAGTAGGCTTAAATTGAAGCACGAGATAAGGGACTGACGCATACACAACCAAATCGAGTGCGCTGGATACCCCCACGAGCCGTTAGGCGAGTGGGGGTAAGCGCACGAGATCTCGTTGTGTACGCGTCAGTCCCTTTAGCGAGTGCCTCAATTTAGGCCTACTAGATATCTTACTTTAAGCGGACGTATTGAACATAATTTTTTATAACGATTGCTTCTAAAGTTTAATAGAGAGAAAAAAAATTATGAAAACGGAAAATTCGCTCTTCTAGTCTCCTTAGAACTTTACAATTACAGACTAAGTTACGATTTAGTTTATTTTTATTAAAGTTATTAACTTCTGTATAAATCATTAAAAACATGACTCTCTCATGATGTGGACTGTGTACGCACGATACTATACAGGGTGTCCAAGACTTGCGTTGTCGGCCGATATATTGATTTTGGGTGAAGATAGAAAAAAAGTTTAAATACAAAAGTTGTATAAATTTTAATGGGGTATAACCTAAAAATATTTTCAATTATACAGCCTGTCCCATTTAAGCGTGGCAGATCAAAGCTATGTTTTTTTTAACCTAGCACCCTGTTTTTATTTGTTTTTTCCATTCTGCATCTAAATGTGAATAGAAATTGTAAGAGAAGCCATGCTCAAAAATTAATTAATTGTATTGTATTGTATTCTTTAGGATATTTACTAACACTTTTATTAAGGGTTGTCCAAACCTAAACCTATTATTTTAATACGAAAATATTAGGTTTAGGTTTGGACAACCCTTAATAAAAGTGTTAGTAAGTATCCTAAAGAATACAATTCCAGCAAAAAAATAGCCTCGTTGCATTTAACAATCAAAAGTTACACGTGATTGAAGTTAAGTAAAAGAAGTACATTATTTTGAACACCCTGTATAATAAATTCATTTTTTTAGGACAGACATTGATTCGTTCGTCCATTATCTAGTGATTCTCAAAATTTCAGTTTGATAAAGGTTTCTGTTTTGGCCATGTCAAATTTTAGGTAAAGGTCTGCACGTGTCAAAAATTTCTAAAAAACTTGAATAACTCAAAAATTACTAAATTTTTGAGCATGGCTTTTCTTACAATTTCTATTCACATTTAGATGCAGAATGGAAAAAACAAATAAAAACAGGGTGCTAGGTTAAAAAAAAATAGCTTTGATCTGCCACGCTTAAATGGGACAGGCTGTATAATTGAAAATATTTTTAGGTTATACACCATTAAAATTTATACAACTTTTGTATTTAAACTTTTTTTCTATCTTCACCCAAAATCAATATATCGGCCGACAACGCAAGTCTTGGACACCCTGTATATAGGAACACATCGATCTATAGCCAGTAAGTGCTTGTATAGTACAAAGTGCGGAGATTTCGAATTTATAAGATGTAGAGATTGTATTTTTACGCACGCTTTGGACTTTTATGCACTGTGACGGTACTTTTACGTACGCTTTGGACTTTCACGCACGGTGACTAAAATACGCCTCTTTACGCCCGCCTCACAGTGATCGAATATTTAACTTTAGAAGCATGAGTTATAAAAGGTATCTTTTTACATGTGTAAGTAGTTATATATTTCTCTTTTCACTTTCAGGTGCAATTGTTTTAACGTTTTTCATTTGTTGGATTCCAACTTACGCATTTTTGATCGTTGATAAATTTGGACTTCATAAACCAGTAATGAGAGAATATCTAAACTTAGCAATTACCGTTCTTTCTTGTCTGCCAGCAGTTATCAATCCGATATTGTATAGTCTAATGTCTTTCAAGTTTCGACAAACTGTTAAAGTAATATCATTGCGTCGCCGAACCGCAGAAATGGACACCCAGAAGTATTAACGCTCACTATCAGTACATTTGATCTTATGTAATATACATATATTACTTAGGCAATATTATATGACCTTGAAGTTGGCAGTCATGTTAATTGTAGTGTATTTTTGTACAGAAAATAGGACAATGGATTCACAAGCGTTGCGTTCATAGTAAAACGTAGAATTTCAAAATAGTTTTTTTCCACCTTTGAATTCGGAAGTTCGAAAGTTCTAATGCCTTTGTTAAAGAATAGGCGACACGGATTTGATGTTTTTATACATATTATAATGAATTTTTATAATATTGTGGTATTATTATTTACAATGTTATATTATAGATATTTATGCAACAAGTGGCTTAAGTGACGGATTATGACAGTCGCGATTTTACGATACGAGTTTAAGGTTATGTTGCATTTATACCAAAACGAGTGTGCTTACTGCGCGGGCCGAAGGCGAGTGCGGTAATCATACGAGTTCTGGTATAAATGCAACATAACCTTAAACTCGTATCGTAAAATCGCGACTGTCAAATTCGTCACTTTAGCCACGCGTTACATACAATATTGTTTGCAGCAACTGCTTCAAAAGTTCAATTTTAAGCAAATAAAACACAATTTAGATAAATATTTTATTAGTGACATAATAGCGAAGTAATCTATAAAGTACTATTTTACGCACGTGTGTTATAATTTACTTTAAACACTACCGTTCGAACGCAGTAGAAGCTTCCATAAAGAATCACTTTTCCAACGATACACAGCCATATAAAATTTTACTTTTAATGCAAGTGGTTGCAAAAATGTTTCGATGTTTTTGTATATTTACTTACATATTTAATTATAAAACACTTTTAATAAAAAATGTGGATTTAATTATCTCCAGTAGTTTGGTTTTTTTATTTTTTATAAAATAAATTGTGAGTGACGAAGCATCAGAATCAAGTTACCAATCATGATCTAATAAATTGTAGCTTTCTATTGATGTCTTTTTACTTCCCACCTCTACTATGGTAGGGAAGTAATGGATTTAGTCCGAAAAAAATATTTCGAGATTTTAACAGATCTTCACGTTTTGAGACCCTAGCAATCGTTTAAGATCATTTTCTGACTGATGTCTGTATGTGTGTGTGTGTGTGGTCAATTTTTCGCCTTCGATATCTTAAGAACGGAACAACATACGGGCATGCCGATTGTTCTATTGTGTTTATCAGCCTTTAACTTAGATCTGATTAGATTTTGAGTCAAATCGGTTCAGTGGATCCTGAGATTTTCAAAAAAACGTTCTCAATGTCACGTATTAACATAGGTAAAAAAAAATATAAATGAATTCTAGATGTTATAATATGAAAAAAATGTAAATATTTTTTTTCTCTAAAATGTATAGTTTTCGAGAAAAAAAATATTTTACTAAAAAAAAATAAAAATTGTACGTAAATCAAGGTAACCATGATTTTTGCTATATTAAGCTAGCCATCAGTAGATCACTAAACAAAAAAGAGGGCCATGCTTTTTTCAAAGAATAAAAATTAAATTGTGTTTTAAAGACCACCAACAGCTAAAGTTATTTGGGCCTAGTCAAAGAATAAAAAAAAAAGAGTGTTTATTTTTTGCAAATATTTACTAGGTGGGAAGTATAGGACTGGTCATCAGTCGAATTTTTTTTTATTTTAATAAGACGCGCAGCTACTAGGCTATATGCGTCATTATAAGTCTGTTGTTTAAGACCGGTAAGTATAGATGTCTTTTTTTTAATGAACTAATAAATAAGGTGCCTAAATTTTGCGTCTTCCTACGCCCTTCGGTGATGATTGGTCATTAAATCACCAGTATGTAAAAAAAATATTTAGTTTTTTTATAAAATCTACTGCTGACAGACCATTAAAAGTGACTAATCAATTATCATCGAAAAAACTTTGAACTTTTGAATTTAATTAAAGAAAATGGAAGGCTAACTTTCGAAATTAATGACTAAAAATTGATAATTCATTAAAATAAAAACTAATGATAACCAAACGAAAATTTTAAGTGACCAATCATGACCAAACAATGACTTAGCGATTGCGCTTTGAGTTTTTTAAAAAGCTGGGGGGGCTAGCTTCGCGGAGTCCGATTTAACTCAACTTATCCATATTATAATATCAAATCGTGCGGAGCTACAGCTCTTCAAAGAGCAACAAATTGTGTCTAAAATCTCGGTCAAAACCGATTCAGGGTTCTATTCTGATAATAGAATTGAATTGAATTGTGTCAACAGCTAAGGTTATTTGGGCCTAGCACCAATTCATATTTTCAATTAACTATTTTTTTTTTTAATAATAAATTGAAAATCTAATTGACACTTTTACCAGCTCTCGGGCTAGAACCCGGGAACTGGGGACTTGTAATAGAGGAACCATAGCAACGCCATGTAAACAACAGCATTGCTACACGCTCGGCCATTCTCAAACCTATTCTGATAATAAATACAGCGAAAAAAAATAAACCAAGTCGATCCGTCAAGAATTGCGACCTGTAGAACTCGGACGTACGTACGTACAGACTTACCAACAACTGCGGGTCGCGGTTTTCAATTACATTTTCAGGACTTAGTACGTACTCGAATCAATCTAAAAATGAATCAGTTTTAAATAACAAAATCTTCTTTTTCCGAAAAGCTCAATTTCAATGAATTTCGTGCGAAATTATATTAGTTATAACCACTAATAATTGTATGAGCGAAACTCAGCTCAGCTCAGCGAGTACAGTACATTCCCGCTAGCGAAATGTCACGCCTTGTAATTATTGCGTTCATTACACACCCCCACTGATTTAAAAGTATAACGAAATCATTACTTAAATAATTTCTAATCAAGGTCAAGTAATAATAATAAATTTTATCTGTGAATTACCTTAATTAATTCGATTATACTTATTATATACTACAGTATAATATAATATAGTAGGTAATATTTACTAAAGGTATATAAAATGTAATTGTTAAAATGCAAATAATAAATAGAATGATAATGATCAAAGTTAGCAAGACAATGTCATTGACAAATTAATCAGTGTTCATGACAGAGACCGAGAAATTGAAATAATGCAAGTTCATTTTAAATTACACTGATTACATTGGCCTTTTTTCCACTGTTTATGTTTTTATTAATAATTCTCGATATTAACTAGCTGATATTGTCTCGGTACTGATTCGATATCGTCTCGGTGCCGACTCGATATCGTCTCGGTGTCGACTCAAAATCGAGACAATATATAGTCGATATACCGAGACGATATCGAGTCGGCACCGAGACGATATTGTTATAGAAAAAAAAAACTAAATTAGAACACGAAATCAAATAGAAACGAAGGGAAGTGGCGGGAGGGGGGTCTCTGGGGTAATAAAGAGAGAATGAGCCCTCCCACCCGCCTCCTGGCGCCCATTAGCCTATTCCATCGCTCCCACTCCCAAGAACTGAAAATTTTATTTATAGACTATTTTGTACATTGTGGGGAAAAAATGATTAAGGGTCGCGAAGGCTATTATAATTTTAAAAATTAGGGTCATGATCCCCTGCTCTACGCAATGCTTATTTTGAAAATAATATAAAAAATTAAAATGAAGTCTGAATCACTCTGCATTGGAATAGGCACCCAAATATGTCTTGTGGTTTCAAAGTCATCCACCATCAGAATGTTGCAATCAAAAAAACATGGCGGTTTTAATGTTTTTAGGGTTCCGTACCTCTGTATGGAACCCCATTACTCTGCCTATGATTTCTGTCTGTCCGGTCCGTCTGTCACAGGACTCTATCTCACAAACGGTAAAAATCGTGCGAGTTCCATTTTGAAGTAAAGATAAAAACCGAGCGAAAACTATACGAGCGTTCATTGACAGAATTTTAGAAGATTAGAGGTTATATTTTAAAGATTTTTATTCAACACATGCACGCTTTTCGTGTTTTTTCATATCTGTTTTGCGGACCTTAAATAGCCGTTTATTGACTAGTGACCATTATGTAACGCTTTTCAATGCTATAATGGTTCATTATGCAACGAGTTTCAGTGCTATAATGAAAAACAGTTACATTATGAACCATTATGTAACTGTTTTATTAAATTCAAATAAAGTCTAAAACCATGCATGTGTTGAATAAAGTATAGTGTGCAACGCGTGTGCTAAATCTTTATGCGTCAGGCACGATGTTTTCAGCACGAGTAGTAGGCGAGCGCACACGAGCCTTGGCGAGTGTGCAACGCCTACTACTCGTGCTAAAAACATCATATTATGAACCAGAACGTAGCTGGTATAAAATCAGATAGGTTTATTATAAACTTAAGAGCCGTTGACCTAAGTCAATGCGTTAACTCATCAACATAGTTGTATTAGTTTCCAAAATTTTGGGAAAGGGCTCATTCCCACATCTGTTCGCAACTCTCTAGTTTTTTTTTATTTCCGAAACTAGTCAATTAATGTGATTCGATTGAATTGGATAAATTGACCTACAGTGAGAAAGAAATATCGAGAGAGCTGGTTTTTCTCCCCTTCATTGTATAAGGAAACGCGCTTGGTGAAAGGCAGGCACGCGACAGTAGCTAGTTGAAATTTTCACAGATTGTGTGTTGTTATGGCATAAATCCTGATAAATAATAATTAGAATTAAATAAATAATCGATTAATTTTAATAAATTAATATTGCAACACATTCGCAATAGAGAATATAGAGAATATGACTGCACTGTACAACTGTACAGTGTACACTGTTATAGGTACTTAGGCCGGGCGCATACACACAATTTGTTTCACGACTAAACAGTTAAACCGAGTTGTGTACGTGTCGTGATTCCAGCTCGATTAAACTATTTAGTTGTTCGAAGTGCGCATACAATTAATCAGTTGTGCCACAATAATTTCACTTTTAAAATTTAAACTAATGAGCCGTCGAACAACTGTTTAGTCGAGTGTATGCGCGCGTCATTACACAGCTGTAGACAATCTGCCGACGATAGTTGTTCGACAGAAAAGTCAAAAGATGATCGATGCAGTTTTATGATTTTTGATGTAAAACATCTTATGTCGGGCAGTGAGCAGCCGCGTGAGGGGAAATATGCAACGAAATTTATGGTCCGCTCCTTCGCTGCTGTTCTCCCCACCACTGCGGCACTCTCTCTCTCGGCTTCCGCGCGCTCGGGCACGGGAAGAGAGAGAGAGTATACATACGAACGTACTGTAAAGCAAAAGTATATGTATACACGTTTAGGTATGTAATATAGATACTTCGCTGTGTATTTAGTTGCGTTTCTGGCTCAGGCGTGCTCAAACGCCGCAACCGCGTGTGTTACAGTGCAGTATATAAGATTACGTCAGCATAACAGTTAGTTGCTGCTTTTGAAAAAATATATACTACTACATAGAGAATACCACCGAGTTCAATAACGTTTTCTTTGATGTTTCACATCTGTCGGGGGTCCCGAGACCCACACCCTTTTTTTTTGTTGTACAACTATCCGTATCGATAATATGCGCAGTCCCATCTGCTCCCATAGCCTTTTGACAAACAACTAAACAGTTGTGCGATTAAAAATTGTATGTATGCGCCGCCCCTTATAGTATAGCAGTTAAACTGGAGTTGTAATAACTGCTATATTGCATTAAGCGCGTGTACAAAGCTCGATCGGCTAGCTTAATAGTAATAGCGTTAGACTGAAGACCTTTAAGGTCCCTGGTTCGATCCTGGGTTTCGGATCACAGTATTTTTCTTTTCATTTTATTCATCAAATATTTTGTTAATAAAGTTTTTTTTTACTTTAAAAATATAGTTTAATTAAATTTGATACGGAAACAGGGCTTGAGAAAAGTCGAGCGTGTAGCAATGCTGTTGTTTACATGGCGTTGCTATGGTTCCTCTATTACAAGTCCCCAGTTCCCGGGCTCTAGCCCGAGAGCTGGTAAAAGTGTCAATTGGATTTACAATTTATTATTAAAAAATAATAATTAATTGAAAATATGAATTGGTGCTAACCTTAGCTGTTGGTGGTCTTTAAAACACAAAACTTAGATACGGAAACAATTTGAAATACTATAAAAAGAACAAAATGAATTAATATAAGTAAAAAAACTTTTTAAAAATAAATCTGTTAATTTTTTACCCCTACCTAATTCCTTATTTTTATGATTGTAGGGAACCCTCGATGCGCGAGTTTGACTTGCACTTGGCCGGTTTTTTTATTATAACTTAACCTCAAAATAGCTTCACAGTATCTATTACAATCATTTTAATTATAATTTTGCAAAAATATATTCGTGTTTGTATAAAATATTTAGTGTACTTTATTTTATAATTTGACTTACAAAACATAAATTTCCCAGATTTAGATCTTAGTTTCTCAAACATTACGTATTCTATACAGACTGACGGATTAACGCTGTATCTATGCATTATTCAAAATGATAAGAACAATTACACTGATCTCTAATTATATGGATTGTGGATAATCAGCTATTCCTGGTACAGCGCCTGAAGTTTCTAAAGTTCCAGTGACAAGGTGTACAAAAGTGGAGGTAAGCTTTCGGTAACAACTTATTTGCATTGCTTTTTTTGTGTTATATTAATAGAGCAATAAATTCTGAACAAAATGGCACCTAAATCACTTCATTCTGATTTCAAATACAGTCAAAAATAATTTTTGAAATATTTATGTAAGCCCTGACCGCTAAAAATCAATTTGGTTGTCAAGTCGTGACGTCATATTTTTTTATAAATATGTACGACGTACGTTTTTGTTATCTACTACAAATACTTTTTAAAGGCGTAGAAACAGAATGTTAAAAATAACTGCTTTTAACCGACTTCAAAAAAAAGAGCTGGTTCTCAATTCGGTTGTATTTATTTTTACCTCAGAACTCCGTCATTATAAACCGATTTGGAAAATTATTTTTTTATTGGATAGGGTCCTCGAAGTTAGTTCCATATAAATTTTACGTAAATCGGTTCAGTAGTTCGGCTGATTTTAATAACAGGGAGTAGCGGCGTGTGATTCCTTTAAGGTAAATGTCACTTTTTGACACACCACACAGCGTAAGAAATCGGTTTAATAAAAGTGAGTAACGGCGTGTGATTCCTTTAACTAAAAAGTAAAAAATAAAAAACTTTTTAACAAAAAAAAAACTTCCTACAAAAAAGCCCAAATTGAGCATATTTTCGTGCTACGTAATAAAAATGCGGTAAAAAATTTATGCAACATCCTATCTTATCTATGACGCTTTAGTTTATTGTATTTTCTATTTTTGTTTATGTTTCCTTGAAACAGTAGATTGTATGTATAGATACGTAATGGGGCATATTACGGCGAGTGATGACAGTATGTAAAAACGAGCGATAGTGAGTTTATACAGTCACACGAGCCGTAATACCATTACGTTCGAGACATATATGGTATTTATTTGCCATACCCACTACAAAATACCTACTTTTCACGTCTTTTTCAAAAAAATCTGACAGCTCATTTGCGTCGCCATCTTTCCTTCCAGTGTGCCGCGAAGTTCGTGCAAGTAAGTAATGACAGGCGCACGCAAGCGTACACAGGCGTATAGAGCGAATAAACAGAAGTTGCTATGGTAACCGTTATTTTCTGCGCTAGTGCAGAAAGTAAATCATTTTCCGCACACCTGCCTGTTAAATGGATCATTAATGGCCGCTATACATACATCGAAAGTAGCTATTTTATAGTGGATATGGCAAAAAATATATTTAATACACATTTGTACTGGGCTAGGCTGCAGAAAGCATTGTCAGAAAATCTGATTTGACAATGACCTTAGACTGTGACCACACATATTTCTCCATAAGAAAAGCATTGTAGAATTTTAAATCAATCCCGCTCGAAAAATAATTGATCGATTGAAACGATGTTTTTTTAAACCGTGTATTGTATTTAACATAGTTTTTTTTTTGTACAATTTCCACTTCGAAACAACATTTATCTACGCATATTGATCAAAATTTAGGACTTGAGAATGACTGAGCGTGTAGCAATGCTGTTGTTAACATGGCGTTGCTACGGTTCCTCTATTACAAGTCCCCAGTTCCCGAGTTCTAACCCGAGAGCTGGTAAAAGTGTCAACTGGATTTTCAGTTTATTATTAAAAAAAAAATAATGAATTGAAAATATGAATTGGTGCTAGGCCGAAATAACCTTAGCTGTTGGTGATCTTTAATAATTACAATTACTAATCAAAATTTAGCTTGACAAACGATAATTTTTTATATAGAGCTATCATTTGTTTTCGTGTGAGTTTAATGTTCTACATGTCACAGCGACATTAGACTGCTCCTGCATGTATAAAAACAGTAATTTATTTTATTTTATTTTTTATTTTAATTTGTAAATCTGGCAGGCTAACAGACAAATAATGTCCAGTAACAAGCCTGCACACAGTATTACAACAAATTCAAATTCAAATTTGCAGCACAGTAGCTACATTACAAAACATATGACAAAAAAAAATTACATCATTCAATAATATAAATAAAAGAACTCAGTATTACTTCAAAAAAACAGAAACTTGTCTTTTAAAACGGCAGAGAGTGTCCCCAAAAATATCAATATCAGTTTTATTATTCATAACGTTGAAAATGTGAGCCATCCTGAAAAGTGGAAAGTTAAAGGCATAATTGGTCGTGACTGGGGGTAAATAAAATAGATCTCTATTCCTGGTATGGTAGACGGGAGCAGACAGGTAAAATCTCACTAGTAAGTCGGGTGAATTAATTGTTCCGTTTATAATTTTATGTAAACAACATAGATCGGAAATTTTTCTCCTAACTTCAAGAGTTTGTAGTTTCATTAAAGATAGTCTGCTTTCATATGTTAATCGTAAATTAAATTTCCAATTGACGATTCTCAGAAATCTTCTTTGGATAGATTCAATGCGGTTTATATTGTTAAAATAATATGGGCTCCACACAACAGACGCATATTCAAGCTGAGATCTTGCCAGCGAACAATACAATGTTTTCATTACGGATATACTGTGGAACGGTTTAGCTATTCTCATAATGAATCCCAACATCTGATTCGCTTTGGACACAATTTGGTTTATATGATTTCCAAATTCCAACCGATTGTCCATAAGTTATAAGTATTCCCAAATCTTTGATAATATTTTGTTCTAACAGAAGGTTATTGTTCAAGTGATCGTATTATATGATCACAAATTAAGGTCATTGTCAAATCAAATGTTTTGACAATGTTTTCTGTAACCCAGCAAAACTACACTTTTTTGCATTGATCGCGTAAGATTTAATCGTTTAGTGAAAGGAAGAGATGTTAAATCACTTCTTGTAGCAAGTATCAAGAGAGAAGAAATATGTAGAACATAAGCTTCTTCTGAGAGATGTAAACGACATTAGGTAAGTGTGTGTTTTAAAGACCACCAACAGCTAAGGCTATTTGGGTCTAGCACCAATTCATATTTTCAATTCATTATTTTTTTTTTATAATAAATTTAAAATCCAATTGACACTTTTACCTGCTTTCGGGCTAAAACCCGAGAACTGGGGACTTGTAATAGATGAACCATAGCAACGCCATGTAAACAACAGCACCGCTACACGCTCGACCATTCTCAAGCCCGACATTAGGTAAGTACAGTACAACGTATTCTGCAGCAAATTTTTAATATACAAAAACTGTTTTTATCTGTAACTCGGAAACGGTTAGTTCTACGAAAATGGCTCTAGGAACAAAGATGTAAAGGATTTAATTACTCTACAAAAAAGGTCCTAACCATTTTTGTCGTAGCATCAACAGTTCGCGAAATATTTGGCATTGAACTTTTCGCAAAGATGGCGATTGGCGGCATTAGCATAAACTTTTAAACCGCGCCAACTTTATTACTGAAGTACTCAGGCAACACCCCTGAACAATTAAGAAAAATGACTTGTACGAACCATGCATTACGAACCTATGTATATTTAAGACAGTTTTACTGAACTAATGCAAATACAGAGCTTTCAGAACGTTGACTCAAATACGCTGTGTCTTATTTTTTTTAAATTGCTGCTCCGAACACGGTACGTCGTTTTTCAATAAAATCACTGTGTTTTATAGAACAATATTAAAAAGACGCAACTCTTGTCTAAAAAATATTTTTCTAAAATCAATAATAACAGAATTATCGAACCGTTGTCGAACTTTTCAGTTACCTGAATAATCGAACTAGCCGTTTTTACCCGGCGTTGCCCTACGTTATGACAGCGCGATTAAATATAGCCTAAAACTTTCTCAAATTCACGAGTTAATACGGAACCCTCTCACTTCATTCATTCGGTCTAGTTTAAGAATATTCGATAGCGGAAGTTACTCGCTGCACTCTTCATCTCAAATCCTTTCCCCTCGCCTATAAAACGGTTCCCGCTCTTCCGACGCTATTTTTAAAGCTAAAGGGTTCGGGTAAACGCCAAATGAAGGACCGAGAACCACACTACAAATTCTACAAGCGAATTTTTTGAAAAAAATTTTGGATACGTGTGAGAGATTACGTAATTTTTAGAAAAGTTGTAAGTTTTTTGAGAATTTTTTTTAATTTTTCCCCTATAGGATCTGTAGTGTGATTCTTGGTCCTTCATTTGGTGTTTACCCGAACCTTTTAGCTTTAAAAATAGTGTCGGAGAGCGGGAACCGTTTTTAGGCGAGGGGAAAGGATTTGAGATAAGGAGTGCAGGGGGTAACTTCCGCTATCGAATACTCTTAACAGGAAACTCACTCTCGTTAACACAGAAATAATAACAGTTATCCGAAAAACTGCCGCCCCTACTTCTTTAAAAATTTACGTACTTCAGATTTTTCTCATTAATTGTATGCCAAATTTCAACGCTCCAGGGCATATGGAAATGGATTGAAAAATCCGTACAGACATACTTTCTGCTTTATACAGTATATACAGGGTGTCCCAGTTTTTTTAGCAGGACTTCAACATTTGCTAGAAGACCTCAATTTAAGAATAAAAGATTGAACAGTGTAGTTTTTTCTTTTTTCGTGACGTCTTCTGCACTATTTTTCAAATTTATGACAACCGAAGGTAGATATAACATTTACACTTTTTATAAGGAAAAATCACAGATTTATGTGTATTATTTAACAAAAGACATTCTGTATAAACAAATGAAATAAATACGTCACATATTTAAAAAAAAACAACATTTCTCGGAATGTAATAATTGTCTTAAAACAAAGCAAATATTGTAAAGTTTAACTTGAGTATAAACGGTTTAAGCTATTTTTTGTTATGAAATTATCAGCACAAAACTTGTAGGTATCGCCGATTTTTAAGCGGTTTTATTTAACTTAACCCCGTATATTTGTTTTTTAACAGTTTTATTTAACTTGACCCCGTATATTTGTTTGTTACTATCTTTGTTTCAAATCTTGCGGCAGCTTTTTCAATTACTTCTACTTAACCGATTCTTATGAAACATTGCACACACGTTGAGTTCCCGTGACAATACATTATTATGATAATTTCAACTTGGTAACGAGAGTCTGATGAGGGAACCAGGAAGTGGACAGTTGAAAGGATGAGGAGTTTGCATAATGATACGGGCCAGAAATCAAACTAAAAACTAGAAAATAAAAATAGGTAAAAAACTTTCAAGTTAAACCGGTTAAACGGTTTTATTTTAAATCATCAGCTGTACCAAAAACTAGAAAATAGTTAGGACACAAACCTGCGAAATAAGTAATAAAAACGTGGGGCGCATAAAAATCTGTATAACGACTGTATAAATTATTAAATAAGAACGGCTTGTTTAGAAAAATGTGTTTCCAAGCCCACCAACAGAAATATTTCAAATGCGCCCCACGTTTTTATTACGTATTCCGCTGACGCAGCGACACAAAGTGTCCCTTGGTTTGTGTCCTAATTATTTTCTAGTTTTTGGTACAACTGATGATTTAAAATAAAACCGTTTAAGTTAAAAGTTTTTTTACCTATTTTTATTTTTACTCAGTTTTTAGATTCGGCCATAAGTCATAACGTGGCTAAATATGTCTAGGTAAGTATGCACTCACTTTGGAAATACGAATTTTTAAAGAAAAATAAACGTCCAAATCCTGAGAATACCATAAAAATGAGTGTAAGCTACAATTTTGCATACAGCCTAACTTGAGTGTAGAAAATAATAGGTGCGTTTGGTATCAAGGTGTAGTGTAGTGTAGTGTAGATAATTTTTCACTGAAAAGTGTAAAAAGTTCACCAAAAGTGTAAACTAAATGTACACTTGTAACAAACGGGCTAGTGCACATTCTGAGTAGATTGTACATGCGCATTACAAAATAAATTAATGACAGATTGGCTGAGTTCATTATTTTTAGTTTTTACAGTTTTTTTTGGTCGTAAAAATGTTAAACTCACTGCCATATTTATCTTGTACCATCACATTTTGAAGCTCATTCATTTTTAAGAGACAAAAAATGTAAAAAATTGAGTACGAAAAAAGTATCAAATCTGTCAAAGCGATTGTCAATTCAGACATATATCACGTGACCTACACTACACTACGTGCACCTGCTCAAAAGTCAGGACTAATAGTTGTTACACTTTTAGTCCCACACTGAAATAACAAACAGATCAGTTATTTTACACTTTTGTATAACAAACGTAATAGTGTCAAAAGTGCTTACACTTTTTACACTACACCTTGATACCAAACGCACCTATTATAGAACCGCTATTATAGCATCCAAGAGGAGTAAAAAATCATATTTAATGAAAAATGTCGTTCCTACAACAAAAATACTTGTCACTAAAAATAAAGTAAATTAAATTCTCTGTAATTTTTTTTTCGTAGGATTAAGTTTAATATTATAACCACTTTCATATTAGGTACATAATATTATGCAGAATGTAATTATTGAAGAACTGCAAACTTCTAGAACGTGTCTGTTTCGCTGGTAATCAGACCCGACTGTTTCACCTAGGGTTGCCACCCGTACTATAGTATACAGGTGTTGAAAAAAAAGGGTAAAATATTTAAGGGACATATAGTATGACCCAAAATAAGTCAAAAAATTTTAATAAACATAGGTCCGCAAACGAACCGTTAGTGAAATATTAACATATCAACGATAAATTTCCTGTGTCTTCAAGTGATTGATATAGTCGGCTGTGTGTGCCTCTCTATACGTTCTATCCTCTACCGACAGTCACCGGCAATTAATCGGTCAAAAAATTGAAAGTGATGTTTCATCTTTTTTGTCGGTACGATTATAGGACGTTTACGAACTTGAATAAACTGCCATATTTTTCATATTTACTAATTTTTCAGTCGATCACCGATTGTCGGTCGTCTGTTACTATAGCCCTTAGGCAAAATAAATATCTTGTTATGACGGTTTCGTTTGCAGCTGAGAGTAGAATATTTTTAACCGACTTCAAAAAAAGGAGGTGGTTCTCAGTTCGTACGCGATTTCTCCTGCGTTTGTGAATCGATTTTGATGATTATTGTTTTATTTAATAGGTCATACCTTGGGGGTGGTCCCACATAAATTTCACTTAAATCGGTTTAGTAGTTCGACTGATTTTAATAAAAAAAAAAAAACTCGGGTCGCAGTGCCAAACCCTGCCGACAATATAGTGTATTTGCTAATACAGGCATTGTGGCATTATTATGTGAACTTAAGTTTGTTTTTTGACAAAATAAAAAATTTAACCCCTTAATACATCCCTTAAAATAATTAAATTTTTCTAAATTTCAATATTAGACATGGATTTTATCAGTACACCCAATTAAATACACCCTTCCATAAGTAAATCCATATCAACAAACTAGTGTTTTCATAAAATTTGAAAATCCGGTCCTGTCGGGCCGATTTTGTTAAAATTTTAGCAGCACATTTTAATCTTTACTAAAGTGTTAAATTTCAATTTTGAAACGATTCTAACAAATTTTTCGGTATTTTTGGGCCCAAAAACTTTTTGGAAACCCTAAATGCAACCCTGAAAATGGTCCGATCGGGCCCATTTTAAATAGGCTTCTTGCGGTGATGGGTTCCAATGTGTGTACCAAATTTCGTTTCAATCGATTAAGTCTGTCGAGAGTTATCGTGTACACACACACACACACACATATATATATATATTTTCAAAAATGGTGCCAAAGTGTTCAGGAGGTTATGAAACGTCGAGAAATTTTGGTCCGACCCCTAGGTCCCGCCATCCGACCGACGTCAATAGTGTATGTGCCATATTATGGCAAATACACTAATAAGTAACTGGATGCAACACCATTAAAGTAAATGTCAAATATCAAGACAGAAGTCGGTTAATAACGTGCAAACTACATATAGTAAATCCACAAAAAAATAAAGAATAAAAACTTTTTAATAACAAAAAACCTCCTTCAAAAAAATCACTAAAAAGAGAATAATAAAAGAATAATAAAACTTTGAAGTCTGCGTCAATTTAATAAAATATGAAGTCGGTTAAAAAGAAGATATTAATCACTATACTAGACTTTTTAACCGACTTCATATTTTATTAAATTGGCACACACCTCAAAATTTTATTATTTTCCTCTTTTTAGTGCCTTTTTTTTGTTAAAAAGTTTTTTAATATTTACTGTTTAAATGAGTACCTATTGAATGAATGAACTGTAAATTATAGATGCTCGACAACTGAGGTCATTAGCGTCTAAAACAATAAATGTAAACAAGCCGTGAGGTGGGTCGTTTATTAGGACTAAAGTGCGACCCTTGAGGTCCACACGACGAACTTCCCAGTTTGATAAATATTTAATAATAATAATTAAATTAGATATTACACAGAAAAGTAATCATTTTAATCATTAAAACATCAATAATTTAAAAAAAAACGGCTGAACCGATTTTTATAAAATTTATGTCGGATCAAAATGACGTTAACACGCCTCGATTGACACCCTTACGAAGTCGATATAATTTTTTATTCGCGAGATATTGTGTAAAATCTTCTTTTTTGGAGGTTATTTGGTTAAGAAAAAAGAACGGCTGAACCGATTTTAAAAAAATTCCTTTCAGATCATATTTACGTTAATACGCGTCGATTGGCACCCCAACGTAGTCGATATCATTTTTCGTTCTCGAGATTTCGTCTTAGAAAGAAATGGACACATACATACGTACGTACGTACATACGTACACACACACACACAGACATCTTTCTAAAAGTAGTGTAAAAATAGTGTAGTGACCTTGAAACATAAAATTTTTTTTTCCTTTTTAGGCGCGATCTTAGCGAAGCTAGAAGCGCCTATATACACTCGCTTTGTCTGTACGTCTGTGAATCTGTGAATCTGTGAATCTGTGAATCTGTGAATCTGTAACGGATTTTTTGTATCAGTCGTACAGCCCAAACGGGTTAACCGATTTTAAAAAACTTTTTTTTGTTCAATTCCTCTCGGAGTCTATTTGATCCTAACGTCGCCCGATTTTTGAATTTTGGCCCCAGAGGGGAGCAAATTAGAAAAAACGGTGTTTTTTGCTTATAGTTTGCTCAATTTAAGTCAGATCGATTCGAAACCTGTCTTAAACGAAAGAGCAGAAAATTTTAGATAGATTTCATGTATAATATTGTGTCAAAACTGTTTTTTTATACAGATTTATATGATTATTAAACGAAATAAATGCGACTTTATCTAATAAATCGCGAACTTGTTTCGGTTGTCCTTGTCTGTTGCACAGTGTGATATGGATATTGGAAGATAACGTATGCTCTGTCTTATATTGCATTATTTAAATATAGTTATTCAATTTTTTGACTGCTGATGTTTGAATTTAAGTTTAAAAACCCTGGCCTACTGAGTTAAAATGACGTGTAACTAATTTATTGACGTCGATCGGATCGGACCAAAATTTCTCGACGTTCATACCCCGGCTTTCGTCCGGGTGTAAATCGTACTTTTGAATTTTCACCCACTTCCCGTGATCCGATTGAGTTGAAATTTTGCACACATGTGTAGCTCCGGTGACAATACAATATTATGGTAACTAGCTGACCGGCCCGGCTTTCGTCCGGGTGTAAATCGTACTTTTGAATTTTCACCCACTTCCCGTGATCCGATTGAGTTGAAATTTTGCACACATGTGTAGCTCCGGTGACAATACAATATTATGGTAACTAGCTGACCGGCCCGGCTTTCGTCCGGGTGTAAATCGTACTTTTGAATTTTCACCCACTTCCCGTGATCCGATTGAGTTGAAATTTTGCACACATGTGTAGCTCCGGTGACAATACAATATTATGGTAACTAGCTGACCGGCCCGGCTTTCGTCCGAGTGTAATTCGTACTTTTAAATTTTCACCCACTTCCCGTAATCCGATTGAGTTGAAATCTTGCACACATGTGTAGCTCCGGTGACAATACATTATTATGGTAACTAGCTGACCGGCCCGGCTTTCGTCCGGGTGCAAATCGTACTTTTGAATTTTCACAGGCAAAAGGTCTTTCTCCGGTAACGTTTCGGATAAATGTAATAAAATCAGACTAAGGAAATAAAGCACACTAAACAATTGAAAAGTCACGTCACGAAGTAGTGTAACGTCACTTTTGTAAAAATTATCCGATCCTTTTGAAAATTAATATTTGAGAGTTTTATAGGACACAAAAAAATAAAATGGCGTCAGATTTCAAAATGGCGTCCATATGTACTTTTTCGTAAACATTATCCGAATCTTTTGAAAATTAATATTTGAGAGTTTTATAGGACACAAAAAAATTAAATGGTGTCAGATTTCAAAATGGCGGCCATATGTACTTTTTTGTAAGAATTATCAGATCATTTTGAAAATTGATATTTGAGAGTTTCATAGAACACAAAAAAATGAAATGACGTCAGATTTCAAAATAGCGGCCATTATATATACTTTTTTGTAAAAATTATCCGATCCTTTTGAAAATTCATATTTGCGAGTTTTATAGGACACAAAAAAATAAAATGACGTCAGATTTCAAAATGGCGGAAATATGTAGAACTCCTTTCTAAAAATTATACGATCCTTTTGAAAATTGATATTTGAGAGTTTCATAAGACACAAAAAAATAAAATGACGTCAGATTTCAAAATGGCGGCCGTATGTACATTTTTGTAAAAATTATCCGATCCTTTTGAAAATTGATATTTGAGAGTTTCATAGAACACAAAAAAATAAAATGACGTCAGATTTAAAAATGGCGGCCAAATGTACTTTTTTGTAAAAATTATCCGATCCTTATGAAAATCGGTATTTGAAAGTTTTATAGGACACAAAAAAATAAAATGACGTCAGATTTCAAAATGGCGGCCGTATGTATTTTTTTGTAAAAATTATCCGATTATTTTGAAAATTGATATTTGAGAGTTTCATAGGCTGCACAAAAAAATAAAATGACGTCAGATTTCAAAGTGGCGGCTATATATACTTTTTTGTAAAAATTATCCGATCCTTTTCGGTATTTGAAAGTTTCATAGGACACAAAAAAATAAAATGATGTAAGATTTAAAAATGGCGGCCGTATGTACTTTTTTTTAAATTATCCGATTCTTTTGAATATTGATATTTGAGAGTTTTATAGGACACAAAAAATAAAATGGCGTCAGATTTGAAAATGGCGGCCATAATATGTACTTTTTTGTAAAAATTATCCGATCCCTTTGTAAATTGATATATGCGAGTTTTATAGGACACAAAAAAATAAAATGACGTCATATTTCAAAATGGCGGAAATATGTAGTACTCCTTTGTAAAAATTATCCGATCCTTTTGAAAATTGATATTTGAGAGTTTCATAAGACACAAAAAAATAAAATGACGTCGGATTTCAAAATGGCGGCCGTATGTACATTTTTGTAAAAATTATCCGATTCTTTTGAAAATTGATATTTGAGAGTTTCATAGGTCACAAAAAAATAAAATGACGTCAGATTTCAAAATGGCGGCCATATATACTTTTTTGTAAAAATTATCCGATCCTTTTGAAAATCGGTATTTGAAAGTTTCATAGGACACAAAAAAATAAAATGATGTCAGATTTTAAAATGGCGGCCGTAGGTACTTTTTTGTAAAAATTATCCGTTCCTTTTGAAAATTGATATTTGAAAGTTTCATAGGAGACAAAAAAATAAAATGATGTAAGATTTAAAAATGGCGGCCGTATGCACTTTTCTGTAAAAATTATCCGATACTTTTGAAAATTGATATTTGAGAATTTTATAGAACACAAAAAAATAAAATGACGTCAGATTTCAAAATGGCGGCCATATTTACTTTTTTGCAAAAATGATCCGATCTTTTTGAAAATCGGTATTTGGAGTTTCATAGGACACAAAAAAAATAAAATGACGTCATATTTTAAAATGGCGGCCATATGTAGGTACTTTTTTGCTAAAATTATCCGATCCTTTTGAAAATTGATATTTGAGAGTTTTACAGGACACAAAAAATTACTTCAGATTTCAAAATGGCGCCCGTATGAACTTTTTTGAAAAATTATCCGATCTTTTTGAAAATTAATATTTGCGAGTTTTATAGGACGCAAAAAAGTAAAATGATGTCATATTTAAAAATGGCGGTCATTATGTTGTGTCTTTTTGAGTCAACATAATACTCTACATTGTCGACACAACATTGTTTTGTTTGGCAGTTTCTGTTAGCTACGCTTTTGAAACAAACAAGTAATTCAAAATTATAATTTCGTTGTGATCAGACCTATTTTAGACTCATCTTGATTAAATCAATTTTTGCTGTGTTTTATTTATTTATTATTAATTTTATATAAGTATCTACGATAACATTAAATCAAGTAAAAAAGATCTTTATAATAGGTATATATTTCTTTGTAGAAATTATCCGATCCTTTTGAAAATTGATATTTGAGAATTTAATAAGACACAAAAAATTAAAATGGCGTCAGATTTCAAAATGGCGATCAAATAATAACTTTTTAATTGTATTATTTATATCTTTGATAAATTCGGTTTTATATACAATTCGTAAGAAGCATAGCTTCTGTCGGGTGTCTTACGACACATCATGACTTTTTTATTTAGCCGGTTCCGAGTAACGCTTAATAGTTAACCGTTGCTATGGAAAATTGTTTAAAAAATTCACTGTACCTACTAGTTTTTCTATGTAATCCAATACATATTTATATTAGGTCTTATGGCTCATAGCCTACTACAAAATTATAAATCTTCTCAGTGTTATTTTCCCTATGTTCGATAAAACCGTTTACACACAGTACCTACATGAATATCGCGCCTTGTAATTCTTGAATTACTTGTATCCTCCAAAATTTTTGATTTCGATTTTCGGACCCATTACAATAACTTCCAATGGGAAGTTAATAAAAACAAAAGCAAAATCAAAAATTGACACACAACAACAAAGTAAAATAATTTATTATAAGTACAAAAAAACTCGGGTCGCAGTGCCAAACCCTGCCGACAATATAGTGTATTTGCTAATACAGGCCTTGTGGCTTTATTATATAAACTTAAGTTTGTTTTTGGACAAAATAAAAAATTTAACCCCTTAATACATCCCTTAAAATAATATTTTTTTTCTTAATTTCAATAATATTATCAATGCAACCTCTGTACCAAATTAAATACACCCTTCAGTAAGTAAATCACTATCCGCAAACCAGTGTTTTCATAAAATTGAAAGTCCGGTCCTGTCAGGCCGATTTTATTAAAATTGTAGCAGCACATTTTAATCTTCACTAAAGGGTTAAATTTCAATTTTGAAACGATTCTGAGAATTTTTTCGGTATTTTTGGGCCCAAAAACTTTTTTCAACCCCTAAAAGCTACCCTTAAAATGGTCCGATTGGGCCCATTTTAAATAGGCTTCGTGCGGTTATGGATTGCAACGTGTCTACCCAATTTCGTCAAAATCAATTAACTCTTTCGAAAGTTATAGCCCGTACACATATATATATAAATATATATATATAATATATAAATATATATATACATATATAAATAGACATTTCCAAAAATGGTGCCAAAATGTTCAGGAGGCTATGAAACGTCGAGAAATTTTGGTCCGACCCCTAGGTCCCGCCATCCGACCGACGCCAATAGTGTATGTGCCATATGGCAAATACACTAATAAAATGTGTCATATAATATAATGTAGTAAGATATAAAGAAAAAACCTTAAAGGCTGTAAAGGGGCCTAAACAGCAGATCGACATTGTCAGGATCATTTCCTAAAACAACTAAATGAGTATTAATACACGCATAACACGCAAATAGGTAAATAAAAGTCATCTTAAAAAACATGTATTGGTAATGGTGATAACGACAAAAATAATCGCACAAAATTATGACAAATAGATATTACCTCAGCAAACGTGTTGCACATCCCGATAGAATTTCGCGCATGCAAGCAGTTATATTATCTAAGTTAATTTCAAACGAAATCTATTCAAATTGTAGCTTTTCGAAAAGGGGGAATAATTATGTTATACTAAAATGGAATCATTTTTAGATTGATGCGAATTCATTCTAAACCCTAAAATTGTAAATAAAAATCGCGAACCGCATAATTTATTGACGGTTGGTCTGTACGTACTACGTACGTCCGAGCTCTACAGGTCGCAATTCTTGATGGATGGACTTGATTTATTTTTTATTCGATTTGTTTACTTTGAAAGTAGAACCCTATTGAAATTCATTCAGTCCAAGATTCAAGATTTTTTGTTTATTTTTAAAGGGCTAAAAATTGAGGGTAATTTTTTTTTCACCTAGTTAAGTGAGGATCATGTGAAAGAACGCTTGTTACAGATTCCATAACGTTACCCGCGGCATCGCACGAGTTAACAGAAACTTTAATTTTATTTATTATATTGTCACATCATCACATGTCAGTATTTTTTGAAGTTAGAATTTAATTGTGTGTTTTAAAGACCACCAACAGCTAAGGTTATTTGGACCTAGCACCAATTCATATTTTCAATTCATTATTTATTTTTTTTAATAATAAATTGAAAATCCAATTGACACTTTTATCAGCTCTCGGGCTAGAACCGGAGAACTGGAGACTTGTAATAGAGGAACCATAGCAACGCCATGTAAACAACAGCATTGCTACACGCTCGGCTATTCTCAAGCCCTTTTGAAGTTAGAATGGTTCTATTATCCAATTGGCTGGATTTTTTTTCGATAAGCAATGGATAAGGTCATAAAAAGAAATTATCAAAGAAAATCTGTGCATTGTGCAATGCAATGTTTGGATACAAAATATTTATTTTAAGACATCATATCCATCTTAAATAATATGTTCTGCAAAATAACAAAAACACAAAAAAGATAAATATCATCTACTACGCGTAAACTATAGTAATTCGGTATTGTCCCATTTTTCACTGATTATTCAAATAGAATATTAATGTGAGAAAAATATTTTTCCGCATATTTTTTCGTTTTTAAAAATATCAATAAATAGGAAAGTAGAGTTAAAAAAATTGTTACATCCGAACGTGTCCGATCACCTACCGAACAATGAGTGACGTCGTTTGTCTGCAAACTATATTCGTTGCTAAGATAGATACTGAATTTTTATAATAATTTTAATAATCTACACGTAGCGCATAGCCCAGTCATTTTAGATTTTCACTGGGAAATAATTCACAGTTAGCTGAATTTTTGTATACAGCTTCGTTATGGTGTTTTAAAAAACGTGTAAAAAGTCCCTATCGATATCGTGCAGGCATTGCCAGATATTCGAGGTTCAAGGTCACGAAAAACGGTTTTTCCGAATTTGTCGGTTCCCTTCGAATTTTAGTAAAAAATGGTTATTACTAATCTTGTAGAGAACAAAATTCTCTACAACTTTTGTATAAACATTTTTTGTCTACGATTCATAGTAGTTCCCGCGGCTTCTTCCCCCTCGATTTTACATAACGGGATTATGCTGCTTCCCGATGGCCTAACATAATGAGCATAAGCTAACGATTAATAATAATTTTATTGAAATTAATGCAGTAGTTCTCTAGTTAAAATCAACCAAACAATACAAACAGATAGACAGACAATTTTTTTTTCTTCAAAAATACTATATTTCTACTTGACATCAATTTATTATAAAGACTATTCGTAAATGAATTTTGTAAATAAAAATGAGCGCGGAGAAAGTATGACTATGCATTCGCATATCGTATAACTTTCTTCGCGCTCTCTCAACCCCTGTAATTTTTTTTTACAAAATTCCTTTACGAATAATCTTTATAATAATTCTAACAACTATTCGTAAAAGATTTTTTTTTTTTACATCTTTCAAAGCGCTGCACTGGCGCGGCGTGGCACCAGATGTCCCCATACCTGACTTAATGACTGTAGTAAGTATATTTCTTTCCACCCTAAGGCTCATTTCGCACCAAACCAGTCCAGTCCAGTCGCATCCAGTCAAGTCGGATGCTACTGGATTGGACATATTAACTTATCGTTGAAATAAAAGCAATGTGTAAATCTGGTTTCATACTAAGCGCGTCACGTCCAGTCCGATCGCATCAAGACTTATCAAGATTGATTGCGACTCAGCCGGTTGAATTTTTAATGCCAGTCAGCCCAGTCTTGACACTCAGAATGGATGTAGAAACCTTAATAATTTTATTAGTGCAAGCAAAAGAGGCAATCTACGATCCTAAGCATGCGAAGCACAGAGATCGGAATTGCATTGCTGCCGCCTGGAGAGGTAGGTAAAGCCAGAGAAATAAGTGGTTAAAGAACCGAATACTGGTCTCCTGGTATTTATGGGATGAACCCAAAACAGATGTCGTTACTTCATCCTTCTTATTCTGTGTAGTCGACGTAAAATTATGCTTTGGAGAAGTACGTCCATTTTGACACAAAATTCTTAACAAAACTGTCGCGAACTTCGATCGGAATTTGTGGGACGGCTGACGCGACGTATTCAGTGCGAATGGAAATATTGACGTGACTTGACTGGGCAAGACTTGACTGGACGCGACTGGACTGGACTGGTTTGGTGCGAAATGAGCCTTAGTATAAGCTAATATTATAAAATATTAGCCTTTCCACAACGCTTGCACGTTTTTGGTCACGAGTTGTTTTAATTGGTTTCAGGTTAGTGGTCAATTTGCAGTCTAGTATATTGTCGTTAACAAAGAACCTATGAAATTCAACCATTACATAAAATTCGCCTTTGAAGTTACTTGGGACATTCAGTTACCTGTTACAGAAAGCAAACATTAAGAGTATTCGACATCGGAAGTTTCCCCCTGCACCTTCTATCTCAAATCCTTTTCCCTCGCCTATAAAACGAATCCCGCTCTCTCGACGCTTTTTTTAAAGCTAAAGGGTTCGGGTAAATGTCAAATGAAGGACCGAGAATAACACTACAGATCCTAAAAAAAGTGTTGGATTCGTGTGAAAGATTACGTAATTTTTTAAAAATTTGTAAGTTTTTTCAGAAAATGGTTTTTTTATTTTTTCGCCCGTAGGATCTGTCCTTCATTTGGCGTTCCCCCGAACCCTTTAGCTTTAAAAATAGCGTCGGGAGAGCGAGAACCGTTTTATAGGCGAGGGGAAAGGATTTGAGATGAAGAGTGTAGGGGGTAACTTTCGCTATCGAAAACTCAAGAAACAGTGGTTTCTATGTTGCAGGTAAGTGTACGTAATTCTCGTGTGCTAGACTAAAAACCAAATCTATTTATATTAACCAGATCTGGTTACTTTGTTAACTGTTTTTTTGTAATAATTACAACAAAACAGTAACCAAAGTAACCAGATCTGGTGATTTCAAATAGATTTGGTTTTTATTTAATCTGATTTAATAGTGTTCTATCCTCCGACCATATACTCATTGACCGTTGACTATAGGTGTTTATATCGTCCCCCCTTGGTTAATACCGACATTTTGTTCTGCAAATTGAAATGTATGCTTAAAACAGTCGCCGTAACAACATAATATTAAAATTTGAACCCTGAATTAATAATATAAATTTCGTCGGGTACATGACACGTTTAGGGTGATCTGCCACCCCTTTAATACTAACCAATCGATCTAAAAATATTATAATGGCATTATTGGGTCACCGACAAGCTATACAAATAATTTCAGCCTTGAAGGAATAATAATTGTGACCATTTTTTCGTTATATGTTGGGGGCGGTCTGCATCCCTCCCATACCGCTATCTAGCAAAATCCCTTACTCAGAGCACTTTAATATGCCTCCCTCAACATCTTCACAAAAATAAGGCCTTGAATAAATAACACCAAAAAATTATCACTAGCTCTCAGCCTATAATAGGAACAATTTCGTTCATACAATAAAGCTATCTATCTGTCAGTCTGTCTGTCCGTCTGTCCGTCCGTCCGCTAGGCACCCCACTGTAATTTTTTGAAATTATTATTATTGTTAACTTCCCATTGGAAGTTATTGTAATGGGTCCGAAAATCAAAATCAAAATGTATAATAAATTTTTATGTTTCAAGGTCACTATTTTTACACTATTTTTAGAAAGATGTCTGTGTGTGTGTATGTGTGTGTGTACGTACGTACGTACGTACGTATGTGTCCATTTCTTTCTAAGACGAAATCTCGAAAATGAAAAATGATATCGACTACGTTCTGAAAGATCTGAAAGAAATTTTTTCAAAATCGGTTCAGCCGTTCTTTTTTTTAACCAAATAGACTCCAAAAAAGTAGATTTTACACAATATCTCGCTAATAAAAAATTATATCGACTTCGTAAGGGTGTCAATCGAGGCGTGTTAACGTCATTTTGATCCGACTTAAATTTTATAAAAATCGGTTCAGCCGTTTTTTTTTTTTTTGTTATTGTTAAAAATAAATAATTATTATGTTTTAATGATTAAAATGATTACTTTTCTGTGTAATATCTAATTTAATTATTATTATTAAATATTTATCAAACTGGGAAGTTCGTCGTGTGGACCTCAAGGGTCGCACTTTAGTTCTAATAAACGACCCACCTCACTTGTTAATTTTGTTTCATAATTTTATACAGGGATAAAATTAAGCTTATGAAGTGTCTGCATGTAACATTGCACCAAGTCATAAAAAATATTTACAAAGTTTGCAATATTATTTTTTCTAATAATATTTTAAGGCTAGACTCTGCAACAGGAGATGCTCATCTATTTCAGAAGATAAATAAATGATATCGCAAAACAAATGATGTTCTTTAAACATTCACTGTTATTTCACATGATATCAAGCCGTGCTGTAAATCAATCAAAAAGAATTATTTTGTATCCCTGTGACAATAATATTCAAGTAACAATAGATGTTCAGTTAGTTTCCTTTTAGGCGCCCAGTTGAAAGGAATAATGGAACATGGGCTCAAATAGACATTTTATATTTTTAATTGCTCTGGTAATTTTTTTGAAATTTTTTTGAAATTTTATTGTTGCGTTTTTTATAAAATCTATTTAGGCTATAGGTATTGATGTGACTTTAACAATTAATTTTGAATATTAAAAGTCAAAATAAAAATAATTATTAGTGGTACCTAGTGAAGTGAAATCCTGTATGAAGAAAAAATAGTGTTTGTTGAATTATTAATTAAGATTTGAAAAATCCAGTAATATTCATAACTTTTTAATAACGTCGAAGATTTATATTTTTTATGAAATTCTCAATTGAAAAGCCATTTACCGTTTTTGTCTCCGCAGTCTAGCTTTATTTACTCGTAGCTCCGCTCACGTATATTTAGATTTTTTTACACTTCAACACCCCCTTTCACCCTTCCTTAGGGGTTGTCTTAAAAAATCCTAAAATACGTGTTTTATTATTTGTTTTGAAGAAAATTTATACCAAGTTTCAAGTTGATACACACAGGGAATACGATTTTCTATACAAACATTTTCACCCCATTTGACCCCCTTAGGAGTTTATTTCTGAAAAATCCTTTTCATAGTGGACCTCTACACCTTGTAAGGAACATAACATCCAAATTTCATGTTTCTATCTTCAGTGGTTTAGGCTGAGATATACACCCCCTTTTGACCCCCTTAGGAGTTGAATTCCGAAAAATCTCTTCTTAGTGGGTACTTATGTCACAAAAGGAAACTACTGTCTGAATTTCAAGTTTATAGCTTCAGCGGTTTGGCCTGGGCGTTGATTAGTCAAAAAACACTACAGCCCCGTTTTACCCCCTTAGGGGTTGAATATAAAAATATGCTCGAATATGAGTTTGCTTATTTTTAAAGAAGAGTTAGTATGTTTATTTCAATACCTCTCACCTTAACGATTTGGAGATATGAACATTTTGTCAAAAAAACTCCACACCCCCTTTTGACCTCCTTAAAAAAATACTTTCGTAGATGATGCCTGCGTCCTATAAGGAACCTACCTGGCAAATTTCATGTTTGTAGGCTTTATAGTTCCTGATATTTCGTAATAAATCAGTCAATAGTCATTCAATCAATCTATCAATAGTCAATCAATCAATCAATCAGTCAGTCAGTCAGGACATTTCTTTTATACAGGGTATCCACGGCGACGTTGGCTAACATGGGTATTTTTGTTATTAGTGGAGATAGAAAGTCGTTTAAATGGGCAAAGTAGTGCATAATTATGTGCCCAATAACGTCCCGTCGAAAAAACAATTGAATGTTGACACACTGTGGATTTATTTAGAAAATAGTGAAAATTGCCATTTCTGAAAACTGGCCATAACTTTTTTATTTATGAAGATATCTGAAAATTTCTTTAACCATTTTTTGATAACTTTTTAAGATCTTTTCAGTGGCGTAGGTTAATTTTTTTATATCCACTACATATTGAGATAAAGACATGAACTTTGGTTTTTCTTATGGACGCCATTTTGGATTTTTAAATATTCGAATTCTGTTTATTTTTCTGATTAATTTGGTGTATCATATGCCACATTTAAAAAAATTGCAATTAACGTCCCATAGTTAGATGATGCAGTTAGATTTTTGTCAAAGATGCACATTAATTACACAGCCCAACAAAAAAACATTTTTTTTTGTTCCCTTGCTATCTCGCCCGATTTTTATGATTAACTAGCGTTACCCGTCCGGCTTCGCCCGGGTGCTAAGAAAATCCGGGTGCAATACACTACTCACTCGCTTAGCTCGTTCGCTTGAATATTATAAATACACTACTCACTCGCTTCGCTCGTTCGCTTGAATATTATAATTACGAAAAAATTTGATTACCATAAAAAAGTTATAGTGAGTCAACCTTAAAAGATAGACATATTATGCTGTCGTGAACTTTTTTTTAGAACTTTTAAAGGGGAACAATTCCGTCATACATGATTTTTGCGTAACTTTAACCGTTTACGCAGCGCACGCAACGGAAGCTCTCAAAAGGAATAATTTTTTCCGTTTTTGCAAATATTTTTCATTGATGCTCCGCTTCTATTGGTCGTAGCGTGATATCATATAGCCTATAGTTTTCCTCAATAAATGGGCTATCTAACAAAACAATTTTTTTCAAATCGGACTGGTAGTTCCTGAGATTAGCGCATTCAACCAAACAAACAAACTCTTCAACTTTATAATATTAGTAGGTATAGATAATACACAATTTACAAATAAATTCATGAGCGTACCAGATTGGCTGTAGTTTTTATGTTGTTGGAGTATGTCTACATAAGAATTCCACAAAAGAAAGTCTTATAAGAGATGTTTTTCTGAAGTGTAATGTATTTTTTACCCCTTTTCACTTTAATGTAAATAAACTAGACATTAAAATAAAATAATTAACAGTGTTTTTCAATAAACTTTTCATAATCAAAATTGAAATCAAATTTTTCTCATAAATACCTACTGATTTTTACAGTGTAATATAAAAATGGCGATTATTTAAAAAACTATAGCCAACCTTGCAAAACCATTCGTAGTTCCATAATAATTCTCAGCATAAAATCAACCACTCTTATATCAAGGGCAACAAAGTCGCAGTTGACCAGTGTTATTATCGTAAATTGCAATAAATAAAAAAATTAAACTTCGTCATCGTCCTCAATTGCGCGTTGCCGGGTGCAATTTTGTCTTTCGAGCAATATTGTGTAACTAAGTAGACGGAAAGCACTTTCACATTTCTTGTTGAAAGTTGAAATGGCGAGATTGTGCCTGGCGGCAGCTTAAGAAAAAATTCGACTGATGACCAGTCGTATACTTCCCACCTAGTAAATATTTGCAAAAAATAAACACTCTTTTTTTATTCTTTGAAAAAAAGCATGGCCCTCTTTTTTGTTTAGTGATCCTACTGAAGGCTAGTAATATAGCAAAAATCATGGTTACCTTGATTTACGTACAATTTTTATTTTTTTTAGTAAAATATTTTTTTTCTTGAAAACTGTACATTTTAGAGAAAAAAAATATTTACATTTTTTTCATATTATAACATCTAGAATTCATTTATATTTTTTTTTACCTATGTTAATACGTGACATTGAGAACGTTTTTTTTAATATCTCAGGATCCACTGAACCGATTTGACTCAAAATCTAATCAGATCTAAGTTAAAGGCTGATAAACACTATAGAACAATCGGCATGGCCGTTGTTGTTCCGTTTTTACGATATCGAAGGCGAAAAATTGACCACATACACACACACACACAGACATCAGTCAGAAAATGATCTTAAACGATTGCTAGGGTCTCAAAACGTGAAATCTGTTAAAATCTCGAAATATTTTTTTCGGACTAAATCCATTACTTCCCTACCATAGTAGAGGTGGGAAGTAAAAATACAGACAACGATCAATTTTTTTAAGATAAGATATTATTTGCATGTTATAATTTACAATAAAAATCTTTTACAAAAATTAAAACCTACTTAAACGACTTTAAAGGTAGACCTAAGACAGAGTAATTTTAACTTTAATTTTACACGATAAAAGGTGTTAAAAGTACTTTGAAAGTCTTACCAGAAACCGAGCACTCAAAGAAAAAAACAGTTAAAGAAGTATCGATCTGAATTTCACGTGAAATATCTTTCAAAATCCTCGACATTATTTTTAAGACATGTATAAACTACAGAAAAGAATAATTTTTATTCAATTTAATTTTTAATCCTCATAATGTTACCTACGAAGTATTAACTTTTGACGTATTTATTTTATTTATTGTAGATTATAAACGCGTCGACAACTAACTTTTGACGTAGGACGGCCAGTAAAACACATAGAAATAAAAAAAAACTGTAACGTTTATTTCAAAATTATAATCGTGGTGGACATTATTATCGATATGGAGGCCAAAACAGCAATTTTTACAGTTTTTGTCTGTCTGTCTGTCTGTGCACGCATCACGTGGAAACTACTGAGCGGATTAAAATAAAACTTGGCATGTTGGTAGCTTATGTCTTAGGTAGGGAATGCAATCTCGAGCCGAGATTGGCAATTCGAGATCTCGCGAGATTGTCTGGCGAGAACTCAATAAATCTCGACGATATTGAGATTTCGCCTACTTTTAAAAAGAACGTATTATTTTGTATCTAAAATACTTAAACTTAATGAAAACAGTGTGACTGTTAGGGTTGCCACCTCTCCGGGTTTGACCCGGAGACTCCGGTTTTCGGGGGCGATCTCCGGGTCTCCGTGTTTTACGTCAATTTCTCCGGGTCAGTTGAGCCGGCGGAGAATTCTTACTTTTTCATACTAATATGATATTTTATTTTTCACATATTACAAAAGAGAGCACACTTGTCTTTTTTCAGCTTATCAAGAAGAAAGAGATAAAAGTGGTCTAGAATGCTCTATCTTTCAATTGCTTAAAATAGCTATATATGTTAGAAAAGGATACAAATCCTACCGAGTCCGAGTGAGATTTCAGAACGATAGTGATATATCCCTTCTCTTTCACCCAAAGCATCCCTAACCTTTTTTTATGATAAAATTGTTTTTTTGCTAATAATTTTAATTTTTATTCTATAAGGCTAAGGGAACAGTGCACATTTGAAAATGTTTTGTAATGTATAAATAAACGAAATGTAATAAATCCCTGTTATTCATTATTATTAAGTTGTTACTTGAATTTGAATTTCTCACGTTTTCAACCGCGCCAAAGTTTCTCTCTTCTGAAGCCACCCCCCCCACCGGTCAGTAAAAATCTTCAAGTCAAAGTCTCTCCAGAGGTGGCAACCCTAGTGACTGTGTCACTGTGTACGTGTGTGATTTATTGCGATGTGCAGATTACTTTCCTTAAATAAACGTTGATTTTTTTGTTCCAAGATTCAATTAAAGTTTTGTTTTATTTTCAAAATATAACAACAATACCCCAACTCACACAGCACACTGAATAATCAGTTGGCATACAAACTTCAGAAGCTTCAAAACTCTTGTATTCGCTTCGCGTGTAATGTCGGTAGGAGACAGAGAATCCATCCCATTCTTAAAAAACTTTCAATACTGGATATGGCGGATTTACGTTTACTGGGTCTGATGCACTCTATATTAAATACTAAAAAGCCAGATTATTTGTATGAAAAATTGAGTTATCTTTCAAAATTTCATAATTATCAGACCCGGAATGATTTAGATCTGATTATTCCATCATGCCACACTGCACTGGGATCGTCTTCATTTATAATAGAGGGTCCAAAACAGTGGAATAAATTACCTGTTTGCATTAGATGTCTTAAAAATAAAAAACAATTTATTAATAGTTGTAAAGAAGTGCTGCTTGAAAATATTAAATACCTACCTGCAATTAACAGTGTCTAAATTTAATCCGATCACAAATGTTTTGTTTTTTATTTTGTATGTTTTATGTTTATATATTAATATTTTATTATACTTGTTGTTATATGTATATTATGTAGTATTGTGCTATAGTGATGCACACGATAAATTTTATATTTCACTCATGAGAGGGTATGTTGACAACGGCTACGGCTAAACATTTCCCTAAATAAAGAATTATTATTATTATTATTATTATATGTCAATTAATTATTTTGGAAATAACTTCTTAGGAGTTATGAAGCATAGGCTAAGTTACTATTAGTAAAGTTCACGAACATTTGGTTTGAATTGTTCTTAGACATATTCAGTATTCACTTAATTTTGAAATTTGTTAGCCATCTAATGCTTGTTATAAGTTAAATAACTGTCCATTTTACTCAAGAAAACAATAATTAAAACAATATATGCAGAGAAACAAACAGAACCAATCAGCGCGACTGTCAAAAACTGTTACTTTTTTCAAGCGAGTTCGCTCTTGAAATCTCGTTCGAGATCTCAACCATATCGGGTCGTGATCTCGAACGAGATTTCAAAAACGAGATTGCCTGCCCACGAGATTAAATCTCGAAAAATGGCTCGAGATCTCGCGAGATCGAGATTGCATTGCCTAGTCCTGGGTCAACATATAGGATACTTTTTATCCTGGCAAGAAAAGGGGTTGCCGCGGGTAGTCAAAAAACTCTATATTCGGGTGGCTCATGGAATAAAATTAAATATTCATGTTTCTGTTGCTCACCGTATATGTCGCAAACAATAATATTTCTGCTACTCATCAATAGATGTCGCCACAAGTATTTCATAACGCGCTAACATTGCAGTTACACACTTTTCTTAGAAATTTGATCAAATTTGAATATTTTGTAGAAAATAGTAGGTAAAATCTAACAACTGTTAAAGGGCTTGAGAATAGCCGAGAGTGTAGCGGCGCTGTTGTTTACATGGCGTTGCTATGGTTCCTCTGTTACAAGTCCCCAGTTCCCGGGTTCTAGCCCGAGAGCTGGTCAAAGTGTCAATTGGATTTTCAATTTATTTAAAAAAAAAAAAAAAAATAATAATGAATTGAAAATATGAATTGGTGCTAGGCCCAAATAACCTTAGCTGTTGGTGGTCTTTAAAAAAAATAAAACAACTGTTAAAATGTCAGAGTGATTGCACGTTCCATCAATTTCCAAAGCGCCGCGCGAACGAAGTCGCGGGACAGCTAGTATAAACATAAATAAAAACATGTGTTGCTATACCTAGTAATACATTTTTGATTATTCATAAAGTTGTCCCCGAATCCGAAAAAGGGATCAGTACAAGTCGCCATTTTGTTTTTAGGGGGCTGAGAACGATTTTTGCGAAATATCTCGTTTACGCTTGATTTTTCGTTAAAAATTCTTATTATCTTGCATAGAAAAAATATTAGTAAAACAAACTTTTTAAAGACAAGTTTTTATTAAAATGGACTAAAAAGGAAAAAATAGTTTTTAATAATTTAGGTTCATAATTATAAAAGCGCGGGTCGTGAACTCTATGATAGTTTATTAGTCACGACCCACGCTTTTATAATTATGAACCTAAATTATTAAAAATTATTTTTTCCTTTTTAGTCCATTTTAATAAAAACTTGTCTTTTAAAAGTGTTTTTTACTATTAGTCCAAGCGGCAGGTAATAAATGAAGGGGGTTACCTGGAAAGTATTCCGAAGTTACTGATATTTTGGTGTGTTGTTTGCGGGTACTCTGTAGAGTAGAATCTGAGTTTTCGACCTCGAGGACCCTGTGCTAACGTGGGGGGAGCCGAAAAACCACAATATTTTACCACCTTTTTTGCTTTTTTCGAAATCTTTCAGAAACGGTCGACTTAAGCAATTCTTTCATTATGTAATGTTTTAAAGAGGATTATATTTCCTACAATTTTCATTCCCATAACTTTTCTGTGGTACTAATGGTAAGCGCGCTGCAGCTTCTTGAAAATCACCCGCTCCGCTTTTTGTAACCTTGGTAACCAATGTGTAACATGTGTATTTTCAATTTAAAGTTCGATGAAGGACAAAATAAATAAAACTATTGAAAAGAATATTACATTTTAACCATTGGTTACCAAGGCTACAAAAAGCGGAGCGGGTGATTTTCAAGAAGCTGCATCGCGCTTGCCATTAGTACCACAGAAAAGTTATGGGAATGAAAATTGTAGGAAATGTAATCCTCTTTAAAACATTATATAATGGAAGGATTGCTTAAGTCAACCGTTTCTGAGAAATTTCGAAAAAATTAAAAAAGTTGGTAAAATTTCGTGGTTTTTCGGCTTCCCCTACGTTAGCACAGGGTCCTCGAGGTCGAAAACTCAGATTCTACTACACAGAGCACCCATAAACAACATACCAAAATATCGTTAACTTCGGAATACTTTCCAGGTAAAAAGTACTGCTGGACTATATGTGATATCGCCCATTAAAAATAAAATAAGTAGATCTGTATAGTATGTATTTGTAGATTTAAACATATTACTGTTTTAATCGCTCACATTTCAGTTTGCAATATTTGTGTCGCAAATAAATGGTGAATTTGAAGACTGCGAGGGTCAGGACTTCATCTGCCGAAATAAAACCCACTTTCTCGTCTGCGTTGAAATAGACGATGGCTTCAGCGTCGTTATGGGGGAACCGCAAGCTTGCAATCCGGGTCTGTTTTGCACCAACGGATCGCGGCTCGAGTGTCTAGAACCGAAACCGACCTCAACTACTCTTCTGCCAGTCACCAACAGTACAGGTAATTGAGAATTAGATCTACATCTATACTGTTACAAAACTGTTTTCTGAGCTGGCGGAATAAATATTTATTTACAATATTTAAAAACACAATAATAATGAATGCAAAAACGAAAAGTCAGTTCGAACAATCAACACAATAATAATAACTAAACAGTAATTCTTAAACAAAGCGAAACACTTAAATAACACTTAACAAATAACTATATACAGGGTGAGCTCGATCACCCGTATCAGTCGTTTTTTTCGAAAACGGTTAGTCGTAGAGAGTTGTGTCAAAAATTTGTATTATAAAAGCCCTAATAAAGAATCGAATGGTGATAATTTTTTTTTCCGGTAAGGTCGGCTTCCCTATTAGTTTGCTCCAGAATGTCCAGAACTCCGGAATTATGAATGTAACGATAGGTCGAAAGTGGTATTGTAGAAAAGATCTTTAAAAAATAAGCAAGTTTTGTAGGAACATTTTTTTTATTACTGCCACCCCTGTAAATTTCTATAAGTATAAATATAAATTATTATATGTTCAAAACTCCGGAATTTTAGAAAGCACGATAGGTTGAAAGTGGCGCTGTTGAAAAGCTCTTTAAAAAATAGGCAAGTTTTGTAGGGAATTTTTTTTAATTACTGCCACCCCTGTTAAGTAACAATCGTTTCAAATTATTAAATCAAAATTTCATAATAACAAAATTAAGAAAAATCGCAGGATAGTGGACAAAATATTTGATTTATTTAATTGAATGTACGACGTTTCGTCTATATATTTAGACTTTTTCAAGTACATAAAAATAACAATATTTATGAAAATTAATATTAATTACTAACCATAGCAATTAACATAAGATAGGGTACATAAGACAAAAACATGGTAACAAATTATGTTGACTATAAATTTTAACAATCAATAATAATAAATAAATAATACAAATGTTAGTATAATTTCATAACATAATTGTACTGACTACTTAAATTTTCACTATCCTGCGATTTTTCTTAATTTTATTATAATCACGATGGACACGATTTCTAATATAAATTTTCAAACGGTTGGTCGTAGAGAGTTGTGTCAAAAATTTGTATTATAAAAACCCTAATAAAGAATCGAATGGTGATAATTTTTTTTCCCGGGAAAATCAGCTTTCCTATTAGTTTGCTCCAGAATGTCCAGAACTCCGGAATTATAAATGTAACGATCGGTCGAAAGTGGTATTGTTGAAAAGATCTTTAAAAAATAAGCAAGTTTTGTAGGAAAATTATTTAATTACTGCCACCCCTGTTAAGTAACACTCGTTTGAAATTATTAAATCCAAATTTTATAATAACGATCGAAGTCGGCATTAAAAATCTAGCAACCTTAGACATTGTTACAAGTGTTCAAACTGTCTTCCATTTACTCTTTAATACATACTACTGAGCTCTTCTGGTTATACTGTGAGTGTACTTCTTCAGTGTTTGATGATCGATCGATAGGTAACTAGATTTTAAATGCGGACTTTTAAAAAGTTCGTTATTATGACATTTTAATTTGGTAATTTCAAACAAATATTACTTAACGGGGGTGGTAGTAATAAAAAAAAAATCCGTACAAAACTTGCTAATTTTTTAAAGATGTTTTCAACAATACCACTTTCGACCTATCGTTACATTTATAATTCCGGAGTTCTGGACATTCTGGAGCAAACTAATAGGGAAGCCGACCTTCCCGGAAAAAAAAAATTATCACCATTCGATTCTTTATTAGGGCTTTTATAATACAAATTTTTGACACAACTCTCTACGACTAACCGTTTTCGAAAAAAACGACTGATACGGGTGGTCGAACTCACCCTGTATACAAGGATTATTTATTTGTAATTATTTATGTCACTGTATTTATATCAGATTTATGTCAACTTATTTATTTTCGCACCATTATTATCGCCCGTACTTGTAAACGCCCAGTACTTCACTGATTGACTGATTCCCGTTGACTAATCAATATTTATATCACTGATCCACTTGATGGCACGACTCACCATTCACTGATTCCTTCAACACGACACATTCGCTGTTTATATACCTGCGTTGCCTAAGCTCAGTGTGTGCTCGTATTCTCTAGAACTTTCGTGAAGGTACGAGTTGTTCGGTAAGCAGACCCCCGTTTCTCAGAACTGTTGCCCACCGTTCATATACAGGGTGATCCGTAACAATAGTAATATTATAAAATCAAAATTTAACTCTTAAATAAAAATAAAAATGTGTTACTAAAATTTTAACAAAATCGGAAAAACAGGGCCGGGTTTACAAAATTAATAAATATACTAGTTAGTTTGCGAATACTGAAAGTTGCATAGAATTTGGTGTAAATGTTGAACTGACAAATGCATTTCGAATATCAAAACTATAATATAAAATTTAATCATTTTACAGCATGTATTAAATGGTCAAATATTTTCACTTTGCAAGAAAATAAATTTAAGATCACTAAATTACACATTTTAATATTAGAGCAGCCAATTCGTCATTCAAGCGTGCATTTTGGGTAGGCAGCGATTTGAGGATTCCTAAGGAGGTCGGTGGTGAGTTTAACACTGAGCTTTCGGGACGGTGATGCTCCATTTGGCCAACATCTCTAAAAAGGGGTATAATAGCTGTTTGCTGTGTCTCCATAACCATGTTACAGTGGAACATGAACGGTTTTTATATTCATTTTAGTGAATAAAACTCCTCCTTAATGATCATAACGCTACTGCTATTAGTTTACAGGAAACACATTTGAAAAACACAAACACTCCAGTTCTTCGTGATTTTACCATTTATCGTAAAGATAAACCATTTGTTAAACGTGCCAGCTGCGGAGTAGCAAATTTAGTCCGAAACAATGTGTTTTCCGAAAATGTCCCATTACAATCTGTCTTACAAGTCATCGCGGTCAGACTTTATGCGCCGAATCCAATAACTTTGAGATCAATATACATTCATTCAACAGAATAACCGACACTTGCAACAGTTGTATCTGTGATAGATCAACTTCCACGCCCCTTTATCATCATGGGGGATTTTAATGCCCATAATCCCACTTGGGTTCTAGTCATGTGGAAGGCTAATGGAGACGTTGATTGTGAATCAAAACTTGATTGTCAATACACACATTTCTCGGCTGCTAATGGGACATTTTCAGCTATCGATCTTACTCTCTGCTCTTCTTCTATCGCCCCATCCAGTGAATGGGAAGTAAATGCCGATCTTTATAGCAGTGACCATTTTCCAATCATTTGTCGGCTTCTTTCGTTCCATGTGGATGAAAAACTCTCTGCGAAGTGGATGACAAAATAAGCCGATTGGTTACGCTTCCAAGAAGCGCTTGATATCGGAGAAATGAAGTTTGGCAATGTCGATGCTGCTGTAGAGCATTTCATGGATGCGTTAACAACACCGCGGCGTGTGCCCGTTCCCTGGTGGAATGAGGCTTATCGGGATGCCATCCGTGAACGTTGAAAGGCTCAAAGGTTTCAAAACTAATACAACGGATGAAAATCGGGTCATTTGCAAAAGAGTTCCATTGCCAGGCGTATCATAGCAGAGAGTAAGAAGCAGCCATGGAGTGAGTTTGTTTCCACTGTAAGAGGTGTGGGAGAAAATCCGGAGAATCTCTGGTTAACAGAGTTTTAATTACATTTCTGGATTGGTAATGGGAAATGACATAATTACGTCACCTGACGAAGCCGTAAATCACATGGGTTCATGCTATGCAAAAGTTTCGAGTTTCTCTAACTACCTAGAGAGTTTTCTGCTCAGAAAAATCAAGCAGAACAAGTTGCATTAAACTTTTCCTCACAAAATGAGGAGAACTGTAATGCACCTTTCTCCTCGTGGGAGCTGCAGTCGAGTTTGCATGATTTCCATGATACTTCTCCAGAACCTGACAATATTCATTATCAATTTTTGAAAAAGCTACCTCCTTCCGGATCCACATTCCTTCTCAAGATGTTTAATTAAATCTGGTCCACAAATAAACTTCCTACCGCTTGGTGTAATTCGATTGTAGTGCCGTTTTGAAGCCCGGTAAAGACGGAAAACAAGCATCAAGTTATCGTCCCATTTCACTGACTAGCTTTTTGTCAAAACTCCTTGAACGAATGATCAACCGACGATTGGTTTGGATTCTTGAATCCAGACGTTTGATCACGAATGCTCAGTGTGACTTTCGTAAGAACCGTTCTACAATGGATAATCTCGTCAGGTTGGATTCCGCAATACAAGACGCTTTTAAACAGCACTTGATAGCGGTTTGTTTGACCTTAAAAAGGCTTACGACACTACATGGCGGTACGAGATACTCCGAACACTACATAATTAGGGTATCAGAGGACATCTTGGGAATTTTATCTGAGCGTTACTCCCATGTCCGTATCGGCAACACCTTGTCTTATGTTTTTGTACAGGAGAATGATGTTCCACAGGGTTCGGTTCATAGTGTCACTTTATTTTCCATCGCTATTAATAACATAATTGAGAGCATTCCATTATCAGTAGAGTCATCGCTCTACGTTTACGACATGGCGATTTACTGTTCATCAAGGTACGTTTGTACTGCACAACGTCACCTGCAGTTGGCTACTAATAGCATCCAGCACTAGACAGCCAACAATGGTTTTAAATTTTCCGTTAAGAAAACCCAGTGTGTGCACTTTTGCCGAACACATAGCTGTTATCAAGAACCATTTTTATATCTTTATGATACGCTCATATCTGTGCAAGATACTGCCCGATTTCTAAGACTTACTTTCGACAGAGCCTTAAATTGAAAGGTTCATTTTAATATTTTAAAGAGAAAGTCGATGTCTTCCCTAAATATTTTTAAAAAATTATCTAGCCACACGTGGGGTGCAGACCATACGGTTTTTCTACGAATTTATCGTGCAGTCGTACGGTCTAAATTGGATTACGGTAGCATTGTGTACGACTCAGCGCGTGAGACGTTAAACGCAGTTCATCACGCTGGAATTCGTTTGTCAACAGGAGAGTTTCGATCCAGTCCTGTTGTTAGCATTGCTTCTGAATTCGGAGAGCTGCCGCTGAACATCTGGCCGAAACGCAGTATGGTATCGTACGTTTCAAAGCTCCGTAGCCAATCTGATCACCCAACTTACAATCGCGTATTCTAACCTAGGTTTTCTTCCCTGTATAGACGGAGAAGAAATGCAACATGTCTTCTTGGTATCAGGTTGACGCTTCTCTTAGATGAAGTTCAGTTGTCGCTTTCTTAAACTCCTAGAATCGACCGTAATTCTGTGCCCCCGTGGTTAATTTCTCAGCCCGTCATCGACATGTCACTTTCCATTCATCCGCGAAATACGACAACACCAGAGCTTTATCGTCAGCTTTTCCTGGCGTGGCTGGATCAGAAACGAGACTATTGTTCCGTTTACACGGATAGCTCGAAGTCTCTCGACCGAGTTGGTTACGCGTTAGTCACCGATAACGACAGTGTTGGATACAAGTTGTCTCAAGAGTGCAATATTTTTACTGCAGAGTTATATGCAATTTTGCAGGCCTTGAGACATGTTCACGGTCCACAGCGTTCTTACCCCAGCCACCCTCTAATTTGTTTAATCCAGGACAACTTATATTCGCTGAAAAGAGATGGAACCACTGTTCGGTTTTGTTGGATTCCCGGCCAACATGGGAATCGTTGGAAAAGAATTAACTGACACTGCAGCTAAAGACGCTGCAAATAATGGTCAGAACATGTTTTGCGTTATCGGTGACGACCTCAAAAGTCAAAAGCGTACTGATTTCGGCCATCCAGCAGCTCTGTAAGGATCAATGGAATGCTGTCGATGAAAAAAGTTAATATCTATGAAATCTACAGTTGACCCATGTTGCACATCTTGCCGTCCCTCCAGGTGGGAGGAAGTAGTTCTCCTTACACGGTTTGTGAGGAACCGCCCCTCTGTGAGACCTGTGACACTCGTGTTACCGTTTTGCATATTTTAATGGAGTGTGTCCAGTTTAAGGACGCAAGACAGCGGATTGAATTGTCAGGTGATTTGTCGGTTGTTTTAGTAAATGATCCTGACAATGTCAATCTTCTGTTTTGTTTTTTAAAGAAAGGAAACATTTAAGCCCCATCACTACCTTTTTAGTTTTCCTTATATGTGACACATTTTATTAGTATTTATAATGGTTTTATATTGTTGTGCGTCAAATTTTAAATTTGCTTTTGTTTTGTTTACATTTTTTCTTCTCAGACGCTAATGACCTCTGTTATCGAGCGTCTATTATTTACAATTCATTCATTCCATAACCATGAAACTCTCAAAAACAGCTATTTAACTGTTTTACCTAGTATTAATAAAAAAAATTATAAAAACTCTCACACGGATACTTGGTCGTAGCATTGTGCGTAGCAACGTGCTTTGCAATCTATATTGTGTACTATTCACAAGATCGCAGGTTTGCACCCAGATGGAAAATTGCAATATATTAAAATTATCGATTTTAACTTTATATTAAATATAAAAAATAAATTATTATTAAATTTGACAGTAGCGCCGGAAGGTAGGGTTACTTTACACACACAGCTCTGGTTAACAAGTTGTAGAGGGTCACTTAGCGACCGGTGCAATTATTTTAAAGGGAGTTGGTCAAAAAACAATTTTTTCAAACTGGCTGGGTAATAAAACACATTTTGATCAATTACAGAAGGACCTTATACTGCTAGCGAAACACCTCCATATGAACCTACGTCAACTACCGAAAGAACATCCACTGCAGGCGAAACTAGTCCTAATGAAACGACGTCCACTACAGAGAGACAATCCACTGCGGGCGAAACTACTCCAAATGAACCGACGTCAACTACAGAAAGACAATCCACTGCAGGCGAAATTACTCCTAATGAACCGACGTCCACTACAGAGAGACAATCTACTGCAGGCGAAACTACTCCTAATGAACCGTCGTCAACTACAGAAGGACAAACAACTGTAGGCGAAACTACTCCTAATGAACCGACGTCCACTACAGAGAGACAATCGACTGCAGGCGAAACTACTCCTAATGAACCATCGTCAACTACAGAAGGACAAACAACTGTAGGCGAAACTACTCCTAATGAACCGACGTCCACTACAGAGAGACAATCTACTGCAGGCGAAACTACTCCTAATGAACCGACTCACTACAGAGAGACAATCTACTGCAGGCGAAACTACTCCTAATGAACCGTCGTCAACTACAGAAGGACAAACAACTGTAGGCGAAACTACTCCTAATGAACCGACGTCCACTACAGAGAGACAATCTACTGCAGGCGAAACTACTCCTAATGAACCGTCGTCAACTACAGAAGGACAAACAACTGTAGGCGAAACTACTCCTAATGAACCGACGTCCACTACAGAGAGACAATCTACTGCAGGCGAAACTACTCCTAATGAACCGTCGTCAACTACAGAAGGACAAACAACTGTAGGCGAAACTACTCCTAATGAACCGACGTCCACTACAGAGAGACAATCTACTGCAGGCGAAACTACTCCTAATGAACCGTCGTCAACTACAGAAGGACAAACAACTGTAGGCGAAACTACTCCTAATGAACCGACGTCCACTACAGAGAGACAATCTACTGCAGGCGAAACTACTCCTAATGAACCATCGTCAACTACAGAAGGGCAAACAACTGTAGGCGAAACTACTCCTAATGAACCGACGTCCACTACAGAGAGACAATCTACTGCAGGCGAAACTACTCCTAATGAACCGTCGTCAACTACAGAAGGACAAACAACTGTAGGCGAAACTACTCCTAATGAACCGACGTCCACTACAGAGAGACAATCTACTGCAGGCGAAACTACTCCTAATGAACCGTCGTCAACTACAGAAGGACAAACAACTGTAGGCGAAACTACTCCTAATGAACCGACGTCCACTACAGAGAGACAATCTACTGCAGGCGAAACTACTCCTAATGAACCATCGTCAACTACAGAAGGACAAACAACTGTAGGCGAAACTACTCCTAATGAACCGACGTCCACTACAGAGAGACAATCTACTGCAGGCGAAACTACTCCTAATGAACCGTCGTCAACTACAGAAGGACAAACAACTGTAGGCGAAACTACTCCTAATGAACCGACGTCCACTACAGAGAGACAATCTACTGCAGGCGAAACTACTCCTAATGAACCGTCGTCAACTACAGAAGGACAAACAACTGTAGGCGAAACTACTCCTAATGAACCGACGTCCACTACAGAGAGACAATCTACTGCAGGCGAAACTACTCCTAATGAACCGTCGTCAACTACAGAAGGACAAACAACTGTAGGCGAAACTACTCCTAATGAACCGACGTCCACTACAGAGAGACAATCTACTGCAGGCGAAACTACTCCTAATGAACCGTCGTCAACTACAGAAGGACAAACAACTGTAGGCGAAACTACTCCTAATGAACCGACGTCCACTACAGAGAGACAATCTACTGCAGGCGAAACTACTCCTAATGAACCGTCGTCAACTACAGAAGGACAAACAACTGTAGGCGAAACTACTCCTAATGAACCGACGTCCACTACAGAGAGACAATCTACTGCAGGCGAAACTACTCCTAATGAACCGTCGTCAACTACAGAAGGACAAACAACTGTAGGCGAAACTACTCCTAATGAACCGACGTCCACTACAGAGAGACAATCTACTGCAGGCGAAACTACTCCTAATGAACCGTCGTCAACTACAGAAGGACAAACAACTGTAGGCGAAACTACTCCTAATGAACCGACGTCCACTACAGAGAGACAATCTACTGCAGGCGAAACTACTCCTAATGAACCGTCGTCAACTACAGAAGGACAAACAACTGTAGGCGAAACTACTCCTAATGAACCGACGTCCACTACAGAGAGACAATCTACTGCAGGCGAAACTACTCCTAATGAACCGTCGTCAACTACAGAAGGACAAACAACTGTAGGCGAAACTACTCCTAATGAACCGACGTCCACTACAGAGAGACAATCTACTGCAGGCGAAACTACTCCTAATGAACCGTCGTCAACTACAGAAGGACAAACAACTGTAGGCGAAACTACTCCTAATGAACCGACGTCCACTACAGAGAGACAATCTACTGCAGGCGAAACTACTCCTAATGAACCGTCGTCAACTACAGAAGGACAAACAACTGTAGGCGAAACTACTCCTAATGAACCGACGTCCACTACAGAGAGACAATCTACTGGAGGCGAAACTACTCCTAATGAACCGTCGTCAACTACAGAAGGACAAACAACTGTAGGCGAAACTACTCCTAATGAACCGACGTCCACTACAGAGAGACAATCTACTGCAGGCGAAACTACTCCTAATGAACCGACCCCTCGGCCCTGCGGCGAACTACCCAGAACCGCGCCACGAAGGACACACTGTAGGCGAAACTACTCCTAATGAACCGACGTCCACTACAGAGAGACAATCTACTGGAGGCGAAACTACTCCTAATGAACCGTCGTCAACTACAGAAGTACAAACAACTGTAGGCGAAACTACTCCTAATGAACCGACGTCCACTACAGAGAGACAATCTACTGCAGGCGAAACTACTCCTAATGAACCGTCGTCAACTACAGAAGGACAAACAACTGTAGGCGAAACTACTCCTAATGAACCGACGTCCACTACAGAGAGACAATCTACTGCAGGCGAAACTACTCCTAATGAACCGTCGTCAACTACAGAAGGACAAACAACTGTAGGCGAAACTACTCCTAATGAACCGACGTCCACTACAGAGAGACAATCTACTGCAGGCGAAACTACTCCTAATGAACCGTCGTCAACTACAGAAGGACAAACAACTGTAGGCGAAACTACTCCTAATGAACCGACGTCCACTACAGAGAGACAATCTACTGCAGGCGAAACTACTCCTAATGAACCGTCGTCAACTACAGAAGGACAAACAACTGTAGGCGAAACTACTCCTAATGAACCGACGTCCACTACAGAGAGACAATCTACTGCAGGCGAAACTACTCCTAATGAACCGTCGTCAACTACAGAAGGACAAACAACTGTAGGCGAAACTACTCCTAATGAACCGACGTCCACTACAGAGAGACAATCTACTGCAGGCGAAACTACTCCTAATGAACCGTCGTCAACTACAGAAGGACAAACAACTGTAGGCGAAACTACTCCTAATGAACCGACGTCCACTACAGAGAGACAATCTACTGCAGGCGAAACTACTCCTAATGAACCGTCGTCAACTACAGAAGGACAAACAACTGTAGGCGAAACTACTCCTAATGAACCGACGTCCACTACAGAGAGACAATCTACTGCAGGCGAAACTACTCCTAATGAACTGACTTCCACTACAGAGAGACAATCTACTGCAGGCGAAACTACTTCTAATGAACCGACTTCCACTACAGAGAGACAATCTACTGCAGGCGAAACTACTCCTAATGAACCGTCGTCAACTACAGAAGGACAAACAACTGTAGGCGAAACTACTCCTAATGAACCGACGTCCACTACAGAGAGACAATCTACTGCAGGCGAAACTACTCCTAATGAACCGTCGTCAACTACAGAAGGACAAACAACTGTAGGCGAAACTACTCCTAATGAACCGACGTCCACTACAGAGAGACAATCTACTGCAGACGAAACTACTCCTAATGAACCGTCGTCAACTACAGAAGGACAAACAACTGTAGGCGAAACTACTCCTAATGAACCGACGTCCACTACAGAGAGACAATCTACTGCAGGCGAAACTACTCCTAATGAACCGTCGTCAACTACAGAAGGACAAACCACTGTAGGCGAAACTACTCCTAAAGAATCTACATCTATTACAGAAGGATCGACTTCTTTACGGGACACTACTACAGTTTTCCCGAGTACATTAACAGAATTAATCACGACCTCCTCGTGGTGGACTTTCGCTCCTACTGTGGTTTCTTCATCTACGACGGAAGCTATAAAGACAACTCTTCCTGGTGCAACGACTATAAAACCGAATGAACCTTTCATATGTCATAGTGAAGGCCGTTTTCCGGATGTACAAAATTGCTCGTTCTATTATTTTTGCAAAGAGATAGACGACAAGCTAGTTTCTTTCCATATGGAATGTGATCCCGGTTTTCTTTTTAATCCTGAAACTAAAATGTGTGATTACAATTTGAAAGAGTGCCCTACGTACGTAACAACTTTACCACCGGATTCGTATGTCTGTGCCAGTTCTGGATTACATCCCGATACAATTGATTGCACTATGTATTACAGTTGTACCGAAATGGCCGGGGGCTTCATTAAAGAGCATTTGAAATGTCCTGGTTCTACAAAGTTCGATGCCATCTACAAAAATTGTACTCATCCTCTTTTCGCCAGGTGCGGCGGAGAGACGACCGTTAATCCAATCACGACGACACCAGAACCAACCACTGTGTTTGTGTTCAAATGTCCAGGAAGTGGTTCGTTTGCAAACCCGTTCGACTGTCAGTCATTCTATCTATGTTATCTAGTTGTAGACCATTACGAAAAGTATCTAATTCAGTGTCCTCCTTATACTAAATTCAGTGAAGAAACTAAAGGTTGTGAAAAAACAACTAATGCAAAATGTTAATCGTACTTGGAAATTTTTTTTCAACAGCCTTCAATGAGGTAGTTTTTTAATAAACACTTTTCAAGCTCTGCATAACTTACACCACTAAAAAATAGCAGAGTAAAATGCATCTTAAAGCCTTTGATTTGTAAGAATATCCGCTCTATACCAATCACATCGTTGCATTTTGAGTTCGAAAAAAAAATATTTAATGTATTGAATAAAACCTATAAAGAATGTTTTCTTATGGTAAACGGATATAATGCTGTAGCCTGTACTCTATTCGCTATTGAATAAGATTACGATGATCATATGATTTTTTGAGAAATGGAAATCTGGATGCAGAGCGAATTGCTGGCGATTCGTCTATTATTTCACTTATCACCGTTTAAAGTAAATGCACTGTTTCCAATTCTTATACAGAGAATTGTAAACTGTTTATTAAATGACTTTTTCGCTAAAACATACACATTGAAGGTAGTCTTTATGGGTCTCAGTCCAAAAATTTCCATAAAAATTGACAATAAGCTCAATTTTGCAATTTTTAATATGAAAATTGAAAATAACATTTTACTCTCCAGTTGTCACATGAAAAGATATTGGCAAGATTTGCTCGAGGAAATATTTCTATATACATTATACACCAATACATATTAGAACTTATTTTTAAAATTATTTGTCTGTTTTGAGAAATTTGTACAGATTTCTTAAAAAGAAATCATCGATCAATGTTGAAAATATTTAGAGTATTACTGAAAAGCATTTTTGCCAAACATTTTAAATTTCACTGTCATTTAAAGTCAGTGTGGAGAAAATGTCAGTTTTATAATACATATATAAAACTTTTTAACCAAAAAAAACCTCCTTCAAAAAAGCCACTGAAAAGAGGAAAATAATATAACTTTTGAGGTCTGCGCCAATTTAATAAAATATGAAGTCGGTTTAAATGAAGATATTAATTAAATTGATACTTTGTAACCGACTTCATATTTTATTAAATTGGCGCAGACCTCAAAGTTTTATTATTTTTCTCTTTTTAGTGGCTTTTTTGAAGGAAGTTTTTTTTTTGTTAAAAAGTTTTTTATTTTTTACTTTTAGTGGCTTTACAATACGTAGTTTAGTCGCTTGCCAATAGATTCACTTTTACGAACTCTTTAACTGACTTACGTTGTGTAATATTGTGTCAAAATATAACATTTACCTTAATAGAATCACACGCCGCTACTAACTTTTATAAAAATCAGCCGAACTACTGAACCGATTTAAATAAAATTTATATGGGACCAGCTTCGAGGTATGCCCTATCCAATAAAAAAAAATTTCTAAATCGGATTATAAATGACAGAATTCTGAGGTAACAAATACAACCGAATTGAGAACCATCTCCTTTTTTTAAAGTCGCTTAAAAAATATATCAAATCAAGAGTTCTTCAATATGTTAAGGGAATTTATTAATTGTTACTGAGGCCCTTAGAGTTTAGTCATAAGGATTTCCCGATGATATTATGTATATTAAGAAGATATTATTACTGTAAATTAGATTTTAGATTTAAATTCATAAAAATTAATTTATTTAAGTGTTTTAAATTATATAACTTGTTCTTTAGTTTAAACTGCTCAATATTGAATTTTTTTATGTTAAAATATTAACAGTGTTTGAAAAACACCACCGACTATTTTGAGGGCAAATTCCTTGTGTTGAAAAACGCTGTATCATTTTTGTCTTCTAAATGTAAAAATATTACCAAGTTAATAATTATTAAATTTTGAAAATATTTTATGCGTCTTATTCTAAAATAGAAATTAAAATGTATAATGGTCCTAAATTGACCAGGAAGTATTGGTGCATTCGTTTCGAAATATTTTCGGATAAAATTTCTATCAGGTTTCCATCTGGTAACATGGGTTTTCATAATCAGTACTATGTCCTGAACCTATTTCAGCAAAAAAATTTCATCAGAAAATAATTCGATACGAATGCGCTAATACTACCTGGTCCACCTTGTCTAGGACGTCGTCATCATACCTCTTCCGCCAGTGGCGGATTTGATCGTGATGGCACCTAGGCCCGTACTGATATGCCACCTTTCTTGTAATGTAGGTATATATATTATTAAGAAGGTGCCTGAACCTAAATATTTTTCCCGGGCCCTGGAAAGTCAAAATTAATTAAGTTTTCCGTCAACGAAAAATATATTTTTTATTATAACAGGGTACTTGACTAAATTTTTTTTTGTGTTATATTAGTAGAGCAGTAAATTCTGAACAAAATGACACCTAAATCACTTCATTCTGATTTCAAATTAGCTCCAAAATAATTTTTGAAATATTTATGTTAGGGACCGTTCAAGTATTACGTAACGTAGTTTTTGAAGATTTTTGACCCCCCTCCCCTGTAAGGCGCCGTAACGTTTCGCTTTACCCCCCCCAAACGTTACGTAACACCCAAGTGACCGTTTTTACCTACAAATGTCAATTATTTCGCTCAAAATACCGGAAAACCACTAAAATACCGTTACGTAACGCGCTGCTTGATCCCCCTTCCCCCCAAACTGCGTTACGTAATACTTGAACGGCCCCTTAGCCCCGCCCGCTGAAAATTGTTTTTGCTCTAGGAACCTATGACGTCATATTTTTATGGATGTACGTTTATATCTCCTAACTCGATGCTAATTATATCTGAAACAGTGAAGTGAAAAATACCGTTTTGTACCTATGTGAACATGATGTAAACCATTTAAGCTCCGTTGCTATGGATACATTCACAATTGAGAACATTTGACGTCACACGGTGTTTGAAGTCACGTGGCACATAGATTAAAAATCATGATTTTATTTATTTATTTAAATTTGTTTACGAAACTTAATTAATAAAATTAAGAAAAATCGCAGGATAGTGGACAAAATATTTGATTTATTAAATTAAATGTCCGACGTTTCGTCTATAGATTTAGACTTTTTCAAGTACATACATTTTTTATGTATGTACTTGAAAAAGTCTAAATCTATAGACGAAACGTCGTACATTTAATTTAATAAATCAAATATTTTGTCCACTATCCTGCGATTTTTCTTAATTTTATTATAATCACGATGGACACGATTTCTAATATTATTTAACAAAATTAAAAATTCTAATAACTATTTTAAAGCATAAACTTTCATTATAATAAAGTTTTGTATTTTATTTTGATCACTGTCAACTACCCTATTGAAGTAAGTTTATCATTAATATGTACAAATTGGTGATGTTTACTCTAAAAATCGATGTCGAAACATGTTTCGGCATCGATTTTTAGAGTAAACATCATAAAGTCAAAATTGGTGCATATGATGTTTACTCTAAAAATCGATGCCGAAACATGTTTCGACATCGATTTTTATAGTAAACATCATATGCACCAATTTTGACTTTCCAGCGCCTGGGTTCAGGCGCCTTCTTAATTTTGCCGCCCCTCAAATGTTGCTGCCCTAGGTCCGGGCCTAGGCCTAAATCCGTCACTGCTCCCGTACTGTCGTTGTCCTATTCTATTGCTTCTTAGATTTAGAAGTGTGCAAGTAATTCAATAATGAAGCTGTAAAAAATTTAAAAAAATAAAATATACGACTGTTTTCTTTTAGAAATCATTGCCATAAACACAATGACGTTTATTTCATTTCCATCTTTTTGGCTTTATAATGTTTATAACAAGGCCGCCTAACACTGATCGCACCGTTGCTATCAATTAACTGTCAATATTTTAATATGTTGTTACGGCGACTGTTTCAAGCATATATTTCAATTTGTAGACGAAAATGTCGGTATTAACCCCCTTGCAGAACGATATAAACACCTATTTGAGCAAGTTTCCCTCTAAGAGAAGGGGTTAATACCGGCATTTTTGTCTGCAAATTGAAATATATGCTTAAAACAGTCGCCGTAACAACATATTAAAATTTGAACCTTGAACTACCTATTAATATAAATTTCATCGGGTACATAACACGTTTAGGGTGATCTGCCACCCCTTTAATACTGACCAATCGATCTGCAAATATTATAATGGCATTATTTGGTCACCGACAAGCTATACAAACAATTTCAGCCTTGAAGCAATAATAATTGTGACCATTTTTTTGTTACATGTGGGGGGGGGGCGGTCTGCATCCCTTCCATACCGCTGTCTAGCAAAATCCCTTACACAGGGCACTTTAATATGCCTCCCTCAACATCTTCACAAAAATAAGGCCTTGAATAAATAACACCAAAAAAATGTCACTAGCTCTCGGCCTATTAGTGTTGTCCGGTAGACTTTCGTACCGTCAGAGCTTGGCTTTCCAATCGAAGAACTTACTAGTAAAACGTTCACGTTGCTATGGATACCAATAGTGAATTGTTTACATACTGCTAGCAGATTTGCGTCAGTCGTTCTTGACAAAGAAATAATAGTGATTTTTTATTCAATTATCTATATCATAAAGTAAGTTAATTATTTCTTATTAAATTAACATTACAAATTCAAATTTTATTTAAAAATTATTATCAATATAATTATTATTTTCGTTATAAAAGTACTAAAAATGGATAAAATCTATAAAAACCTGTCAAATATAAAACTTTTGCATGTGCAGTATTTCCTTGTTTTTATATTTTAATGACACAATCAAAATATAAAATCAAATGATATGTAAAAATAAAGTATATTTATGTAGAAACTGTAATTTATAATAATACTGGAAATTAAAGTTTGAGCTGACAGGTTTGTCAAAAAATTATCGCTTATAAATTATTCACCATAATATTTTTTTTATATTTTAATTTAGTAAAGACCCGTTCACAGTAGGAAATTTTCATTTCCGGCAATAAAAATTGCAGGAACATTTATTGCGTAGGGTAAATCATATTACATTGCAAATAATAACTCCAGAGCTACTTTTATCCCAACAAAAACATCTATGTAAAAAGGAGTTAAATTTTTCTTGTGAATGTCTGGACGTTAAAAATGCTCTCAGATCTAAAGTGAAAATTGACACGCGGCAGGTGGGCTTTAAGGTACAAGAAAAAAATCTCAAAATGTTTTCAAAGATTTTTTCTTGTATGTTAAAGCCTACCTGCTTGCCATTACTAGCACAACCAGAAGTAACCTAGAGATTTAGATGATCGGTGAGTGATTTCAATGACCAAATCAAGTATTTTCAAATCCGAAAGGTCGCTGAAACCAGTTTGTACACAGAAATAATAGTGAACTCGTAACCTCTGTTAGAGGAAAAAATTAAGCCGATTTTGGGTTTGCAGTGTAGAGCTAGGGAGAGGTCAAAAGTCGACTGAGTTGCTTCGGGCAGTGTCACTGAAATACAGTAATGCTGGAACGTGCAATGACGCGCTGCTAGCGAGCCGAGAAAAACAGAAGCAATTGGGCCACCTGTCTTTGTCGTACAGTCTACTAAGACTGTACAATGTACATCACGTTATTTTAAGGGTAATGCGCATGCTCAGAAGAGTGAAACAAAGACGGGTGGCCAAGTTAATCGCTCTATAAGTCTGCGTGCGCCTGCCATTAACTTACTCACGAACTTCACGGCATACTGTAGAAGTAAAGATGGCGACGCAAACGAACTGTCAATTTTTTTTGAAAATGAAGTGAAAAGTAGGTAGTTTGTAATTGGTAAGGCAAAAATACCATATATATCTCGTGCGCAATGGTATTACGACTCGTGTGACTGTAAAAAGTCGCTATCGCTCATTTTTACATACTGTCATCACTCGTCGTAATATACTCCATTACACTTCTAGATATACAATTTACTAAATTCTAAGTCTTCATGGTTTCCGGGCTTGTAGGCCATGGTCCGGTGGTATTTCTACCTGACGTTTCGTCTTCGAAGAAACCCGAGCCATAAACAGAACGTTGAGTTATTACCCACGAATATACAGAGAGGCCATAGAAATACAAAAACACACACAGAATTTCAACCGAAAAGATGAAGGCCTCAATCTCAGTAAAACCTGGACACCAGTACTCCGACATACAAAACCAATGACCAATCGTACAAGGACGGATACGACCGAGTAGAGAACTCACCCCCACCACTACACACTGCGCAGTTGACCAATTACAGAGAAACGGACTACGACCGAACAGAGAACACACTGGTACTAGGCATAAAAGAAGGGAGGACACCAATTACTGACACACTGACCTGTGAGCCGCCAAGGAGGATACTTCGACCGCTGCCACATCGCCTTTGAGAATGTCTACCGCAGTTGTAGACGAAACGTCAGGTAGAAATACCACCGGACCACGGCCTACAAGCCCGGAAACCATGAAGACTTGGAACAATGCCGGCCGTGAAAGCTTGCACACCTGAATCTACTAAATTAATTCAATGTGCAGTTAATGGCCCCACATAACGCCGAAGCGCCAGATGGAAACTACGAGCAAGGCACCGAGCCTCCTTACAGCACTTCGTCTACATCGACATCGCCTGCTGGGTCAGACAACGAGAACGGCGACGGTGGTCATGTCAATAACTCGGACGCAATGAACGAAACGCAGTCGGATTCTAGCATTACAATTAGTGAGGCCTCGTCGTCCGGTTTATTGAGATATAAACTTGTTGAATTACCTGTGCCTAAAACGTTAAAAGAATTTTTAGTAAGCACCGTACGTTTCCAAGTCTTCATGGTTTCCGGGCTTGCAGGCCGTGGTTCGGTGGTATTTCTACCTGACGTTTCGTCTACAACTGCGGTAGACATTCTCAAAGGCGATGTGGCAGCGGTCGAAGTGTTCTCCTTGGCGGCTCACAGGTCAGTGTGAGCCGTGACCTGTGAGCCGCCACATCGCCTTTGAGAATGTCTACCGCAGTTGTAGACGAAACGTCAGTTAGAAATACCACCGGACCACGGCCTACAAGCCCGGAAACCATGAAGACTTGGAACAATGCCGGCCGTGAAAGCTTGCACACTTGGATAAGCACCGTACATTATTTGACTATTTGTTTTAGCTTATGCTGGGTTTCTGATACGACTTTTAAAAGATAAAAAAGTACATACTTTTATAGTACAATTAGCATTGAAATTTACCCCTATTTTTAATTGCAGACATATGGGTGTTTTACAATGTTGTCCTCAAATGGGGGCCATTCTCAAAATGTTGTAACATAGTCATGCTCAAAATCAACAGCATCATGTAATAACTCTATGCTGAGTTTTTCGTACAATTTTATTTTTTAATCGCGCTGTTAAATGACGGTTGCTATGGCAACGATCAACAATTTACCAACATGAAAACGCAGCAACCAATGAACACGTAGCAATCAAAATTAAACAGCGTGATTAAAAAAACAGTCTGTTAAAATTGTACGATAAACGCAGCATAAGTCGCCAATTGGAAATTTAATATTGTTTGCATCATAGAAACATGCAAAATATTCATTCAGTCGAACAGACATTTCTCATTTTCAAATTCTTTTAACCCGCGTCTAATTAATTAACAATCGTTTGTAGGCACTTTTGTTAGAATTATTATTGAATCCTCCTCGGCTTCTAATAGCGCTGAAATGTTTTCTAAAACCTAACATAATTTATACAATGTTAAGTATTGTTTCTAATACCTAAAGATCTAAGTTGATTAAATAGTTCAATTAAATGACATCCCCAAGGACTTGAACCCAAAACTCCCAGTTTACGGGTTCAATTGTTAAGTGAATAGATACGTTGTGGATATTAGGGGTTTAAATCGTTTGATATGAATCCAATAGAATCATCGCTAGATACTTTGTTGATCATGATTGAATGAAATAAATACACAACACTTGAAAAAATTTTACACATTTATTAATCTCAACTGAAGTTTTAGTTAGATCGTTGAGATTAATAAATGTGTAGAATTTTTTTAAGTATTGTGTATCTACTTTATTAAATTGTTTGATTTAGTTATTTATCTATTGTGTTAAAGTATTTGTAATTTTAGTGTGAAACACTTAAAACCGAGGAGTTAGAACCAGTAGAAGAAGTCCAGCTGCGAGTTCTCTCCAGCGAAGTAAGTCTTCAACGACTTCATATTCATTTACCAAACCTGAAGACTCTTAATTTGCACGGAAGCTATTTACTGTCGGTTAGAGATCTCGGATGCAATTTAATGGGACTCAGAGTTCTGCATATAACAAAATGTGATCTGGATTCCCTTGATGGCATCCAGGCACTCACCGGTTTGGAAGAATTATATGCTGGAATGAATCGAATTGAAGACTTAGCACCATGCGCCACTTTAGCTAATATAAAAATTATTGACGCGAAACAGTAAGTTAGAATTTAATGTTTTATATTACTTACTAATATCTAGATCAATCTCCTAGATGGAAAGCGCATATATCCCAACTTTGTCAAAAACTTAACTCAGCCATTTATGCTATAAGAAGGGTTTCGGATGTTGTATCCATTGATGCTGCACGAACAGTATATTTCGGGCTATTTGAGTGTTTAATAAGCTATGGTGTATTGCTATGGGGAAACTCCACTGATTCGAACAGTCTTTGTACTTCAAAAGAGAGCCGTTAGGGCTATGGCTAGAGGCTCAGCTAAAGAGCATTGTAAACCAATTTTTATTAATTACAAAATAACTCTGCCATCATTGTTTATTTTTCACGCATTATTGTATGTCAAACAGAATATGATGAACTTTAGCTGTAGCTCTAACGTCCACTCTTATAATGTAAGATACAAATATAATCTTAGATTACCACCTCATAGATTACAAAAAACACACAGCAGTTTTGTCTGCATGTCCATTACTTTATTTAATAAAGTAATGGACATTTTGTAAAAATACATGTCTAAAGGTGTTCTACCATCTGTGAAAAATCCAGCTCCTTGGGAATTATTTGCGACATCGGGTGTTTTTTTCTTTTCATTTCCTGGGCTAATATTTGTACAGTGACAGACCGGCGCGGTTAGAGTTACGACTGACAAGGAAGTATTCCTCTCTTTCCATAGACATATCTCTCTTTATCTATGCGTGGACATATTATGTTCTGGCTTTGACGTCATCATAATATGGCGGCTAAGCTCAGCCGTTTGAAATTAACACATTTTTTTTATTCTTGTTTGCAATTAAGAGGGAGGATATAAGAACGAAAAAGTTGGTTTACATTATTTGTTTATGTATGAGGAATAACACACACTGTTCAAAATTATCAAATTTTGATACGCAGTACGACCCTATTAATAAATTCGAATAGAGTTCTTACGTATTTTCTAGTGGATCATTATAATTTCATGATTTCCATTTGTTTTTAATTGGACTATTTTGATTAGCACCTGGGATTGTCAATAATGGCATCCCTTAAAATATGTTGAACCTAGCTAACCATAGCGCGTGATTGAGCTACGGTTTGCTGGTTTAAAATTGTATTGTGAATGTAAATTATTTCACCATTTTTGAATTTCAGAAATGCAGTTGGTAATATTCATTCCATTGGATTTTTGTCAATGTGCACACAGCTTTGTCATCTCAATTTAGAAAAATGCATAGTGACAATGGTTCCTGAATATCGACTGATAATCAAATATTTCTGTCCCAGCTTATTGTCACTTGATGGGGAATCATATGATCCTAATGGTGAGTAACGAAAACTTTCCACGCATTTCATTGTTTTGTCTTTTGAGTTAGAAATTTGAAACTTTGTAGGGTTAGATAATCAATAGGGGGACACAACTTGACATAGATGTCGACTGTCGAATCGTTATGCCGCCCTTAACTCCCCCCCCCAGCAGACATAACTTTGTTATTTTAAGTAACATCCTGTATTTTTTTTCAAGGAATTCAGAAAAAGGGGCTCATTTTCAGCATTTTTTGTATATTTTCTGAAATATCCGAGATCAAAGTTGGAGAAATTACCATTAAAACTTAATAACAAAACAACTTCACGAATTTCCACAACTCATTCGATGCCTATTAAAAATATTAGTTATAATATGATTATTTTTTATTACTTTTTTATGCAAAAGATGCTCTAAATAAGGTTTTGTCAATTTATCTATCTCTATCGTGTCGTTTTTTCGTTTCATCACTAATTCACGAACTTACTCTCACTATAGAAGTTTCACTTGATTGAAATTTTGTTTAAGTTAACTACGCTGCGGCTGTTAACGGTTTTCCGATTAATTCTCAATCGGATGACTCGTCGGACACAAGCAGCGAAGACGAATTGCTACCTGCAAAGTGCAACGATAAAACAGAAGAAAGCGAAACAAATGGTCAGAGTTTAAATGACGACAACCGTAATTCAGCCGGAAAAGACCTTTGTCTCGACACGAAAGCTGAACACATATCCGAATTTCTTATTGAAAAGAAACTTCAAGCGGTATTTTTATTATTATTTTTACTCATTTGAGCTAAAAAGATTTCCATATTATTTATATGGGTTCTCTTTGAAGAATAAAACATATCAATCTAACTGCTTATCCAAATGTTCTATAATACACTATTCATCTGTATAAAAACACAACTATTATTAAATATGATTTTTTCCTTTTTAGTACAGTTCAATAAAAGCTTGTCTTTAAAAAATCTTTTTTACTAATACTTATTTCATTTAGATATTAATATTCAAGCAAGCGAGCAAAGCGAGTGAGTAATGTACTAATATTATTCAAGCGAACGAGCGAAGCGAGTGAGTAATGTAATAATATTCAAGCGAAGCGAGTGAGTAGTGTATTAATAATATTCGAGCAAGTGAGAAATGTATTAATAATATTCGAGCGAACGAGCAAAGCGATTGAGCAATGTATTAATAATATTCAAGCGAACGAGCGAAGCGAGTGAGTAATGTAATAATACTTAAGCGAACGAGCGTAGCGAGTGAGTATTGTATTAATAAAATTCGAGCGTACGAGCATAGCGAGTGAGAAACGTATTAATAATATTCGAGCGAACGAGCGAAGCGAGTGAGTAATGTAATAATAATTATCAAGCTAACGAGCGAACCGAGTGAGTAATGTATTAATAAATCATAAATTTCATAGCATCCGGGCGAACCGGACCGGGCTGCTAGTATATTAATAAAATTCGAGTGAACAAGCAAAGTGAGTGGTAATGTATTAATAAAATTCGAGTGAATAAACACCACCAGCCCGGCTTCGCTTCGCAGGAGGAGAATTTCTCGCGGGGGGATAATAAGTAATAAATTCATTGCATCTGGGCGAAACCGTACTGGGCCTAGTCTGTATTATTATTTATTTGCCCATTGAAGAATTTTGCAAATTATCATTTATTTTGCCTTGTATCCCGTTCTCCGTAAGTAAATAAACAATACTCACTAAGTAAATACAATGCTCACTCGCTACGCTCGTTCGCTTAAGTATTATTACATTACTCACTCGCTTCGCTCGTTCGCTTGAATATTATTAATACATTGCTCAATCGCTTTGCTCGTTCGCTCGAATATTATTAATACATTTCTCACTTGCTACGCTCGTTCGCTCGAATATTATTAATACACTACTCACTCGCTTCGCTTGAATATTATTACATTACTCGCTCGCTTCGCTCGTTCGCTTGAATAATATTAGTACATTACTCACTCGCTTTGCTCGCTTGCTTGAATATTATTAATACATTACTCACTCGCTTCGCTCGTTCGCTCGAATATTATTTATACATTACACACTCGCTTCGCTCGTTCGCTCCTGGGTGGTATGAATTTATGATTTATTAATACATTACTCACTCGCTTCGCTCGTTCACTGCCGAGTGCTACGGATATATGATTTATTAATAAATTACTCACTCGCTACGCTCGTTCGCTCCCGGTGGTATGAATTTATAATTTAATAATATATTACTCACTAGCTTCGCTTGCTCGCTCCAGTTATTATAGCTGTTAGTTAGTCTCGCTAAAACTCAAAAACGACTTGACCGATTTTAATTTTTTTCTTTTTAAACCACCCCTCTATTAGAGGGAACAAAACAAAAAAAATTATTCAACTCGGTCAAGCCGTTTTTGAGTTTTAGCGAGACTAACGAACAGCAATTCATTTTTATTATATAGACTACTCACTCGCTTCGCTCGAATTCCGCTAAACTATATGAAATACACTCATTTGTGGAAACGACTCGAGCGCCACCTATTGTGAAATGGTTGTACTAATTCAGAAACCATCGCGAGGGTGCGCACAACAACTCACCAAAGTTTAATCGCAATCAATCGAATGAATGGTATAGGAACGCATACGGGACGCAAATTTCCGTTCCCTATACATACTGGTGACCGAAGTCACGAAATCGTATAGGAAATGAAACTTGCTTTACCTCTACGAACCCTATACGATTTAATGACCTACTTGTCAATATATTACTATTTAGAGTAATTGTGATTAAACAGAGCGTGGTTTCAATAGTTGTTTTATTCAGAAAGTATTTGGTTACAATATTCCGTTAACAAAAAGTAAATATCTATTTTGTATTCAGTACAATCATAATTTTTATAACACATCGAACTTAACCATGACACGCGTTGTCTACTAATCATGTTTTACTTGCTTCACACTGATCTGTGTGTTTTGGTTCCAATACCAACTTACACCACGAAAAATACCTTATTGTTACTAACACCCTCCCTCAATAAAATTTTTCTTGGTGTTGAAAATTCTAGACTTAAATTTTTCAAACAAACTTTTACCTAGTGGTTTTGTGAACAGGTCAGCTAACTGTTCATTTGTACACAGATACTCAACATTAATTATGCCCTTATCTAATTTCTCTTTGATAAAATAATGCTTAATTTCTAGATGCTTTATTCTCATATTTCCTGGATTATGTGCTATTTTAATTGCTGACTGATTATCTTCATACAATGTAATACAATCAATGTCAATATTGAATTCCAAAAGCAAACCTTTAAGCCAACAAGCTTCACTGGTAGCCGCACTTAAAGCTACGTATTCAGACTCGGTGGTCGACAATGCAACCGATTGTTGCTTTTTAGAACACCATATGACAGTACAGTTAAATACCTTAAAACAATATCCTGTTGTTGAGGTTCTATCTAGGGGGTTACCTCCCCAATCTGAATCTACAAACCCCATACAATTTTCCGAGTTAATTACAAATACAAGATTTAACTTTAAGGTGCCCTTTATATATCTGAGAACTCTTTTTAATGATTTCCATAAATCTTCACTAGCGCATGATTGATATCTGCTTAGGATACTTATGCTTAAAGACAAATCAGGTCTAGTACACAACATTATATACATAAGTGACCCTATTAACTTTCTGCATCTATTTTCTATTTCATTACTTTCAGATTTATCTCTTTTTAACATTTTATGCTGAAAATTTATTTCCATCGGGGTGATTGCAGGTTTACAATTTTCCATACCATACATTTGTAACAATTTTTCTAGGTACATAGTTTGACTTATATTTGTTTCACCTGCTTCTAAATTTTGTGTAATTTTCATACCGAGATAGTATTTGACATGACCGAGGTCTTTCATTTTAAAATTTTTACATAGTACATTTTTTAACATTTCTATCTCTGTTCTACTGTTTCCAAAATACAATATATCATCAACGTACAAAAGCAAAAATATTTTAACATTTTCAATACATTTTGTATATAAGCAACAGTCTCTAGTTGACTTAGTATAGCCTTCCAAACAAATTACATTATCAAAAGTTTTATTCCAATACTTTGGTGACATTTTAAGTCCATATATTGACTTATTTAATTTGCATACAATATCTTTGTTACTTTCAGGGTCAATGCCCTCTGGAAGTTCTAAATAAACTTCTTCTTCAATTTTACTATTCAAAAATGCACTACGTACATCCATTTGATATACTGGCAAATTAAATTTTGTGGCTATTGCTATGAACACTCTGAAGGTATTCAACTTAGCGACTGGTGCATACATGTCATACAATTCATTGTCAATTTTTTGTTGAAAACCACGGGCAACAAGCCTGGCTTTAAACTCATTTTCACCTTTTTGTTTAAACACCCATTTACTTTCAATCACTTTTTTATCAACAGGCCTTTGCACTTCACACCACGTATCATTTTCACGTAACACTTTTAATTCTTCGTACATAGCCTGCTTCCAGTTTTCTGCATTTTTACTCGATATCGCTTCTTCATACGTAGTCGGATCTTCTACAAATGTGAAGAAACTCATATCCGTGTTCATGACATAATCTTCAGTCCACGTTGGTCTTCTTATTATTCTTCTGTTTCTTTCAATTTGTTGATTTTCTTCTCTATCGTTGTCTTCTGAACCATCTGAGCTCACGGTTTCAAAATTTTCGATTTCATTATTTTCTTCTTCATATTTTTCTTCTTCTGAATTATCTTGTTCATTCGTATCTTGAACATTCTTCGTTATTTGATTTGTTGGTACTTCAATTATGTCCCGTACGATTTCAACTTTATTTGAATCCGGAAAGAACACTCTGTAACCTTTCGTATCCTCTCCATATCCAACCAAGATTCCCTGTTTGCTTTTCGGGTCAAGCTTTAATCTTTTTTCTTTAGGTATTTGTACCGCTACAGTAGATCCAAAAACTTTGAACACATTCAAATCTACCGTTTTCTTGAACCACAATTCAAATGGCGTTTTTTCATTTATCGGACTCGGTCCGGATCTGTTTATTGTGAATACTGCCATATTTACCGCTTCGGCCCAAAAAGATTTATCCAAATTTTTGCTGTGAATCATAGTTCGAGCTGCCTCAACTAATGTTCTATTATCTCGTTCAACTCGACCGTTCTGCTGCGGTGTGTACGCAACAGTCGTTTGATGCTGTATACCAAGATTTTGTGTAATCTTTTCTAATTCTTTATTTATAAACTCCTTACCATTATCTGACCGTAACATCTTGACTTTATTTCCCGTCTGATTTTCTACTAGCTTTATGAATACCTCAATTTTCTTTGTGACTTCATACTTATGTTTCAAAAAATAAACAAACCGATATGACGAGTAGTCATCTTTAAGTAAAAGGTAATATCGTGCTCCTCCAAGAGATGTTGTTTCAAAAGGACCACATACATCCATATGTATCAACTGACACGTCTCTGTAGCTCTCGATTTGCTTGTTGAAAACGGTTTCTTGCACTGTTTTCCGATTAGACAGTCACCGCAAAACTGTTTGTTTTCTTCACTAACATATTTCACTTCGTTTTGTTTTAAAAAACTTTTAACATGGTCAAAATTTTGGTGTGCCAGTTTACAATGCCACTCTGATAGAGTTTCACTTACATTACAGTTTGATACTTCGAACATGTCACTTTTATTTGACATATTTTTATTTTGTTTAAATTCCATTTTATACAGATTTCCCGATCTGACAGCTCGTGCACAAATCCGATTATTGTTGTCTTTTAGTTCACATATATTTTTGTTTGCAATCAGATTTATATTTTTATCCAAAACACAACTTAATGAAAGTAAATTCCATTTCATCTCTGGTACGTGCAGTACGTTTGTCAATTCAGTTTTTATCCACTTTTCACCGTTCCATGCATCAAGAATTATTGTTCCTCTACCGACTGCATCCAATAAATAACCGTCACCGATTTTAACCTTTTTATACACGGACAGTTTTTTTATTGTTTCAAATTTACTTGCGTCACCACACATGTGCTCGCTTGCCGCACTATCGAGATACCAGTCCTGACTATATGTGTCACCTACACACGCGATTACTTCTTGTGCGAGCTTTTCTGAAATGTTTACTATAACAAACGCATTCGACACGTCACTTTCTTTATTTTTATCTTCCCTTTGTTTTTCTTTACGCTTTCTCGTCCAACAATCAGCGATTCGATGACCAGCCTTCTTGCAATAAAAACATTCTTGACCATTTCTCTTGCTGGATTCTTTATTTGGGCAATTTCGAGCTATGTGCCCCTCCCTCTGACAGCTATAACATTTTATTTGTTTTTCGCTTCTTCCAATTTGAGATTTTCCCGCCAATGCTGTCGTGGCTTCATTTGACTTCATACGCTCTTCTTCTATTAATAGTCTTGATATCAATTCTTGAAAAACTTGATTTTCACTTGGCACTGACTCCCAAGCGGAGACGAAATGTTTAAACGGTTCAGGTAATGACATTACCACTTTCGTCATTAACATTGTTTCTGAAATATCTTCATTGACTTGTTTTAATTGATTTCTGATCTCTTCGAGCTGAGATACGAACGTCGACACACTGCCGTCTTTGAATTCTAGTGAGAAGAACTTTTGCTGTAGTAGATGTACGCTCACCTTTGACTGCATCTCATAAATTGATTTCAATTTTATCCACATACTATGCGATGTTTCACAGGATAACAAATGCGTTAGTGGACCAGGTTCCATTCTTGTAACTAAAATTTCTTGTGCTTTTGCATCGTCTTGTTGCCATTTTACACGTGCTGTAACCTGTTCCGCTCCGTTTCCTTCTGGCTTTGGTGTAACACCATTTACAATTTCGAACAGCCTTTTCGATTTCAGAACAACGGACGTTTGAAATTTCCACACTATCCAATTTTCTCCAGTAAACTTAACTGTAGCTTGTGTCTGCTCCATTTTTCCAACTCTTAACTATTTACTTTACGAATCGCGTGCCGATTAATAATTTTTATTGCGCGCCAAAAAAAACAAACTACAATGGCCGCCTCGCGTCTATTTTACTTTCCACACTAACCTTTCTGATTTAACAACCTTTGTGGCCTGGGCCCATAACCTGTGATTAAACAGAGCGTGGTTTCAATAGTTGTTTTATTCAGAAAGTATTTGGTTACAATATTCCGTTAACAAAAAGTAAATATCTATTTTGTATTCAGTACAATCATAATTTTTATAACACATCGAACTTAACCATGACACGCGTTGTCTACTAATCATGTTTTACTTGCTTCACACTGATCTGTGTGTTTTGGTTCCAATACCAACTTACACCACGAAAAATACCTTATTGTTACTAACAGTAATATTCCCAATAGATTAGTATCAAACGCGCTTGCAAGTAAAAATATGTTATATTAGTACATATAATGTAATAAACAAATACAAGGAACGGACATAACATGCTACTTTAGTATATCTGATTTAATAAACAATACAAATAAAAGAAATGAAAAAATGTGCAATGCATGAATTAAGTTTAAATATATGATTTGGCATGAGGTTTATTTGCTAAGATATTCTCGATTAATTTCCTTTGTCTTTTCTTTTTCCTTGCTTTCTTTATGCGACCAGCCTGTAATGATGTTGATCCCTTGTAATTACCTCTTCTTCGTGCAATTGCCGTTGGTTGCACTTTAATTTTTCTTCCATTACCATGTTTACTCGCCAAGTAAGATCCGAAAAAGGCTAATAAGTAATAATTGTAATAAAATTAAGAAAAATCGCAGGATAGTGGACAAAATATTTGATTTATTAAATTAAATGTACGACGTTTCGTCTATAGATTTATGTACCCTATCTTATGTTAATTGCTATGGTTAGTAATTAATATTAATTTTCATAAATATTGTTATTTTTATGTATGTACTTGAAAAAGTCTAAATCTATAGACGAAACGTCGTACATTTAATTTAATAAATCAAATATTTTGTCCACTATCCTGCGATTTTTCTTAATTTTATTATTATCACGATGGACACGATTTCTAATATAAAAAAAAGCTAATAATTGTGATGGAGTTTCAATATTTTCCAGCCTATCGTTAAACGGCAAAATGGCTGACGACACGACGCGCGCGCAGGCACGAAATCGTATAGGGTTTGTAGCGCCGGAACAATTTTCGTTTCCTATACGATTTCGTGACTTCGGTCACCAGTATGGATAGGGAACGGAAATTTGCATACGGGACAAACAAAGAAACATTCATTTTTAGGGTTCCGTACCAGAAAGGAACCCTATTGACTATTGTTGTGTCAAGTTTTCACCCGGCGAGTTTTCACGTTTTATATTATAAATAAACTAGCGGCCCCGTCCGGCTTCGCCCGGGTGCAATACACTACTCACTCGCTTCGCTCGTTCGCTTGAATATTGTAAATACACTACTCACTCGCTTCGCTCGTTCGCTTGAATATTATAATTACATTACTCACTCGCTTCGCTCGTTCGCTATATATATAAACCTTCCGTGAAAAAATATCTAACTGTTGGTGAAAACCACATCAAAATCCGTTGCGTGGTTCAGGAATTACATTACTCAATCGCTTCGCTCGTTCGCTTTCTCACTCGCTACGCTCGTTCGCTTATATATAAACCTTCCGGGAACAATTCCGTCATACATGATTTTTGCGTAACTTTAACCGTTTACGCAGCGCACGCAACGGAAGCTCTCAAAAGGAATATTTTTTTCCGTTTTTGCAACATTTTTCATTGATGCTAGCCTTCCTCTATAAATGGACTATCCAACACAAAAATAATTTTTCAATTCGAACCAGTAGTTCCTAAGATTAGCATTTCAACCAAACAAACAAACTCTTCAGCTTTATAATATTAGTATAGATGAATCGTGTGTGAAAACTTTCCGAGTGAAAACTTGGCACCCACTTAGATCTCAATTCTTTTTTCGGCGAAGCTGTTTTTTGTACCGAAGTTGCACTTAAATTAATACTATTTTACAGATTGTTCCCGTTAAAAATGGATTGCTGCCACCAATCAACACGAGTGCTTCTAAACGGCCAATAACATCAGACGGTTTGTTTTCCCGAAACTTAGCGTCCGTTTCAACTCAACAGCGTCCGTGGACGGCAGGAAGTTCTCAAAATAAAAACAATGAATGTAAATGTTTTTGAATTTTATTCTACTGCCTTATAGATATTAATTATCAGTAATATTTAGTGATTTTTATTGCAAGCAACTCATGAATGTTCACGAAATGTTAACTTCAATAGTATGATAAATAAAGCCCGACCGAAATCCAATTTTTTAGCCGAAGCCCAAGAGCTATTGTATAATACTAATAAGACGTAATAACCTTTCGAAGTGAAAGCTGAACGAACAAAAAAATTTATAAAAAAAATAGAACCTCCTTCAAAAACAGCCACTAAAAAGAGGAAAATAATAAAATTTTGAGGTCGGTGCCAAGATATTATTGATTACTAAACTAAAAAGAAAACTGCTGAACCGATTTGAGTTAAATTAATGTGGAACCACCCTATTAAATAGAAAAAGAATCATCAAAATCGGTTAACGATAAAAATCAGGGGCTTAAGAATAGCCGAGCGTGTGGCAAAGCCGTTATTTATGTGGCATTTCCATGACTTCTCCTATTAAAAGCCCTTACTTCTCATGTTCTAATCGAGGAAGTAGTAAAAAGTTTCAATTGAATTTGCAATTTATTATAAAAAATAATGAATAATATTGAAAATATGAACTGGTACTAGACCCAAAAAACCATATCTATTGGTGGCCTTTAAAAAAATAGTATTGCTTCTCCAAGTCTTCATGGTTTCCGGGCTTGTAGGCGGTGGTCCGGTGGTATTTCTACCTGACGTTTCGTCTACAACTACGGTAGACATTCTCAAAGGCGATGTGGCAGCGGTCGAAGTGTCCTCCTTGGAGGCTCACAGGTCAGTGTGACGAAACGTCAGGTAGAATTACCACCGGACCATGGCCTACAAGCCCGGAAACCATGAAGACTTGGAACAGTGCCGGCCGTGAAAGCTTGCACACCTGGATAGTATTGCTTCTGTCTTAAAGTATTAGGATGCATATTTAAAACCCTAATTAGATTTCCTGTTTTAGTGGCGAGTAATGTGAAGATAACAAATCAACGCATTTGTCTACCACCGCTAAAAAATAGAGCTTGTGTACTACCAAATATTGGATCACCATCAACCGAAAGTGGGACTACTAGCAAAAGTAATGAAATACTAGAGCGATGTCGATCTTGCGATCCGGCGCTTGAAAATACTGACTCGGAAACGCTGCTTAGTGAATCACGGAAATGGAGAGAAAACAGTGCTTCTCACAGAACAAAGCACATATAACCTACAAAATCTTCAAATCAACTATTATTATTTTTTAAATGCATAAATTTGTAATTTTCGGTTACTTAATAAATAAAAAATATTTTCGATCATAAGTTTTTCGATGGATTTTTAATAGTATATTGTGCAACTAGTGTACTTAAAAATCTTTATACATCAGGCGCGATGTTTTCAGCACGAGTAGTAGACGAGCACGCACGAGCCTTGGCGAGTGCGTATTTGCGAATCGCATACGAGTGCAGAAAACATCGCGCCTGACGCATAAAGATTTAGCACACGCGTTTCACACTATACTTTATTCAACACATGCATGGTTTTAGAGTTTTATTGAATTAATGTCAAACGCCGTAGATTCACTGACAGCAGTACATCTCATTCTAAAAACATTGGCCTTGATACAATATTTATTTTCTTCATTACCAGGAACCATATTTGAATATAGAATCGAAAAGAGTCACATAGTTCATTATGTTACGCATTTTTCAGGTGTTTTTCATGTATGTGTTGAATAAAGTAGGGATGTGAAAAAATAATCGATTATGGAAATAATCGATTAAAATCGATTTTTTTTAAAGTAAAAATCGATTTTTATACGCGATTTTAATATTACAAATAATCGATTTTTTTTATAATGAAAAATCAATCATAGTCGATTTTTCATCTGCCACCCCCCGACATTTAAGTCTGGTCTTTTATAACCCGGAGCGCGTCATCTGTATGACGTATGTATGTACTTATTATGTAAAATAGTTTCATATCGATATCCTTCCAATTGTTTTCATTCATTAAAGAGTAAAAATAATTAGTTTTACTAATTAAAATAAAAGTATGCAATTTTTCGAAAAATAGAAAAAAATCGATTTTTCCACAAAAATCGATTATTTCTTTAAAAATCGATTTTTTACAAATCGATTTATATTGAAAAGAGAAAAATCGATTATTAAATAATCGATTTTTTTTACTCAATGTCACATCCCTAGAATAAAGATTATGTGCAACGCGTGTGCTAAATCTTTATGCGCCAGGCGCGATGTTTTCAGAACTCGTATGCGGCTCGCAAATACGCACTCGCCTACTACTTGTGCTGAAAACATCGCGTCTGAAGCATAAAGATGTATTTAGCACACTAGTTGCACAATATATACTATTATTTAACTTTCCATTCCGTATATGGCTGTTTCAAATCTTGCGACTGATTTTTCACCCATTTCCCGTTATCCAATTGAGTTGAAATTTTGCACACATGTGTAGTTCCGATGACAATACAATATTATGGTCACTAGCTGACCGACCCGGCTGTCGTCCGATCCGGATGCAATCCGCACTTTTGAATTTTAGCAGGTAAAAGGTTGAGCTCCCGTAACGTTTCAGTGGCGCCACTACTAGGCGGGGACTGGGAAGACCGTATTTATTATCAAAACTATAGTTACGCTAATGTGGTCTCCTCACAACGCCACTGGTGAGAGTACAAAACACCTTGTATCTCGCTTAGCTGACATTTTTGGACTTACGTTGATTAAAGCTTTTCGCATTATTTTTCAGTATTCTATCTACTATCGAAGTTTGTTACACTCGTTATAGATCGTACCTAAATGTACCTGCAGTGTAGGCATCATTAAATGCCTGTATAAAACAATATTATAAATTGACAAATTTAAAATTTTGTTATAACTCTAATAAATTGCGGTTTGTTGGACAGTCTGCCCTATGTTTTTCTGAAGATTTTTTCGTCAAAGTAACCGTTTATTATTTTTTTTTTGCCATACTCACTACAAAATAGCTACTTTCGATGTATGTATTTAACAGGCAGGTGTGCGGAAAATGGTTTACTTTCTGCACTAGCGCAGAAAATAACGGTTGCCATAGCAACTTGTTTATTCGCTCTATAAGGAAGGAAAGATGGCGACGCAAATGAACTGTCAAAATTTTTTGAAAATGACCTGAAAAGTAGGTATTTTGTAGTGGGTATGGGAAAAAATACCATATATGTCTCGTACGTAATGGTATTACGGCTCGTGTGACTGTAAAAACTCTCTGTCGCTCGTTTTACATACTATCATCACTTGCCGTAATATGCCCCATTACGTATCTAGACATACAATCTACTATTTTTATTGTAAATTATAGACGCGTCGACAACTTAGGTCATTAGCGTCTTGATTACATTAAATGACAACTCACTTAAAAGTAAATTACATCACAAAACATCCGTAAGCGGAAGCGGGATTCGAACCCACGACAGTCTGAAGTAATTATAAGATACTCGCCACGACACAGATCGAAATTCAAATTTCAAACGTAAAGCACTTTTTGCGATACAAGTTGTATGTCGCCTCGCGTGCTTGGAATGCATCCTTTATTGCTCAATGCTCACCCGACTACCAATTCATGGTGGTAATTTCCAAGTTGCTACCAACGAAATTTCCTTTTTACCCTCCTATGCATAGTATGCAGTTTTCGACGTATGCTTCCTTTATGTTGGCATTTCTTATCTGTGTTTATTGTAAAATGTCAAAATTGTCAAATATCTGAATGTGCCGTTTTTGTGTTAAATGACACTTAATTAGTATTTAAGTAAATAATTTCTCAGTGATTTGTGTGTTTTCTAAAGTTTCTCAGTTTGTGTTTAATCATTAAACAAAATGGAACAAGATGTAATACAAAATATCTTAGCCGGAGATAAACATGCTCTTCATATTTTTTTAAATACTGTAAGTACCTAATCGGACATTTTTTTAATTTAATAAAGTCTTGTTTTTCTTTTATTTGATTATCAACACTTTGTTTATAAATCCTTATTATCTTCTGATATGCGTTCTTCCGCTCCGTCAGTTGCATATAATTTTTTTTTGTATTTGACAAAAATAAAATTTTTGGTAAATTACCTCTTCTATCTAAACGTCTCATGCACATTCAAGCATACATGATTTTTATTGCGATTTCGCAAACACATACTTATAATGATGGATAAGCATCAATCTTAGATTAGATTAGAAAAAGGGCGTAAGGCAAGCCTCGTCGACAACGCGACCTTAATAGATTGTGTAAATTATAGACGTGTCGACAACTTAGGTCATTAGCGTCTTGAATACATTAAATAACAACTCATTTAAAACTAAATGACATCACAAAACATCCATGAGCGGAGGCTGGTTTGGAACTCACGACAGTCCGATCCAGAGGCCGCGACGTTAACCACTGGACCACACTGTCCTCGTCAGATTTACTGCTGAACGATGGTAGCTCATTCCGCAATTTCGTCAGACTAACAAAATCTGATTTCGAGTAATTTCTTTGTTTGGTAGTCCCTAAAATCTCCAAAAAGAATACAAACTACCGTTCCGCTGTTGCGGTTCGACGCCACTTGTTGAACCACTGCACTGTCCAGACTGAGTGATGGGCTTGAGAATGGCCTAGCGTGTAGCAATGCTGTTGTTTACATGGCGTTGCTATGGTTCCTCTATTACAAGTTCCCGGGTTCTAGCCTGAGAGCTGGTAAAAGTGTCAATTGGATTTTCAATTTATTATTAAAAAAATTTATGAATTGAAAATATGAATTGTTGCTAGGCCCAAATAACCTTAGCTGTCGGTGGTATTTAAAACACAATTTCAGACTGAGTGATGTTTTCCATTTGAATTGGAAAATATGGATACAAGCAACAGTCAACAAATTTCTGTGATGTCATGTCGGCCGATACTGACGAGTATCCATCAACTTGTTGCTAGTTGACAGAATACATGTGGATGACATGAATATGAACATGTTGCCAACTAGTCCGGGAGTTTGCGTTGCAAATGAAAAAGTCATAGTAAGCCGGCTGATTTTGATATCGATAGTTGATCTCGTACAACTAATCAGTAAACCGACCGTCAGCTGCTCAAGTGGCGGTGGGTTTGGGTGTGAGAGGCTGCGAAAATGGTAAAAAAAATTTTTTTTAAGTAATAGTACGCCGGCTGAAACTTGTTTTTATAAATAGTTGACATCATTGTGAGTTGAAAAATAATCGTCAGCTGCATCGTGGAAGGGGGATTGTGCGTCAGCTGGTCGCATGAACTTGTAAAAAAACACGTAAAATATTGCGCATTTCACTTTTTTACACTGACAGCAGCTGAGACAATTTCGTTACCTTGGATTATGATTATATCGCTATCATAATCCTAGGTAACGAAATTGTCTCAGCTGCTGTCAGTGCAAAAAAGTGAAATGCGCAATATTTTACGTGTTTTTTTACAAGTTCATGCGACCAGCTGACGCACAATCCCCCTTCCACGATGCAGCTGACGATTATTTTTCAACTCACAATGATGTCAACTATTTATAAAAACAAGTTTCAGCCGGCGTACTATTACTTAAAAATTTTTTTTTACCACGTTCGCAGCCTCTCACACCCACACCCACCGCGGGTGCGCCAGCTGACGCTTGGTTTACTTATTAGTCATACCAGATTTATCGAAAAAGATACCAATCGATCGGCGTAAAAACACTACCTAAAATGCAACGCAAACTCCCGAGCTAAACATTTTGTTGCACGGTCTGTACAATAGATAAGAGTAGGTCTGTACTAGGCTTTCCCCCAGGGGGGACATTGGAATGTGGTTGCTATCGCAAATAGCATTCCAATGTTCTTTGGGAATTAGCGCTTCCAGGGACCCGAGCTTGTACCAATCGGTTTGTGTATGCCGGCTGGCGGATTCTAATACACAAATGGATTATTTGTTGTGTTGAAGACGCTAATGACCTGAGTTGTCGACGCGTCTATAATCTACAATTAATTAATTAATGCACTAGGCTTTATGGATTCAAGTACCTACCAGTTTCTTTTAGACTCAAATCCGAACCTGATTCTTTTATCAACGAGCGACTCGGCACATCACTACTAACTAGTCAAGTACGCTTGAGTGTGTCTGGGCCGCTTTAATGAAACAAGCTCTAACAATGAATTTTGTTTGTATTTTAGTACAATTCTGTCTTTACATTTCCTGACCTGGACTATAACAGCAGAAGAGAAAAACTATGGGAAATGCTATTTGACTGCTTAACTGATCATACTATTACTGACATGCACACCGTTTCTTTATCAGCGATAAGAATATTAAGGTATGTAGACTTCGGATTCTATTGTTAATTAAATACTACTTTTTAGAATAAGGCTGTAAAAAAAATAATATATATTACAGTAATATCCGGATAGAACGACTTTCAAGGGACCGGCGACATTGTTGTATTAACCGGACGACGCACAAAGCGACCGCATAATTTAAGCTTGTTTTTATATATAATACATACAAGTGTACAATAGATTAATTTCTATGAAAATAAAACAAAATATATTAACACTTACAATTAATACATACAGAGTGGGCCAACGAAAACAGTCCGGGCAAGTTTTGGCCACTTAACATCAGTTTTGCGAAAAAAGCTCGCACACGTCAATTTTAGAATCAAGGGGGACGTCTAAATCGATTAGTATTATTTACGTAACTTCAACCCTGAGAGCAGGATGAATTGCACCCCAAAAATTTTTAATGGAAAGGAGTGTCAAACGATTCGCAGTTCGAAAGGCCTCTCAATTCTTTTTACAACAGTCTTTTTGTTTTTCAAATCCGATCATTAACTGCGGAGAAAATGACATTTTAATTTGTATCAAATAGTCAACAATTGAACTACTTTTTTTTTTTTTAATATGAGGGAAAAATTCATTTATTTACGGCCACCCGCGTTTGCGGGTAGTGTGGGACTCGGCCGCAGCAATACCCCTCCCTTCCGTCCTGCCAACTTGGGACCGCTTACGCACTACTTGATACAAATTAAAATGTCATTTTCTCCGCAATTAATGGTCGAATTTGCAAAACAAAAAGACTTGTAAAAAGAATTGAGAGGCCTTTCGAACTGCGAATCGTTTGACACCCCTTTCCATTAAAAATCTTTGGGGTGCAGTTCACCCTGCTCTCAGGGTTGAAGTTACGTAAATAATACTAATCGATTTAGATGTCCCCCTTGATTCCAAAATTGACGTGTGCGAGCTTTTTTCGCAAAACTGATTTTAAGTGGCCAAAACTTGCCCGAACTGTTTTCATTGGCCCACTCTGTATGTATGTATGTATTATGTAACTTTAATGAAAATTAAACATTGCACAAACGTGTGTATTACAGATCAGAGGAACAATATGTATTGTAATTTCGTTCTAACCGGACGATTATTATAAAATTAGGTTGCTAAAAGCAGTTGGTCGCTTAAACCGGAGTCGTACTATACGCATACGCTTTCATAGTACGTCTATATGTGAAACCTAACGCGAGTTTGCATTTACGTCGCTAAAAACGGTTAGCCATTATAAACGAAGTCGTAATAGACGGACTCTACTGTACTATTTTCCATTAGAAATCATTGCCAGAAACACAATGGCGTTTATTTCATTGCACTACGTTAAATATTTACGGATATACAAATTTTTAAATTTTAATAGCGGCTTACGTCACAACATCCACGAGGCAGGCTTTATAATCTTTACAACCGAGCCGCCTAAGACCGATTGCACCGTTGCTATCAATCAACTGTCAATATGGAACATGTATTAAATATGTGTAGACTAAGCCGTGATATTCGGGGCGTGTGACGTCAGCTGCTTGAAAGGAAAAATAAAATAAAACAATAATCTATGTTAAATATATGTATACACAGTTTAAAAAATGTATCGGTTCAATCGAATAATTATTTTTCGAGCCGGATCGAATTAAAATTCTACAATGCTTTTCTTATGAAGAAATATGGATGATCACAATCTAACGTCATTGTTAAATTAGATTTTCTGACAATGCTTTCTGCAACCCAGCAGCATGTCTAGTATCTTATAATAATGATAAAAATGTTTTTTGCCATTTTCCACTACAAAATAGCTACTTTCCATAAATGTGTACCGGCCTGTAAGGGGTAGGGAATTCAATCTCGATCTCGCGAGATCTCGAGCCATTTTTCGAGATTTAATCTCGTGGGCAGGCAATCTCGTTTTTGAAATCTCGTTCGAGATCTCGATCCGATATGGTCGAGATCTCGAACGAGATTTCAAGAACGAACGCGCTTGAAAAAAAACTTATAACTTATACGTAATAGTTTTTGACAGTCGCGCTAATTGATTCTGTTTGTTTCTCTGCGTATATTGTTTTAATTATTGTTTTCTTGAGTAAAATGGACAGTTATTTAACTTATAACTAGCATTAGATGCCTAACAAATTACAAAGTTAAGTGAATATTGAATATGTCTAAGAACAATTCAAACCAAATGTTCGTAAACGTTACTATTAGTAACTTAGCCTATGCTTCATAACTCCTAAGAAGTTATTTCCAAAATAATTAACTGACATATCATGTGCTGTGTGAGTTGGGGTATTGCTGTTATATTTTGAAAATAAAACAAAACGTTAATTGAATCTTGGAACAAAAAAATCAACGTGTATTTAAGGAAAGTAATGAATAGTAATCATCTGCACAGTGCACTACGCAATAAATCACACACGTACACAGTGACACAGTCACACTGTCCCAAGTAAGTAGTTTTCATTAAGTTTAAGTATTTTAGATACAAAATAATACGTTCTTTTTAAAAGTAGGCGAAATCTCGATTTTGTCGAGATTTCTCGAAATCTCGCGAGTCAATCTCGCGAGATCTCGAATTGCCAATCTCGAACCCAGACTGATCTCGCGAGATCTCGAATTGCCAATCTCGGCTCGAGATTGCATTCCCTAGTAACGGGTCATTTAACATGCAGACGGGCCGAAAGAGTTTTGCTTGTGCGGTAAGTAAACGGTTGCCGTATTACCTTATGTTTATTCGCTCTGTAGCAATAATTTTGTTACATTACACTCATAGGTCGAGAGCTAGGCGTAAATTTATATAGCTCATTTGTGACAGGATGAAATTTTCAGGGAAGGTAGAATGTAGTATGACAAAGAATAAGTGCTAGGGTTGCCTCGTCAAATCCTGGTGCGAAGGCCGGGAGGAGCTCACTTCCGGTGCAAAATACACATATTTCATTAGCTCATAATTATCTTTCGTCATTATATGACAGCATACAATTGACGCCTTATTGTAGATCTCGAAGAGCTGTATTGATATACATAGGGTTGCCTAAGGAAATTTTGGGTAACACATTGAAAACTTATAAATTATATTTGTTTTTTTGACATTTTTAAAGCTGTCAAATAACATTATGTATATATGTATACTTATATATTGTAACCGTTCTGAAATGAGTTATCGGCCTTGTGTTTGGCAAACATTCATACGTATGTCTAGTTATTTATAACTTTATGTTTTCAACGCATTTGGTTTCTAACTCATATCCGTATAATTACGCAGGAATTACCTGAATCTGGTATTGACAATTTTCCCAAGAATTTATGTATTTTAGGGTAGCAATTTCTTATTTTTATTTTTCATAGTAATTCAATGTGCACCTCTTATATAAATTAGTATAAATTACTTACTTGAAGGTCGTAGTAACCTGTAATAAAAGTTTTAAAAAAGGTGGTTGGAGTTTGTTTCGAAAAGAGAGAAAAGGTTGATTTTTGTTTGTGATTTTAAATTTGGTTTGACACTAAAAACTAATTGAAGCATTTGACTTTACTGAACCTCGATTAATATTTTTTCTTGAAATTCAACTTAATCAGACGCAGGTATAAAGTTAACTAAGCGAATATAAACCAAAATAACTATAATGAAAAAATGGAAAATAATAATAATTTACTATAATAAAAGAAAAAACCGATTGATTTGTGAGTCAGAATTGTCAATCTTTATTATGGCAACTTTTCAGCAACTATTTTGTTGCCTTCTTCAAGCCTAAAATTACATTATTAGAATTATGTAATTTTAGGCCTGAAGAAGGCAAACATTGCCAATGATTGACAATTCTGATTCACAAATCAACCGGTTTTTTAATTTTATTATATTACATACGTCAGTGATCGACATGAGTTTCAATATAGTTTACTATACATTAAACTATTCACAAATGTTCCGAACAAAGGCAATAACATTTTATGAATTATTATTAAATTACTTATTCTAAGCATACTTATATTAAAGTGCTATTAAAATAATTATTTATTTTTTTTTTACAATAATATGTAAACATTTTTAAACAAAACGTAGTTTAAGGTAGTTGCTTTGAAAAAAAGTCAAGAAAATCATGAAATAAAAATTATATATATATATATTTTTTTAATAAAGGTATCTCTTTATGCTAGTTAAATTAGAAAATAATGCGAGATATTTTTTGTTGAAAATTGAATTTTTAACATTTTTAATATAGGTAAGGTGCTAAAAAATATCACATTAATAATTTTTCAATAAGAAAAAAAACAATACATAATAACCTATGTGTTTTTTTTATATAAAAAAAAAAAAACGATGCATGACACATTACCGCTGATAATGTTAGTAAAAAAACTATAATTATTGACCACGTAGTTTCAAAATGCAATAACAAATGACATTTGGCGACGTTCCATTCAAACGACTTTACACCCGTACCTAAAGATGTTTCACATCAAAAATTTAAATTTTTGCATATACTGATACAAAATGTATAACTTTTCTTTTCCGTGATGCAGGATTTAACTATTATATTTTATCCAATTTTGAGCAGTTATTAACAATTTATAATTTTCGAAATGTCATTTTCTTAAAAACTATGGTTACCATGCTGGACTAAGGGCCACTTTGTAATTTTGAGCTGTTTGAATTTATACATATATACATATACATACAAAAATTGACATTTTGCACCGGAAGTGGCTTATCCCGGCCGTCGCACCAGGATTTGACTAGGCAACCCTAGCGCTTTTTCTTTGTCATAATAAATACTACCTTCCCTGAAAATTTCATCCTGTCACAAATGAGCTTCATATATTAACGCCCGCCTCTTGGTCTATCATTCTTGATATGCCTTTTTCAAAATTATTTTTACATAGCGACGCTATAAAATTGAAAGTTGTTGATAATCAATAATAGTTCAGTAATTTTAGATTTCCACTGCAGAAAAATTCCCAGTTAGCTGATTTTTTTTTCTTTACCTTCGTTATGGTGTTTTAAAAAACGTGTAAAAAGTCCCCATCGATATCGTGCCGGCGTTGCCAGATATTCGAGGTTCAAGTTCACGATAGACGGTTTTTTGCGAATTTCTCGGTTCCGTTCCATTTTTTGTAAAAAATGGTTATTATCAATCTTGTAGAGAACGACATTATCTACAACTTTTGTATAAACATTTTTTGTCTACGATTTATAGTTTGTCTTATTAAAGTACCCGCGGCTTCCTCCCCCTCGATTTTACATAACGGGTTTATGCTGCTTCCCGAGGGCCTAACATAATGATTTGTACCATTATTTTAAGTTGAACTTAAAGCTAACGATCAATTATAATTTTATCGAAATTAATGCAGTAGTTCTCTACTTATAAGCAACCAAACATACAAATCGACAGCGCTCAAACAGACAGACAGACAGACCGACAATTTTTTTCGAAAATACGATATTTATACTTGACATCAATTATAAAGACCATTCGTAAAGTAATTTCGTAAAAAAAATTTACAAGGGTTGAGAGAGTGCGGATAAAGTACGAGTATGCATTTGCATACCGTATAACGCACTCTACTAAGAATAGCTCGGAGTAACCATACTTTTAATTTTTTTCAAAATTCCTTTACGAATACTCCTTATAATTGTTATAAAGACTATTCGTAAAGATATTTTGTAAAAAAAATTAAAAATGTGGCTATTATTACTAAAGTGCGTTATACGGTATGCAAATGCATACTCGTACTTTATCCGCACTCTCTCAACCCTTGTAAATTTTTTTTACGAAATTACTTTACGAATGGTCTTTATAATTGATGTCAAGTATAAATATCGTATTTTCGAAAAAAATTGTCGGTCTGTCTGTCTGTTTGAGCGCTGTCGATTTGTATGTTTGGTTGCTTATAAGTAGAGAACTACTGCATTAATTTCGATAAAATTATAATTAATCGTTAGCTTTAAGTTCAACTTAAAATAATGGTACAAATCATTATGTTAGGCCCTCGGGAAGCAGCATAATCCCGTTATGTAAAATCGAGGGGGAGGAAGCCGCGGGTACTTTAATAAGACAAACTATAAATCGTAGACAAAAAATGTTTATACAAAAGTTGTAGATAATGTCGTCCTCTACAAGATTGATAATAACCATTTTTTACAAAAAATGGAACGGAACCAAGAAATTCGCAAAAAACCGTCTATCATGAACTTGAACCTCGAATATCTGGCAACGCCGGCACGATATCGATGGGGACTTTTTACACGTTTTTTAAAACACCATAACGAAGGTAAATAAAAAAAAATCAGCTAACTGGGAATTTTTCTGCAGGTGGGTGATTTTAATATCTAAAATTACCGGAGTATAACACTTTTTTCGATATGATATTTTTATAAATTCAAAAACGAAAAAAGTGTTATTGATTATCAACAACTTTCAATTTTATAGCGTCGCTATGTAAAAATAATTTTGAAAAAGGCATATCAAGAATGAGTGTAATGTAACAAAATTATTGCTACAGCTCTATCCGCCTGCTATTACGCACAGCCTACTGTAAATGTAAAGATGGCGACGCAAATGAACTGTCAAAATTTTTTGAAGATACTGAAAATGAAGTGAAAAGTAGGTATTTTGTAGTGGGTATGGCAAAAAATACCATATACAGGGTGGCTGATTTTTCATTATCCAGGTTATATCTGCTGAAATATTAAAGATACAAGAAAAAATTAAATAAGAGACTTGTGTACCTGAATCTGATTTATAAAATGACGCAAACAATTTTTTTCCATGGCCTACCTATTTTCCGGAAAAATATCTAACTTTGGTTTTTTAAATAGGACGCTCTGTATATTTTTCCGGGATAAGATTCTAAATAAATTTCTCTTTACAACGAAGTATAAAAAGTAGCGTTTTGCCTTTAAATTACGCCTAATAAATAAAAAAAAGAAAATTATGAGAGTCGGCTGTGATTACTAATATTTTCTCTATGATTAATGAAATTATAACAACATTTATTTAACTACAAATTAACAAAATTGAATAATACACAGTGTGTTTTATAATGAATGTTCAAATTGTCGGCCATTAAATTCTAAACATTTTTGAATTTTTGCATTTCGCAGCATTTCAGGTGTAATTAACAAGCACGCTGCAGTGATTTTATTTCTAAGTTCCTGCACATTTTGGGAAGGAGTATCATAAACTTATTAAGCGTAATTTAAACGCAAAACCCTACTTTTTACACTTCGTTGTAAAGAGAAATTTATTTAGAATCTTATTCGAAAAAAATATACAAAGCATCCTACTCAAATAGCCAAAGTTAGATATTTTTTCGGAAAATAAGTAGGCCATGGAAAAAATTGTTTGTGCCATTTTATAAATCAGATTCAGGTACACAAGTCTCTTATTTAACTTTTTCTTGTATCTTTAATATTTCAGCAGATATAAGCTGGACAATGAAAAATCAGCCACCCTGTATATTTCTCGTGTGTAATGATATTACTACTTGTGTGACTGTAAAAATTTGCTATCGCTCATACTGTCACAACTCGTCAGTAATAAACCCCATTATGATACTAGGAATACAATCTAGTATTAATTGTTTCAGTCGTGACAAAACAAAAATTAATGAATTAGTGACCGAAGAAAGGATGCAGGTCTTGCAGAAATTAGCCGGTTTGACAAATTTAGAAGTTGGCGTCAATGTGAATAATCAGTTGAACCATTCAATTGAATTGGAAGCATTGAAATGTTTGTCTAACGTTGTTTATAATTCGGTGGCTGCCAGAAAAATTTGTTTCCAAAATTCAACTGTTGATAATATTGTTATAGCTTTGCGTAACAGTAACAGGTATAGTAGCTTCTCTTTAAGTCGTCGCTCGTGTTTTTGATGTGTAAACAACAAAAAAAACTAGCTAAAATATTTTCCCGAAAAATTCTGCAATTGTTATTTTCGATACGTGTGCGTAAAGTGAGGTATTCTAGTATATAACGACTGCTTCTAAAGTTTAATAGAAAAAAAATTATGAAAACGGAAAATTCGTTCTTCTAGTCCTTAGAACTTTACAATTACAGACTAAGTTACGATTTAGTTTATTAGTGTATTTGCCATATGGCACATACACTATTGGCGTCGGTCGGATGGCGGGACCTAGGGGTCGGACCAAAATTTCTCGACGTTTCATAGCCTCCTGAACAGTTTGGCACCATTTTTGGAAAAGTCTGTTTATATATGTATATATATATATATTTATTTATATATATATGTGTGTGTGTGCGGGCTATAACTTTCGAAAGAGTTAATTGATTTTGACGAAATTTGGTAGGCACGTTGAATTCCATCACCGCACGAAGCCTATTTAAAATGGGCCCAATCGGACCATTTTAAGGGTGGTTTTTAGGGGTTGAAAACTGTTTTTGGGCCCAAAAATGCCGAAAAAATTCTCAGAATCGTTTCAAAAATGAAATTTAACCCTTTAGTAACGATTAAAATGTACTGCTAAAATTTTAATAAAATCGGCCCGACAGGACCGGACTTACAAATTTTATGAAAACACTAGTTTGCGGATAGTGCTTTACTTACTGAAGGGTGTATTTAATTTGGTACCGAGGTTGCATTGATAAAAATATTGAAATTAAGAAAAAAAATATTATTTTAAGGGATGTATTAAGGTGTTAAATTTTTTATTTTTTTTCAAAAACAAACTTAAGTTCACATAATAAAGCCACAATGCCAGTATTAGCAAATACACTATATTGTCGGCAGGGTTTTGGCACTGCGACCCGAGTTTTTTTTATTAAAGTTATTATCTTCTGTATAAACCATTAAAAACATGACTCTCTCATGATGTGGACTTTGTATGCGCGATACTATATATAGGAACACATCAATCGATAACCAGTAAGTGCTTGTATTGTACAAAGTGCGAAAATTTCGAATTTATAAGATAGAGATTGTACTTTTACGCACGCTTTGGACTTTTACGCACTGTGACGGTACTATTACGCATGCTTTGGACTTTCACGCACGGTGACTAAAATACGCCTCTTTACGCCCGCCTCACAGTGCTCGAATATTGAACTTTAGAAGCAGGAGTTATAAAAAATTTCTTTCGCTATTGGGACCCGTCAAATGAGCATCTGACATCTGCTGGCAGAAAATTGTATCAAAACGGGGGAAAATTTTACATGCTAACAGTGCAAATTTATCGTGAAATTGGTTATTACAAGAATAAAACAAGTAAAATAAACAAAAAGTTTATCGAAAATGGAATTTGCGACGTTTTCTAATATCATGGCATTAAACACTATCAGTTATTGCCTTGTAAAACTTACTTTACAGCGAATTCTTTTTTAATGAAATGTGGAAAAACTGTATTTATGAATTAAAAAAATATTTTATATTAATAATAAGATGTACTCATTATCATACTGTACTACAATAGTTAAATCTCTGAATATTGACAAAATTAGGACTAATTATGTGTATACAAATATTTTGAGGTTAGTAACTTACCTACTTATTACAATATAACATATTATGTTGCAGTTATGTGTTTACATTATTCACCTAACACAGCCTTAAAGGAGCATTGAACGGATAATTAATTTCGTGGAGATTTTCTTTTAATTTTGATGTTTTTAAGCAATATGCCGTAAATATTACTACTTTTGACAGTTCATTTTTCATGTATTTTTCTCGTTATATTTCCGACATTTGATAATATGTTCGGCTTTGAGAATCTGTTTCCTTCAACGAAATTCCTTTGTTTAGGATTCGTACCGGCCCAATCACAAATTGCACTTATATATTTTATCATTTCTTATCACTTTGAAAATCACAAAATTACACGCAAAAGTATACCCCGTATATGAAATTTCCCCCCCTCTGCACCATGTTTTTTAAACTCCACCTATCTGACGGATCCCAATGAAGCTGTAAAAATTTAAAAAAAAATATTTGACTGTTTCCTATTATTGCCCTGTCGCCCGTGGACATTTTAACTAGTGACAAAATTATGATTTATTGCAACTTCCCAATTTTGTCAATTATTCACCAAGGATAGTTTTAAAATGGTAATTCTTTTTACTTTCCCAGAGACATCAGTAAGCCTGCAGACATCAAACTTTTTAGTATGAGATTGTTATTTTTAATAACTGCATTGAATGCAGAGACATGCCCGAGATTAAGGAACGAACTTCATGGTCTTACATATCTTACCGAAACTTTAGATCTCACTTTAAAAGATGAAGCCGGAGAATTGGAAAACGATACGTGTGTTCCGTCAAAAATGGAGGGTCAGTCGTCTTTAACGGTAAGCAAGTTTTAAATGTAACAAGTTACAATGTACAAACGTGCCAGAGCTGTATTTTAATTCAATCTCATTGTTAAACGGTTTTATTTAGCTTGACCCCGTATATTTGTTTGTTACTATCTTTGTTTCAAATCTTGCAACCGTTTTTTCAACCACTTCTACTTAACCGATTCTTATGAAACTTTACACACACATTGAGTTCCCGTGACAATACAATATTATGATAATTTCAACTTGGTAACGAGGATCTGATGATGGAATCAGGAGGTGGATAGTTGAAAGGATGAGGAGTTTGCATAATGATACGGGTCAGAAATCAAACTAAAAACTAGAAAATAAAAATAGGTAAAAAAACTTTTAAATTAAACGGTTTTATTTTAAATCATCAGCTGTACCAAAAACTAGAAAATAATCAGGACACAAACCAAGGGGCACTTTGTATCGCTGCGTCAGCGGAATAAGTAATAAAAACGTGGGGAGCATAAAAATCTGACTCACCGTTGACTGATTCCCTCGCTCACTTGTACTGGCTGTTTATATATGCTGCGTGGCGTAAGCCTAGTGCGTTCTCGCTTTCTCTAGAACTTTCGCGCAGGTACTAGTTGTTACAGTAAGCAGACCCCGTTATTCAGAACTCTTGCCTGCCGTTTATATACAGGGTGATCCGTAACAATATTTTGTTAATATTTACTACCTGTTAAAGATTTTTGTTATTTTTTTTTAACGGATTGATTCTAAATATAGGTAGGTACTTAGTAATAATTTTGTGAATTTATTTTCAAAAAGCATCCTGCAAAGGGGTTAATACCGACATTTTGTTCTGAAAATTGAAATATATGCTTAAGACGCCGAAACAACATATTAAAATTTGAACCTTGAACTAATAATAAAAATTTCGTCGGGTACATGACACGCTTAGGGTAATCTGCCACCCTTTTAATGCCGACCAATCAATCTGCAAATATTATAATGGCATTATTGGGTTCACCGACAAGCTATACAAACAATTTTAGCCTTGAGGCAATAATAATTGTGACCATTTTCTTTTTTGTTACATGTTGGGGGTGGCTGCATCCCTCCCATATCGATCTATCAAAATCCCTTACTCAGGCCACTTTAAATATGCCTCCCTCAACATCTTCACAAAAATAAGGCCTTGAATAAATAACACCTGAAAGTCACTAGCTCTCGGATTAGGCTCGTATCGCAAAATCGCGACTGTCATATAATCCGTCACTTAAGCCACTTTACGTAAATATCTATTTTCAACTTGGCTTGAGAATGGCCGAGCGTTTAGCAATGCTGTTGTTTACATGGCGTTGCTATGGTTCCTCTATTACAAGTTTCCGGGTTCTAGCCCGAGAGCTGATAAAAGTGTCAATTGGATTTTCAATTTATTATTAAAAAAAAATAATGAATTGAAAATATGAATTGGTGCTAGGCCCAAATAACCTTAGCTGTTGGTGGTCTAAAACACAATTTATTTTCAACTTTAAAACCGTTACCGTGCTTTTGGGTAGATTTCAGAGCCTACTATTTTCTTTAACTAGAATGAAATCAAGATATACTAAATCTATACTAAAAACCAAATCTATACTAAAAACCAAATCTATGTGGAATTTTAGTGACTTTCCTAGTAACGAAAATACACTCTGTAATACACATAAATCTTTTTTGAGCAATCTGTAGATTACTAAAAGCAAAATTATTAACTGTCAGAAATATTTCTATAAATATTTTAATAATTCTGGACGTGTAAACTGTCAGTTTAAATTTCTTTTTCAAGATTTTCTTTAAATACTCTTGCAAGTTATAATAAACTAAAATGTGTTGTTATTTTTTTTTTAATTAAAAATGAACTGTTTTAATAATTTCTTAAATTTTATTTTGTCAAAAAAATTAACATAATGTCTTAATTACTTATTCACAATGATAATATTAATAAAAAAATATACAAATATAGTTTATTAACAAAAATAAGAACTGTCCGTTTAAAATAATATACCTAATTATTGCACTTGCACATTGATTAAGAAAATATCAGCCACTGTAAATTTACCGAAAGCAAATGAAAAATTAACTGTTATAAATAGGCAGTATTAGAAACCACTCGTTCCCGTTGTGTTTTTAAGTTACGGAATTTTAACGTAACGAAAGTTCGAGCCTCTTTATGACGTTTTCATCAACTTATTATTCCATATTTGTCTTTTCATATTCTGTACTTATTTATAAACGCTTTAAACCAACTTGAACTCAGTCGAGGTACGCAAGACTAGAGTTGTGTAGTTTCTAATATGTATAGCTCCAGGAACCATATCCTCTCTATCTTTACGCAACTTAGCATGTCCATACTGCGTATTATTATAATCAGATTTCCATTTGATTTTTTCCATTTTTTCCATCAGATTTTCCAATACAAATTTGTGTATTACTAATTCACTGTTTAAATATAATACGTGCATACAGAAAATATTTTCGCAATTTTTTTTTGAGTTCACCCGTGCGTTCACCGTTTTTTACATATTGATTTTTAAACTGCGAAAAACATTCAATAACAGCCAGTTTTAATTTTTTTGTTAATAAATTTCTGCTCTTCGGAATTTTTTAATTTTTTTTTTGTGAATATTTTTTGACGAATATTTTTAATGACAATAAAAATCTGAAATTTACCTTACCTGTTTGAATGGTTTCCATAACAATTTTAAATTTAAACGAAAAGATCTATCGGAAATTTGTATTAATTAATTACCACACATACAAACTAAAAAAAACTTTTAAAAATACTTAGTGCTGCCAACATAAATCAGTTACTAAAATGTAACTAAAATTCCACATAGATTTGGTTTTTAGTATATGTGAAATTTTAGTAACTTTCCTAGTAACGAAAATACACTCTGTAATACACATAAAGTTTTTTTGAGCAATCTGTAGATTACTAAAGCAAAATTATTAACTGTCAGAAATATTTCTATAAATATTTTAATAATTCTGGACGTGTAAACTGTCAGTTTAAATTTCTTTTTCAAGATTTTTTTTAAATGCAAGCTATAATAAACTAAAAGGCGTTGTTATTTTTTATAAAATTAAAAATGAACTGTTTTAATATTATTTCTTAAATTTTATTTGTCAAAAAAATTAACATAGTGTCTTAATTATTAACAATGATATTACTAAATAAATGTAAATATGGTTTATTAACAAAAATAAGAACTGTCTGTTTAAAATAATATACCTAATTATTGCACTTTCACATTGATTAAGAAAATATCAGCCACTGTAAATTTACCGAAAGCAAATGAAAAAGACGCAAAACTAGAGTTGGGTAGTTCCGAACATGTAGCTCCATGAACAATTCGATAATAGCCAGTTTTAGTTTTTTTGTTAACAGATTTCTGCTTCTCGGTATTTTTTAATTATTTTTTTGTGAATATTTTTATTGACAATAAAAATTACAAATTTACCTTACCTGTTTAATTGGTTTCCATAACAACTTCCAATTTAAAGACAAACTTTGTATTAATTAATTACCACACATACAAACTGAAAAAAACTTTTAAAAATATTTAGTGCTGCCAACATAAATCAGTTATTATTATATAACAAAAATTTCACATAGATTTGGTTTTTAGTATATTTCACATATTATAAAATCAATGTGTCTGTTGAAAGCGAACATACTATATATTAAAGCACTATCGAATAATGCCGCACTATTAAAGGACACTGTATATTATTTTTCTAGGATGAACAAGTTTCCCTATCATGCGAAGTGCTGAAAGTATTATTTAATATAACCAGACATCAGAACGAGTTTTCAGTCGATGAAGAAGAAGAGGCTCAGTACATGCGTTTGGTCAGCGTATTGCAAGATTTGCTTTTGAGTCCAGTTCAGAACCCGGAAAAGCGAACCGAACTTCATAGCAATATAATAAACTTACTGACTTGTGTGCCGACTTGCTGCTACAAGCAACTCGTTCCGAAAGTTTATCCCGGACACGACATTTACAAGGATTTAGAATACGATGGATACAGTATGGAAACAATTCATGAATTGCTCATGTTTTTAGAATCAAGATTGAACAGTCAAACGGTATGTTTATAATATAACAGATTATTAGGAATTCATATACTCCCATGGGTTCAAATGTTTCTAAATAAATAGAAAAAAATGTAGTCAAATTCCAGGTCTCTATCTCAATTCTAACCTTTGCCCCAAAGCCTTCGAATTTTCCTATTTAAATAACATACGATTTTTGAGAAGATTTTAGAAATTTTTAACGATGAGCGAAAATTTTTCAATAATTAAGAAAATATTTTTTTTGTCCAGCTGTAGTTTCGAAAATTACATACTTAAATCGTTAAAAATCTAAAAAAAATTCAAATACCTACCTACTATCGTGTAAGCAAAGTATAAGATTTTATTGCATTAAAAAAAAAATGGGTGTGTGCTTATGACCACATGACAGAAATAAAAACCAGATTTTCTAATTTTTGGTGTCATCTATTATAGCGCATTTATGAACTAAAAATAATTTATTACTAAAATACTAAAATTGTATTTTTAGTTAATTTCACCTTGGTTTCAAAAAAATTATAATTATTGCCAAAGAAAGAATATAATAAAAATAAAAAAATATATAAATAAATATCATGTAGAATTTAGAAAAAAGAAAACGATAAAAATTCTACGCTGCCATCAGGTCTCGAACCGAGTTCCCTATGCATACAACGCGAATACACTACTAACTGCCTAGCTTGCCGTTTTTATGCTTTAAGTATGTCAGCCGCGGCACATTTTTGCGAACACTTCACTGTTTTTAACTACCCAGGCAAAGAGTGCCTAACGCGCCTAAGGAAGTGTTCACTTCAAAAATGGATTATCAAAGGAACTGTATAGTTAATTGGTTCTTTATAATCACATCTACATAAAATATTAATTTTATTACAGCCAATAGGCGACCAGCTAGAACAGTTATCTCCCGTATTGACCGTTTTGACTCGGTGCGCCCGTCATGTTCGTGTTATACGTAAATATTTGCGCATTCAAGTGTTGCCGCCTCTGAAGGATGTTCATCATCGGCCGGAGGAGGGCAGCACTGTACGAAACCACCTGTGCAGATTGCTAACAACGCCAGTGACACACGTCAGGGATTTAGTTGCTGATTTCTTATTTGTACTCTGCAAAGAAAGCGGTAAGTTGAGTAATTATTAATAGGGATTCTACGATATTCTTGAGAATGTATATAAGCTTAATTCTTCAGCCGAATAGTCTTGAATTCGTTCTCAAGAATATCTTAAAAAGTTAGCCAAAAAGACAGAAAACTGTAGCGATCTTTTAGATAGATTGTTAAACGGTCGGTCTTCATTTGTTTCGACAAATTTTGTTCTACACAGCACATTCTGTCAGTACGGATGGCATAAAACTATTGCTTCCATTTAGATATAGCATGTGGTACATCAAATTATTCAGAAAAACGCGTAAAATAAGAAAAACCAAAATACATGTGTATGTCTCATTATGCGTTGGATATAAACATTTTAAACATATAAATTCTATAGAATTATCGCTAGGCACTTGGTAGAACATGATTGAATAAAAATTAACAAACAAACACTTGAAAAATTCTACACATTTATTCATCTCACCGATCGTTTCGGGTTCCTAACCCATCATCAGGAGTTTACTTTAAAACTAAAATCTAAAAAGTCTACAAACATTATATATAGTAACCCAGGGAAGACTGGGGTCTCAATTATTGTTATTTAGGTAATAATTGACACCTCAGTCTTCCCTGGGTTACTATATATAATGTTTGTAGACTTTTTAGATTTTAGTTTTAAAGTAAACTCCTGATGATGGGTTAGGAACCCGAAACGATCGTTGAGATGAATAAATGTGTAGAATTTTTCAAGTGTTTGTTTATTAATTTTTATTTTAAACATAGTCAAGCAAGGTGAAAAATTCTTCCGGGCTGATGAGCCGTGGTCCACTGAAGATTTTCTTCTTCCAGACATTTCGTCCCGAACTGCGAGAGACCTTCAATGGCACAGTTACGACGACGAGCGCTTCGGCGTAGATGATAATTCGATGAAGACTCGGATAACCGACAGTTATACCCGAGTCTTCATCGAATCATCATCTACGCCGAAGCTCTCGTCGTCGTAACTGTGCCACTAATGTCTCTCGTAGTTCGGGACGAAACGTCTGGAAGAAAAAAATCTCCAGTTGACCACGGCTCATCAGCCCGGAAGAATTTTTCACCTTGCTTAACAATTGAAATCGGCCGTGAAAGCCTACACAGCTTTATTTTAAACATACGTTATTTGAAAGAGCTCAAAAATTTCGTAAAAATGCTTCAAGAAAATTTTAGATATCTTCATAAATAAAAAAAGCTATGGCCAGTTTTCAAAGAGGGCAATTTCCAGTATTTTCTAAATAACTTCATAGTGTGTCAAAATTCAGTTGTTTTCTCGACGGAATATTAATGAGCACAAAATTCTGCACTACTTTGCCCATTTGACCGACTTTCTATGTCCACTAATAACTAAAAAATTTTGGAGCATACAAGTAATTCAAGAATTACAAGGCGCGATATTCATGTAGGTACTGTATGTAAACGGTTTTATTGAACATGGGGAAAATAACACTGAGAAGATTTATAATTTTGTAGTAGGCTATGAGCCATAAGACCTAATATAAATATGTATTGGATTACATAGAAAAAATAGTACAGTGAATTTTTTAAACAATTTTCCATAGCAACGGTTGACTATTAAGCGTTACTCGGAACCGGCTAAATAAAAAAGTCATGATGTCTCGTAAGACACCCGACAGAAGCTATGCTTTTTACGCATTGTATATAAAACCGAATTTATCAAAGATATAAATAATACAATTAAAAAGTTATTATTTAATCGCCATTTTGAAATCTGACGCCATTTTATTTTTTTATGTCCTATGAAACTTTCAAATACTGATTTTCAAAAGGATCGGATAATTTTTACAAAAAAGTATATATGGCCGCCATTTTGAAATCTGACGTCATTTTATTTTTTTGTGACCTATGAAACTCTCAAATATCAATTTTCAAAATGATCGGATAATTTTTACAAAAAAGTATATATGGCCGCCATTTTGAAATCTGACGTCATTTTATTTTTTTGTGACCTATGAAACTCTCAAATATCAATTTTCAAAATGATCGGATATTTTTTACAAAAAAGTACATACGGCCGCCATTTTGAAATCTGACGTCATTTTATTTTTTTGTGTCCTATAAAACTCTCAAATATTAATTTTCAAAAGGATCTAATAATTTTTAGTGTGCTTTATTTCCTTAGTCTGATTTTATTACATTTATCCGAAACGTTACCGGAGAAAGACCTTTTGCCTGTGAAAATTCAAAAGTACGATTTGCACCCGGACGAAACTCGGGCCGGTCAGCTGGTTACCATAATATTGTATTGTCACCGGAGCTACACATGTGTGCAAAATTTCAACTCAATCGGATCATGGGAAGTGGGTAAAAATTCAAAAGTACGATTTACACCCGGACGAAAGCCGGGCCGGTCAGCTAGTTACCATAATATTGTATTGTCACCGGAGCTACACATGTGTGCAAAATTTCAACTCAATCGGATCATAGGAAGTGGGTGAAAATTCAAAAGTACGATTTACACCCGGACGAAAGCCGGCCCGGTCAGTTAGTTACCATAATATTGTATTGTCACCGGAGCTACACATGTGTGCAAAATTTCAACTCAATCGATCGCAAGATTTGTAACAAATATACGGGATCAAGTTAAATAAAACCACCGTTTAAAAAACAAAGCATCTACTACCTACTTATTTTTGCGTGATGCCAGAACATACGTTTTTATTTGAGAATCAGTTCGGTTGCTTTTGCGTGATGCCAGAATATTTTAAAACTCGCAGTCGCATAAGAAGTTATTTACTTGAAAAAAAAAATCATGTAAATCGGATCAGTGGTTCTCGAGTTATAAGCGTACAAAGGGACATAGAGACAGAGAAAGTCAAATTGTTCGGGAAGGTATGATAAGACAGGTTTCGAATCGATCTGACTTAAACTGAGCAAACTATAAGCAAAAAACACCGTTTTTTCTAATTTGCTCCCCTCTGGGGCCAAAATTCAAAAATCGGGCGACGTTAGGATCAAATAGACCCCGAGAGGAATCGAACAAAAAAAAGTTTTTTAAAATCGGTTAACCCGTTTGGGCTGTACGACTGATACAAAAAATCCGTTACAGATTGACAGATTCACAGATTCACAGACGTACAGACAAAGCGAGTGTATATAGGCGCTTCTAGCTTCGCTAAGATCGCGCCTAAAAAGCCATGTTAACCCGTGTCGCCCGGGACACTCTGTATATTATGTCGAATTTTACTGGTAGTGCCATCGATCGGAAGGATTATACTTATTTCCATTTTTTAAATGACATTTTAAATGTCTAGTATTTAATCATACATTATTGATGTCATGTCTGTTTACCAATGATAAAAAATATTAATTAACCCACAGAATCTTAAGTAAGAGAGCGCATTTCTTGTTTTTGTTTTGTTTTTTTGTGTGTTAATGAGCTATTTTCCCGAGAGTAGTTCTTTCAATTATCCACGAGAGGCAGCTGCACTTGTGGTAGGGACAAACATTATTTATTACCCATTAGTGTCGTGTCATTTTAGTGGTATAACTTAATTAATAATAGATAAAGATAAAAGATTTATTAAGCTAATCGTTATATACAGGTGTTTACATAATTGTATTAGTGCTGGTACCAAAAAACCACCCAGGACATTTAATGTGTCATAATTTATATTTACATGATGTTATGCTTGTTTAAACTCTTGTTTCTATTTATATGGGAAAAAGTTGTAAAAAACCCATCCTACATAATTAATAATAATTATAACTTAATAATTAAGTTATACCACTAAAATGACATGACACTAATGGGGAATAAATAATGTTTGTCTCTACCACAAGTACTGCCTCTCGTGGATAATTGAAAGAATTACTCTCAGGAAAATGGTTCATTGTAATAATCACAGACTGTATTTCTGTATATTTGAAAGAGGTAATTTTTATTTTGCAGTGAATCGCATGATCAAGTATACAGGATACGGTAATGCAGCTGGTCTTCTGGCAAATCGGGGTCTTTTAGGCGCAAGAGATGGCGCTGCGCAATCGTGTTTCAGTTCGGATAGTGAGGACAGTGATACTGATGAATATAAAGAATATCGCCATGGTATAAATCCTGTCGTGGGCTGTTATGAAACACCTAAGCCTAATCCAATGGACAACATGACAGAAGAACAGGTTTGTTGGTTAATTGCAATAACTATTTGTTACAAATAAAAAACTATAGATGAAAAAAAGAACCGCCTTCAAAAAAAGCCACTAAAAAGAGGAAAATAATAAAATTTTGAGGTTGGCGCCGGTTTAATTAGATACTAAAACTTTTTATATATTAAATTGGCGCTAACCTCAAAATTTTATTATTTTCCTCTTCTTAGTAACTTTTTTTGAAGACGGTTTTTTTTTATAAAAGTTTTACTATCATTTGATTTTGTTTCCATCTTTTAAGTTCGCTTTTTTTACTTTTGAGTTTATTTCAGCTACTGACATAAAATGTCGATATATTTTTCAGAAAGAATATGAGGCTATGCAATTGGTTAATTTAATGGAACAATTGACTCAGAGTGGAGTTATTAAACCTTGCCGTATTGGAGAAGACGGCCGACCTGAACCAATAGACCATATATCACAACTCCAGAGAGATTTGCCAAGACAGCAAATCAGAAAGGATGACAGTGATGATGAGTAAAAAAACTGATTAATTAAAAATGTTGAATCAGTATTATAAACAAAACATATTTATTTAGATTATAATATAAATCAGTGTTGTCACTGTGTTCTATGTAAACTGCATCGATAGGCTTTAAAAACACGTATAATTTAGGCACCAGAAAGTATGAAAAACAGCGGTGCTCAACCCGTCGATCGCCGCGACATCTTAAGTCGACCTTCATTTGTTTTGAAGAAAGAAAAAAAAATATTCAGAAATTACGGCATGTTCGTTTTCAATCCGAAGAGCGTAACAAATGACAGTGGAGGCAGGTGCGATTCCCTACCAAATTCCAACAATTTATAATACAGATTATTTTATGGTAGTATTAAGGTAGCTTGACACGATGCCATTTTTTCGTGAGGCAAATCATGCGCCATTGCAGGCATTTGCGCATGCAATAGGAGACGACGCTAATGACCTTTGTTGTCGGGCGTCTATAATTCACAATTCATTCAATAGGAGACAAAAGACGCATGTCTTTTCGTTATGCATCATAATATTTACACGTAGAGTTCGTTGCACATGGAAATTGTCTTTATGAATCAATAAATTCAACAGCTTTTTCATTTTTCCACTGCATTTTACCAAACAAAACAACACAAGACACATGAATGATGCAAGAAGTCCTAACTGACTCTGGGCACACTTGCGTCATCTTGCCTCTCAGTAAAATGTATCGTGCGTTATAAATTGACGCGTTCAGACAGGCATGTTTTTCACTGCGTTTAAGCGCATGCATCTAGAATCAAGATGCACAAAAAGATGCATCGTGGAAAGCTAGCATTTAAGAGATACTAATTTAACATTAGGATGGGTTTCAGCGACAGTTAAGCAATTGTTTGTAAGGTGAGTTACAATGCATTAAAGTGATCTCAAGTATCGTCGTAGCTAGGACCTTAACATCCGTAGGGGTTGAATTTCGAGAAATCCTTTCTTAGTGGATGCTTACGTCAGAAAAGGAACCAACTGTCCAAATTTCAGGTTTCTAGCTTCAGCGATTTGGCCTAGGCGTTGATTAGTCAAAAAAATATTACATCCCCGTTTGAACCCCTTAGGGGTTGAATTTATTTCTAAAAACGATTTATTCATGTATTGTCATCGGGAATACATATGTGTACAAAATTTCAAATCGATCGGATATGTGTAAGTCGTTCAAAATTGACTTGCAAGTTTTGACCTAAACAAACACACAACCCACAAACTAACTAACATACATTGCAAGTTAAATAAAAGCTTGTAAAAATAGGCAAGTTTTGTAGGAAAAATTATTTTATTACTGCCACCCCTGTTAAGAAATATTAGTTCCAAATTATTAAAAATTGTCTAACTAGGTAGCTAGATTTTAAATAACGACTTTTAAAATTAAGTTCGTAGTCCAGTCACGAGAGGAAGTCCACCTTGCGTTTGGTGCAGCAAATGATTTTATTATTTTGTGTCCTCAAGCATGTTTAGGAGATGTCAAATCCAAGTTTGCGACCTCTAAAACAGGGCGGGGGAGTTTTGGTGGGCTAAAAACCACGATTTTTTTGCACTTTTTTCGATTTCTTGCTTATAATATGGAAACGGCTGGTCCTATCGAAAAAATGGTCCTATTCAAAATTAAAGGGCACAAAATTTACTTCAAAATGCACTAGTCAAATATGTTTATGTTCCCATTTTTACAGGCTCTACAGAACTTAGAAAATTGCCAAAATTTACCAAAATGAAAAAAAAGCATTTTTTCAAGCTTTTAACTATTGAAAAACTCGAATAGCCTATAACCTTCCTTAATAAACGGGCTATCTAACAAAAAAAAAATTTTCAAATCGGACTGGTAGTTCCTGAGATTAGCGCTTTCAAACAAAAAAAATAAATTCTTTTTTTGTTTGAACGCGCTAATCTCAGGAACTACAAGTCCGATTAAAAAAAAAATTTTTTTGTTAGATAGCCCGTTTATTAAGGAAGGTTTTAGGCAATTCGAGTTTTCTTAAATTCAATCCCAAAGGGGGTAAAACGGGGGTGTAAGATTTTTTGTTATTACAAAAAATCTTACTCCCACGTTTTACCCCCATCGGGGTTAAATTTAAAATAAACTCGTATATCCTATAACCTTCCTCAATAAACGGGCTATCTAACAAACATTTTTTTTTTTTAATCGGACTTGTAGCTCCTGAGATAAGCGCGTTCAAACAAAAAAAGAGTTTATTTTTTTTGTTTGAACGCGCTAATCTCAGGAACTACCAGTCCGATTTGAAAAAAAATTTTTTTTGTTAGATAGCCCGTTTATTAAGGAAGGTTATAGGCTATTCGATTATTTTTTTTAATTCAATCCCACAGGGAGTAAAACGTGGATGTAGGATTTTTTGTTATTACAATAAATCCTACACTCCCGTTTTCACTCTTTGGGATTGAATTTTTAAAAAACTCTTATAGGGTCTCTTTGATTAGTACTTTGCTTCTTTTACAGACTGGTAGTTCCTGAGATTAGCACCTTCAAACAAAAAAAGAGTTTATTTTTTTTTTTTGTTTTTCTAAGTTCTGTAGAGTCGGTAAAATCGGAACAAAAACATATTTGACTAGTGCATTTTGAAGTAAATTTTGTGCTCTTTGATTTTGAATAGAACCATTTTTTCGATAGGACAAGCCGTTTTTATGTTATAAGCAAAAAACGTAAAAAAGTGCAAAAAAATCATGGTTTTTAGCCCACCAAAACTACACCGCCCTGTTTTAGAGGTCGCAAACTTGGATTTGACATCTCCTAAACATGCTTGAGGACACAAAAAAATAAAATCATTTGCTGCGCAAAACGCAAGGTGGACCTACCTTTTTAAGCTCTCGTGACTGGACTATCGTTATTATGAAATTTTAATTTAATAATTTCAAACGAACATTACTTAAGAGGGGTGGCAGTAATAAAATAATTTTTCCTACAAAACTTGCTTATTTTTTAAAGATCTTTTCAACAATACCACTTTCAACCTATCGTAATATCTAAAATTTGGAGCTCTGAACATTTTGGAGCAAACTTTCGGGATGCCGACCTTTCCGGGAAATAACAATATCACCACACGATTCTTTTTTACAGCTTTTATAATATAATTTTTTGACCCAACTCTTTACGACTAGCTGTTTTTTTAAAAAAATTACGGGTGGTCTAATTCACCCTGTAGAATGTAGATAATGTATGAGACATGTTTTATTTGACAATTTTTTTATCATTACAAAAATTAAAAAGTTACACATAATCAATATTAATTATTATCTGTGTGCCCCAGTTGCATGTTAGTAATCGTCCGTGTCACACATATTAAATTTTTTAAGAAATGATGTTTGCATAAGATGAAAAAATCAGACCGGATATCGGCCCAAAACACTATCCGCTGCATCTCTAATTTTTAATATCCATGTTATAAAATTTCAGCATAGGAAATTTTGTTTGTTGTTTAAGAAACATAAATTATTGCATTTGGTAATTATATATAAGTATTTATATATTTTTTAAAAATATTTTTGATGTAGGTACTTACGAGTAGATAATCAGTTGTAAGCATCACGAAACAAATCCTACTAGAAGTATTTTTTCTCGTAGAAAGCGTGTTATAGGCTGATTCACATTTGCTAAGCGTATAAGTAATGATCACATTAAAATAACTAGAGCAAGGCCTACATTTTGTTCTTCAGTTTAACTGACTGTCAAGAAGCTAAGCCTGTTTGCCACAGTAATTTTTTAATTTCTTTTATCGCAGAAGGCATTGTCAGAAAATCTCGGCTGAAAATGACAATTAGACGGTGACTAGAGCTACAGAAGATACTTCAAAAAAGTATCTAGATGAGACCAAACATTCAAAACCCCAAAAGATAAAAGTCTGCAAGGGTGTTAATACCGACATTTTGTTCTGCAAATTGAAATATATGCTTAAAACAGTAGCTGTAACAACATATTAAAATTTGAACCTTGAACTAATAATATAAATTTCGTCGGAGACCTACATGACACGTTTAGGGTGATCTTCCACCCCTTTAATACTGACCAATCGATCTGCAAATATTATAATCGCATTATTGGGTCACCGACAAGCTATACAAACAATTTCGGCCTTGAAGCAATAATAATTGTGACCATTTTTTTTGTTACATGTTGGGGGCGGTCTTCATCCCTCCCATACCGCTATCTAGCAAAATCCCATACTCAGAGCATTTTAATATGCCTCCCGCAACATCTTCACAAAAATAAGGCCTTGAATAAATAACACCAAAAAATTGTCACTAGCTCTCGGTCTATTATGCTGTATGAGCCAGAGCTTCGAGGGCCGGACATGACCCGCCGCTTATTTCCGATCGGTGGTCCGGACATTTCATGAGATGTGCAACGACATAAGCATATAATACTTAACAATCTAAAATCATTGTCAACCCAGATTTTTTGACGATACTTTGTGGATACTCATCAATGTTTTAAAGTGTTTTAATATTAGGTATATAGAATACCTAAAATCTAAATGAATTGAGAATATGTATTAAAATTGGAAGCAAATTTGAATTGAACTTTTTACTAGATTTTAAAGTTATAATACACATTGTTATGGTAATTGTTAGTAACAAAAAAAATAATAAATGGATTTTTTTAATAAAAATACATAATGGTGTAATCCTGTAATCGGTTCCTCTAACCTGCATGCATTGCCTACGCCAGAGGTTCCCTAACTGTGCGTCGCGACGCCCTGGGGCGTCGCGGCGCTATCCTAGGGGAGTCGCAATTTCAGAACTTCGGTCCCGATTTGAGAAGTTATGCTCAGAAAAGCAAGCTCATCCTGCTCATTAATTGTATTGTTTGTAGTTTTTTATGTTTTCTAATTATTAGAATTAGAATCTAATAAAAAATAATTAAGATTCTATATTCTTTGGAGTTTTCTTTGAATAAAAAAATAATTTTATTGTCTGCTAGCGCTACACACAGGTATCTTCTTTTAGAAGGGCGTCGCAAAAAATTGCAACCTGTAAAAGGAGTCGCAGTAAAGAAAAGATTGGGAATCTCCTGGCCTACACAATATACAGCAATCTTCCATGAATTACCCGACTACAGGACTGTAGGAGACATGATTTATCAGGTCCCCCTATCAGAACTCCATTCTTATTCAAACAGCGGCCTGTCTACAATAATGCAAATGAAACGATCTGATTTTGAACGAATAAAATAAAAAATGTGTGTAGTCGTATAATAGTCAGGCGCCAAGTCGGAATAATGTACGGGAAAAATTCAGACTGGACATTTTTCGCGGTCCCGATGTCCTTAATAAATCCTGAAATTTCCCCCCTTTGACGAGGTGTGCTACTCCCCTGGGAAAAAGGCTAAGCTGTGATATGTGGGGAGGAGGGGTCCGAGAGACTAAGCAACGTAGTTTTACTTTTTACTTGCGAACTCACACAGGCGTTCAAATTATTTATTTTTTGCCATACCCACTACAAAATAGCTACTTTCCATGTAAGTATACCGGCCTGTATTGGGCCATTTAACAGGCAGGCGTGCAGAAAATGTTTTCAATACATAACTAGTGCGGTAAGCAAACGGTTGCCATAGTAACTTATTGTTACGGATCACCTGTATACAAACGGCAGGCGAGAGTTCTGAGAAACGGGGTCTGCTTACTGTAACAACTAGTACATGCGCGAAAGTTCTAGAGAAAGCGAGAACGCACTAGGCTTAGGCCACGCAGCATATATAAACAGCCAGTGCGAGTGGGTGAATCAATCAGTCAACGGTGAGTCACGCAGTCAAATCTACGGTGGATCAGTGATATAAATAGTGCCGTGATATAAATAAATAAATTGATAAAATAAATACTAGTGTAGTGGTAATAATTACGAGTTATTGTATAAGTGCTATTTATTGCTTTGTTTAAGAATTACTGTTTAGTTATTGTTTACTTGTGTTGATTGTTAGAACTGACTTTTCGTTGTTGCATTCATTATTATTGTTTTTAATTACTGTAAATAAATATTTATTCCGCCAACTCAGAAAACAGTTTTGTAAGATTATGTTTATTCGCTCTATTATATACCCACGGCCTGCTGTAAATGTAAAGATGGCGATGCTTCTTGAAAATGAAGTGAAAAGTAGGTATTTTGTAGTGTTAATGGCAAAAAATACCATATATTTCTCGTGCGTAATGGTATTAGGATTCATGTGACTAAAAACTGACTACCGCTCGTTTTTACATACTGTCACAACTCGTCAGTAATAAACCCCAATACGACACTAGAAATACAATCTTCTATTACGTGTTTTATTGCCTTACTAGTGAAATGTCTATTGATAACAATATTCTACCACTAGGAGGGGGGAGGGGCTTAGGCTAAAGCCACATAAAGCTACATGGGGTGTGAGGGGTCAAAAGCAGAGAACAGATCAAAAGGTGGACTAAATAGACCCACGTGGTTTATGGAAGGCCCATTTAATATTATTTTCCTCAAACTTTAATATAATGAAAAAGAAATCATACATTGTCTGTTGGTGTGTAGCACAAATTTCCGGACTCGGAAAGGGAAAGAAATATATGGCACGTCGTTTTACTATTTAATCGTAAAATATTTTTACATAAAATAATAAATATCTTATAATTTTTGATAAAAAAAACAAATTTCTTAAGTCAATTTTATTTATGTATCAACATATTAAAAATGCAATATTATTATGTTCCGACATAAAATTAAATGCTTAAATAATATTATGTACATAATATTATTTCTTGAATTTTTATTGTTGAATTAAAATTATGTACCTACATAATTTTACAGCATAGTGTAACATACTGTAGAAAGAGATGGAGAATTAAAATTATGTACATAATTTTAAATCGAGAATAAAAATTCAAGAAATAAAATTATGTACATAATAATAATTCCGAAAAAACGACGAATTATAATTATGTTGCGACATAATTATAATTATTTAGGATTCTTCTCTTGGAAAAATAAAAATATTTTTATTATCTTGTGACATAAAAATAATTGAAAATAATTTTATTGTGTATAGAAATAACAAATATTTTTTTAACTAAAAATATCCTGACGAAAAATAATAAAATTATGCCCCTAAGTAACAATAAATTGTTTGAGTGAATATTTTTTATGTACTGACATAATAAAAATACAATTTTATTATGTCCTGACATACAATTAAATGCTTAAATAATATTATGTATATAATTTTATTTCTTTGAATTTTTATTCTCGATTTAAAATTATGTACATAATTTTAATTCTCCATCTCTTCTACAGTATGTTACACTATGCTGTAGAAAGAGATGCAGAATTAAAATTATATAGGTACATAATTTTAATTCAACAATAAAAATTCAAGAAATAATATTATGTACATAATATTATTTAAGCATTTAATTTTATGTCGGGACATAATATTGCATTTTTATTATTAGTCCAGTCACGAGAGGAAGTCCACCTTGCGTTTTGTGCAGCAAATGATTTTATTTTTTTGTGTCCTCAAGCATGTTTAGGAGATGTCAAATCCAAGTTTGCGACCTCTAAAATAGGGCGGGGGAATTTTGGTGGGCTAAAAACCACGATTTTTTTGCACTTTTTTGGGTTTTTTGCTTATAACATAAAAACGTCTGGTCCTATCGAAAAAATGGTCCTATTCAAAATTAAAGGGCATAAAATTTACTTCAAAATGCACTAGTCAAATATGTTTTCATTCCGATTTTTACCAACTCTACAGAACTTTGAAAATCGCTAAAATTTACCAAAATGAAAAAAACGTATTTTTTTAAGCTTTTAACTATTGAAAAATTCGAATAGCCTATAACCCTCCTTAATAAACGGGCTATCTAACAAAAAATCGGACTGGTAGTTCCTGAGATTAGCGCTTTCAAACAAAAAAAAAAAACCTGTTTGTTTGTTTGAACGCGCTAATCTCAGGAACTACAAGCCCGATTTAAAGAAAAAAATGTTTGTTAGATAGCCCGTTTACTAAGGAAGGTTATAGGCTATTTGAATTTTTTTTAAATTTAATCCCAAAGGGGGTAAACGGGGGTGTAAGATTTTTTGTTATTACAAAAAATCTTACACCGACGTTTTACCTCCTTTGGGATTAAATTTAAAAAAAACTCGAATAGCCTATAATCTTCCTCAATAAACGGACTATTTAACAAAAAAATGTTTTTTTAAATCGGACTTGTAGTTCCTGAGATTAGCGCGTTCAAACAAAAAAAGAGTTTATTTTTTTTTGTTTGAATGCGCTAATCTCAGGAACTACTTGTCCGATTTGAAAAAAAATTTTTTTGTTAGATAGCCCGTTTATTAAGGAAGGTTATAGGCTATTATATATTTTTTTTTAATTCAATCCCAAAGGGGCTAAAACGTGAATGTAGGATTTTTTGTTATTACAATAAATCCTACACTCCCGTTTTCACCCTTTAGGATTGAATTTTTGAAAAACTCGTATAGGGTCTCATTGATTACTACTTTGCTTCTTTTACAGACTGGTAATTCCTGAGATTAGCGCCTTCAAACAAAAAAACATTTTATTTTTGTTTTTCTAAGTTCTGTAGAGTCGGTAAAAATCGGAACAAAAACATATTTGACTAGTGCATTTTGAAGTAAATTTTGTGCCCTTTAATTTTGAATAGGGCCATTTTTTTGATAGGACAAGCCGTTTTTATGTTATAAGCAAAAAACCGAGAAAAGTGCAAAAAAATCGTGGTTTTTAGCCCACCAAAATTCCCCCACCCTGCTTTAGAGGTCGCAAATTTGGATTTGACATCTCCTAAACATGCTTGAGGACACAAAAAAATAAAATCATTTGCTGCACAAAACGCAAGGTGGACCTACTTTTTTAAGCTCTCGTGACTGGACTATATGTTGATACATAAATAAAATTTACATAAGAAATTTGTTTTTTTATCAAAAATTATAAGATATTTATTATTTTATGTAAAAATATTTTACGATTAAATAGTACAACGGCGTGCCATAGAAATACGTTTTTACAAACAAAATAAAAAAAATATTTCCTAAAATTTATTTTTTGAACAAAAAAGATAAAATAAGTGTGCCTATTTACAAAAAAAAGGTCTGAAAATTATTGATCCATATTTAAAAAATATACAAAGTTAAAAATATTTACTAATGAAAGCTGTTTATATTTTTGAACAAAAAACATGTAAATGTTATCCATTTATGATATTTTATAATTTACTAATAATTTAATAACAGATTTATGCAAGAGCTTGCGGCGGTAATGGTTTTTCAAATTCACCCAATTCTTCATCATAATATGCTCTCGCAAGGAACGGTTTAAGTTCCCAGGGCACTTGATCTTCCATGCATGTCAAATTTACGCCCAAATCTTCAAGGGTAGGAACTCCTGATTGAACGGTATCGGAGACAGCTTCCTAAAAAGAAATACGGTTCCTCTATTACAAGTTCCCGGGTTCTAGTCCGAGAGCTGGTAAAAGTGCCAATTGGATTTTCAATTTATTATTAAAAAAAAAATAATGAATTGAAAATATGAATTGGTTCTAGGCCCAAATAACCTTAGCTGTTAGTGGTCTTTAAAACACAATTTCACAAAAAGAAATACATTGAAGCAGTGGCGGCTCGTGCCTGTTTAGACAGGTGGTGCCAAAACGAAGGTCAAAATAGAAAAGAAGTACCTATAAAACATAGAAAATAACTTACCTAGTGACTATCCACGCAACTGTCTATGTTTGACTAAACAAGTACACACTGGCACAAAGTGCAACAATAGAAATCCGAAAAAAAACAGTTTAATAAAGTTCAAGACCTCTACACATTTCTGGCAAACCGTCAAATAATGAAACAAAATTGTTATCAACAATAACATTTAACCGAAACAACAATGCGTATAAATTCCAACAATGACCAAACAGAATATCTCCAATAATGTGCCTGGCACACATTTCATTTAGATTTAGCATTACAGCATAGGGAAATCATGAGTCATAGTTCTATCTCTCTTGCTCACATATAAGGACCGTAAGGTATGCTTTGTTTACACTGTGCCTATTATTAAATGGCACAGGATACGTGTTACTGATCGCGTGGTGAAAATGTTTTAGGAAATTTGTGCGATTTAGGCTGAACTCTGCTATCCGGACGATCGATAATTTTATAAATTGATTAAAAAAATATATTAATAAAAATATTAACAAAAAATATTTTTAGAGAAAATTGAAAAATTAGGGGTAGTGCCATGGCACTGTGGCACTATCCCACGAGCCGCCACTGCATTGAAGTCATCAATGCTCCTATTAATTACATTCAGAGTGACCTTCTATATGACACCTAGATGGGAAAACGTATTTCCGGAATGTTTTTCTGTCTTTTTACCGATGACGGTATCGAGCAGAATGACAATAGGCGCCAGCGTGGCAGATTTCGGAATTTTTCAATGTGTTACTTTAGCTTTGTTCCAACCACTCTGCATACTGTAATATTACCATCACGCTCATGCGCAGTGGATAAAATGCGTTCCAACCGAACTTGTGATCGTTTGTGAACGATTCTTAAAGCGTTCCAACCGAATTTATGATAGTTTGTGAACGGTTTCCGAACGATCATTTCGGTACATTGCCTAGACATGAAACCAAAATGAAACTGTAAAACTGGCATGCGCATTAAGCACTTTGTTACGTTTGTCTCTGTTCAATACCAACTTGAGACAGTTGTTTATTCATTTGTATTTTGTAATTTGTTTTATTTTTGTTTTGTCTCGTCTCTGTTCAAATATCTCTTTATTCTTCATTTGAGATTTGTTTTGTTTTTGTTTGTTTTTGCAAAATTATTAATTTAAATATTTATATTTAATTCTTAGTTAATAAAATTTAATTATATTTATATTCGTGTAATTCTAAAAATTTAAAATAAGTAAATGTTAGACGAACAATACAATTTTTAACAAACGCTCAAAAACATCACGACAACAAATTAATAATTTGCGTATTTTTTATTTCCAAAAAAATATAGCTAGCATATTTTACCAAAAAATGTTTTTAACAGTTAAAACATTTAGTAGGTACGTTTATTTATTTATATTATTCTTACGACTAGCCATCAAATAAGTTATTCATTTTCAAAATGTTTTTAACAACAAAAAAAGCCTGAAATTAGGAATTTACATTTGACAAATGACAAAAGATGTATTTTGATCATATGGTCATGGAGGCCATGATTTGATGCTCAAAACGGTCACAAAAGCGTTCCAATCAATGTCTACGTTTGTACCGTCACAGGACTGTGCAAAGTTGACGCATGCGCACAAAACCAATAAAAACAGTTTCGTTACCGTTTCAAAACGATCCATTTATAGCAGGTTGGAACATAGCTATTAATTATTTCCAGATAATTTTTCAATAAACTGTATTATTGAAATAGTCCGTGAGTATTCACAATTTCTTAAGCCACAAGTACAAATTTTCTTCGCGTTCATTGTTAAATAATCGTAGTTCTTGACAAAATGACATTTGTTTTGGTTATATTTTCACAGATGAGGATGCGTCGACTTTAATTTTAATTTCAATTTTAAGTAAAAAATAAATGTATCCATAGCAACGTAGCTAGTAAGCTCCGCCTTTCTGCTCGTAGTCTATAGACTGTGTGCAGGGGGCAAAGTTATAATAATATCGACGCGAGCACTCGTTGTGAGATCCATTGTAAACTTGGAACTCATTTTCCGTAATTGTCAGTGAGCATTGTTGTTTAAAAAGTCAAGTAAGTAAAACCATGATTTTACTTCTAACTTATTTGGAAATTATTACTATAAATCTGATATATTGTTGTTAAAATTAAGGAATAAACATTACCCTTTCAAAACGCTCCCAGTGTAGGCTTGCAATAGGAGTTCCAGGCAATTTTTCTGTCAAAGTAATTCTCATTTGGAAAAAAGGATCCCATTTAAGATCGTAACGATAATAACTGCGCTTTCTCATAATTCTGTGGAACCAATCAACCAGATCGGATAACAAGTATCGTTTTGGTCTGAAAAAAAAACGAAAAAAGTCTTTTTCAATAATTATTCATCAAGTTTAGTAATTAGTGTAAAGAAGTATATATCTTCATCTACAGTACTAAAAAAAATAGATAAAAAAACTTTTAAGTTAAACAGTTTTATTTTAAATCATCAGCTGTACCAAAAACTAGAAAATAATTAGGACACAAACCAAGGGGCACTTTGTGTCGCTGCGTCAGCGGAATAAGTAATAAAAACGTGGAGCGCATTTGAAATATTTCTGTTGGTGGGCTTGGAAACACATGTTTCTAGACAAGCCGTTCTTATTTAATAATTATACAGTCGTTATACAGATTTGTATGCGCCCCACGTTTTTATTAATAATTCCGCTTACGCAGCGACACAAAGTACCCCTTGGTTTGTGTCCTAATTATTTTCTAGTTTTTGGTACAGCTGATGATTTAAAATAAAACCGTTTAACTTAAAAGTTTTTTTACCTATTTTTATTTTCTAGTTTTTAATTTGATTTCTGGCCCGTATCATTATGCAAACTCCTCATCCTTTCAACTGTCCACCTCATGATTCCATCATCAGATCCTCGTGACCAAGTTGAAATTATCATAATATTGTACTGTCACGGGAACTCAATGTGTGTGCAAAGTTTCATAAGAATCGGTTAAGTAGAAGTAGTTGAAAAAGCTGTCGCAAGATTTGAAACAAAGATAGTAACAAACAAACAAATATACGGGTTCAAGCTAAATAAAACCGTTTAAAAAGACGGACAAGTGCTAGTAGAACTCGGGCCCTGAGGGTTCTGCACCATTACAAAAATTTAAGAAAAACTAAGTTTGTTATAGGATACCTTATTGTTTTTAACAATTCGAATGAAAATTAAAAAAAAAATGAGCTCACTACGCTAATTTGTTTCAGAGATATGGTGAATCAATGTTTGACCTAAATTGCTCGAAAATCACCGAAAAATGACATTTTCAACGTTCAAAAATGTTTGCGCGACGTTACATTACACGTAACTCACTCTACCCCGACCATCGCAATGTATAACAAAATTGTTAATACCCTACCCCCTCCCTTCAGTGTGTGACGTAATACCTGAATGCCCCCAAGGTCACAAAGTAGAATGCTTCAAGTTCATGCTGGAATGAGAGCCCACTTATCCAATAATTAAGAAGTTTTCGTTTGTCTAAAATAGATGAAGGGAATGTGGAAAAAACAAGTTATGTCCTTCTAACAATAAAAAATGGTGGAACCTTTGGTGTAAAGATACGAAATGTTACAATTACCACAAAACACCAAACCATAACAAACACTCTCGACGTACGTTTCGCCAACCAAGTTGGCATCATCTCCTGATGATGCCAACTTGGTTGGCGAAACGTACGTCGAGAGTGTTTGTTATGGTTTGGTGTTTTGTGGTAATTGTAACATTTCGGGTTCTTATGTCCTTCTGACAAATGGCTGAGTAAATTGAATTTAAAGTTATTTACATTCCTTGTTCTTTTGCCATCCAATAATTTTAAGTTTTAAAATACACGGTGACCTACCTATTTCTTTTACCCCACAATTTACCCAGTGCTGAATACCGTTACGGTCTATCAGATGGCACTAACAGCTCAAAATTCAAAAAAATGTGACATACCCTGTTCTTTCCCCATTCCCTTCAGATACTAATGTTAATGATAATAAGAATCACTTTCAAGATGCCAAAAGAATTATTTCGAATTTTTTTTTGACGAAGAGTTTCAATTTTCTGTGAGTGGGTCGCAAACGAGACTGATGGCCAGTTTATCGTACATTTTAATCACGATGTTATTTTAATCACACGATTAAGTGACGGGTTGCTATGGTAACAAACCACAGCAACCAATCAACACGTAGCTGTCAAAATTTAATAGCGTGATCAAAATAACATCGCGATTAAAATGTACAATAAACCGGCCATTAGTCTAGTAACTAGTCTATGAACGCGGCACAATGAAATATTCTCTATGAGCTATTTTTTATCTTGAAAAACTCTATGATATAGAGAAATGGTGATCCGTAGATGATGTAGAAATTAGGAGAAAAAAACTCAGTGGCAAAAGGATCAACAAAATTTGCAATACTGAATACCGAAACATAAGCTTATAAATGCAAATTTAATCATCAGTATTGCAAATTTTTTTGATCCTTTTGCCACTGATTTTTTTTCTCTAATTTCTGTTTTTTATCACTCATATTTAGATATAATATAATATTTTCTGTCACTCATCAGTGTCGTATATTCTTGTTATCAGCAGAAGTCAATTGTTTGTACGAAAGTGCATGCGATCGCGGTTTGCACTGTGCCGCATGAGATCACCCGCAAAACGAGAAGAATTCTCAAATTTGAACTTTTATGTGGCATAACTCTGTAGTTTTTAAAGATATTTCAAAAACTCTGTCGCCATTAACTTGAAAATTTTTATGACTACAATTTAAGACTGTAATTGAAAAAAATTCCTCATGGCGTGGACAGTGGTATAAAATAACACATTTTTAAATTGATTATACGTCGTGTTTGGATTCTGTTCAGTAGTGAGTAGACAATATGAACTGAATTTTAAAAATATTATAAGTATACTTCATATTTACCCAACTGCTTGGAAGATTTTACCATTCGCGTCATGTTCTTTACAGGCATTAATAATTCCTTGTGCAACGTCTTGACAGTATACGGGCTGTTTAATCGTGCATTCACCTTTCTCCCATAGAGGCAAAAAGCCTACCTGATGACGCCAATGATTACCATACGGCCTGTATAAAAGTTTCGAACAAAACCGGTTATAAATAAGATAACATTTTTTATATAACACATGCACGCTTTTAGTGTTTTTTCGTATCTGTTTTGCGGACCTTAAATAGCCGTTTATTGACTAGTGACCATTATGTAACGCTTTTCAGTGCTATAATGGTTCATTATGTAACTAGTTACATAATGATCCATTATGCAACGCTTTTCAGTGCTATAATGAAAAACAGTTGCATAATGAACCATTATGTAACTGTTTTTTTTAATTCAATTAAAGTTTAAAACCATGCATGTGTTATATAAAGTACAGTGTGCAACGCGTGTGCTAAATCTTTATGCGTTAGGCGCGATGTTTTCAGCACTCGTATGCGGCTCGCGATGCACATCGCGCCTGACGTATAAAGATGTATTTAGCACACTAGTTACACAATATACTATTATAAAATGTATGTTGTTAGGCAAATAAAAAAACCTGCGTTTAATTGAAGCGCCTAAATAAATAGACAATTAATTTTATTAGTCTCAGTACATTTAATAAAATTTGTTGCTAAGTTCTGAACTCCTAAAGCGTCCATCCGAAATACAAAACATTTCAGTTGCGTCCGAAATGTTCTGTATTTCTGACGGACGCTTTAGGAGTTCAGAACTTACCAACAAATTTTATCAAATGTACTGAGACTAATAAAATTAACTGTCTATTTATTTAGGCGCTTCAACTTTATTGATCAAATTCCCGGACTCTTCGAAGGTGGTTCTAGCAGTTCTAGACTCCTAGTACTGCTAAAAGCTTAGAATTGCTAAAACCAGGTTAAAACAGTCTGAATAGTCCGAGAATTTGACCAACAAACACGCAGTTGTGTCCGAAGAGTTCTGTATTGCCAACAGGCGCTTTTGGGAGTTCAGAACGAATCAGAACTTATCAACAAACACACCTGCTGGGTTGCAGAAATCAATGTCAGAAAATCTGATTTGACAATGACCATAGATTGTGACCATACATATTTCTTCATATGAAAAGCAATGTAGAATTTTAAATCGATCCTGCTCGAAAAATAATTGATCGATTGATACGATATTTTTTTTAACTGTGTATTCATGTATTTAACATAATTTTTTGCACAATTTTCACTTCGAAACAACATTTTTTTATGCATATTAATCTAAATTTAGCTAGAAAAGCGATCTTTTTCTATGAAGACAATAATTTGTTTTTATGTGAGTACAATCTAATGTTCTACATGACAAGGAGTTTGACAACATTAGACTGCTTCATGTATAAAAAAGTGGGTGTGTGCTTATGACCACACGACAGAAGAGAAAACTTCAGATTTTCTAATTTTAAAATATAGTACCTATATATAATTTTTTAATATAAGTAGCATTCTTCCTTCCTCTCGACACAGAGCTTGCTCTAGTGAGAGGAAGTATCCTTTTTATATATATTTTTGTAAATAAATAACTTGTGCAATATTAGGAAAAATAAATAAATAAATAAAATTCTGACGTGGCTATGGCGTTACGTCGGATGGAACCAACAGCGGTTATCAGAGACCACTGCCTAAAATAATTCTTGTCCACAGTGGCGTAACAATAAATGTGGGGACCCTGGCGTATTTTTATTGTGGGCCTTCTGTCATACATTAATTTGAGCTCGCCGACAAAAAGGAACGTGGCGCACCATCCCCTCCATCTCCTATCTTCATAATTAATCGATGGGAAAATTGGCAAAAAAAACCCGAAATATCTATGTATGTAGAAAACCTAATATGCTTTGCAAACTTTTCTCGAGTGGTGTGCTGCATATTCACTTATTGTTAGCTGCCGCGGGGCCCCTGGCGTCTTGCTAGTCCTGTCACCCTGTAGTTACGCCACTGCTTGTCCAATAGAGAAACCAAATATGAAATGTTAACCGCCTTGCAGTTAGTTACCCAGGTGTTAAAAAAAATGATGGATTAGCTTGACCTAATGACAAGTAGAAATTTTTACCTTAGAAATCTATCTTCTTGTCCGTATATGTCAGATGGTCTAAAAATTATAGCATCTGGGAATTCCTCAAGAACAGCTTGTTCACCCCTCCATTTGCTAGCCAAGAAACCAGAACCATTCTTAAGCAATTTCGGTTCAGGTTTTTCACATGCATTTAAAGCTGATAAATGAATAAATTTTTTTATTCCTGCCTCTCTTGAAATTCTAGCAATAGTTCGTGCTGTCTTGACATGTACATCATCAAATTTGAAGTTCTTTGTCTCCCAATCACGACCGATTAAATTGATAACAACATTTGAATATTTCACTGCTTTAGCAATCGATTCTTCATCTTTTGGATCGAATTGATGAAACAGGGTTTGCCCGAGATCACCAGCCAATCGCAGTCGTAGAACTTCATAACCATCTCCTCGATACGGGATTATTAATTGAGTACCGATCTTACCCAGTTTATTACAGACATATCGTCCTAAAAAGCCAGACGCACCGAAAACAGTCGCAACAATTCCACTGAAACTAGAACGACCACCAGTTCCTCGTTTGAGTGATGATAATCGGTACTCAACATCATTGCTATAATGACAAGCCTGAACGCATGTTATGCCGATAAAACCACTGCTTTGGTGTTCTTAAAAACAAAAAAAAAGCAATATGATTGATAACATAACCTAGTCTATACTAATTTGATTACATAAACAGGTTTACAAAATTGTAGCGATTTATAGTTTCTATAAGAGAAATAAAATTACATAATAATTAAGTTATTACTTACTTAGTATTTGTAGCCCATTTTGCAAAGCCAGTGCAGCAGTCATATTAATTTTATTTACTATTTGACAACTGGCATTAAAATCCTTTGAAGGATTGAGAAATGAGAACTGAATAATCTTTTCGAATGAGTTGGGTACTTATGAACGAGTGAAAGAACTTTTCAGTTCATTTTGGAAGAACCGTTTTAGCCAAGTTTTAAAGCGGCAAATACAAATTCAAGAAAAAAACGAACTATTTAAAATAATATTTCTTTATTTTTTATTATGTGAATTTTTAAGAAATTTATTTGTAAATTTTACGTACCAAATCCAAAATAAACCTCAATCCCACCCGGAATTTAAAGGGCCTTTTCTTGCAAAAAGGGGTGATTCTCTACATTCGAGCGACCATAGGAGTGAAGAACAATAAAGATTTGTTATGGTAAAAAAATTCTAATTTGGCGGATTAGACTTTCATGAATCATAATTGTCCATACCACTGAAATATAGAAATACTTTATTTCAGTGGTCCATACATACCGAATAAATGGTACCTACCATGTCCACCTCACTGACTTTCTCACTGAGCTGCACCAAGCGCGGATTTTGGTTCGTCTTTTTAAATTTTTTCGAAACAAATGAATGGTGCCATATTGTAAGGTCATTAAATGATTAATGACATAATATCAATTTATGAAATACGATCAAAATCATCGGAGCCATTTTCGAGAAAACCGCGTTTCGATTTCCGTTCATTAGTAAACTACCCTTATTTGGGGGAGTATGGTGAAAATAAGAAAAACCCCACTAAAAAATCGTATAAAAACCTTCAGTTTAAAATTTGGTTTCAACTTTCAATTTGTTGAATGGTGTCAGATAGGCCTTACGGACGGACGGAAGAGCAGAGACCTAGGCCGCCTAGCTGACACACTGTTCAATGAATCAAAACTTACGATTTTTAAAGGTTCATAGTGGGGGGTTACATATTTTCTTCCTACTCCGCTAAATAAGGGTAGTTTACTAATGAACGAAAAAATTACTAAAATGACTAGCGATTTTAATCTGCAACATAATGCCTTAATTTTGTCATTCTGTTTTATTTTTGTTTATATACCTACATATTTTTATTTTAATCGCCTACAAGTTGGAAACCGGTTTACCTCTTTTTATTATTACAAGTTTTTATTTAACTTGCAATATTTGTATGTTAGTTTGTTTAGGTCAAATCTTGCAAGCCAATTTTGAACGACTTCCACATATCTGATCGATTTAAAATTTGGTACACATATGCATTCCCGATGACAATACATGAATCAATCGTTTTTAGAATTACATTCAATCCCTAAGGGGGTCAAACGAGAGAGTAGGGATTTTTGACTATTCAACGCCTAGGCCAAACCGCTAAAGCTAAAAACTTGGAATTTGGACAGTAGGTTTCTTTTGTGACGTAAGCACCCACTATATGAAGGGATTTTTCGAAATTCAGTCCCTAACGGAGTCAAAAGGGGATAAACTTTTGAACGACTAAAAGGAACAAAATAAAATATTAGTAAAAAAAACTTTTTAAAGACACGCTTTTATTTAAAAGTACTAAAAAGGAAAAAAGTAAGTTTTAATAATTTAGTTTCATAATTATAAAAGCGTGGGTCATGACTAATAAAATATCGTAGAGCTTACAACCCACGCTTTTATAATTATGAAACTAAAATATTAAAACTTATTTTTTTCCTTTTTAGTACAGTTAAATAAAAGCGTGTCTTTAAAAAGTTTTTTACTAATATTTTTAAATTCTGTTTTATTTTTATTAACTTATATAATTTTCTTTCCAACCTTTTGAATGGTTTATATTACGTCTGTCCTACCTACAAAAATTCCATTTCAAGTTGGCGTCTGGACAGTCTAGACTACAAATAAAGTGGAATTAACTTCTACTTAATTATTTGGTTGGAGACATTCTATTTTTTTGTTAAAGTTTTTAATTTTATTATCGGGTAATGTTTTATTGTTGTTTTTTTAATTTGCTAATTTTCTAGTATTATTTGTTGATACATTTCAAAGCTGGGAAAAACACCGTTAATCGGTTAATTAGCGAAGTTAACAACCGATTCCAATTTGGTTTAAAATCACGTTTATGTCAAAACCAGTGTGAAATATTATATTGTACCCAATAATAAGCCGCGGACAGTTAATTATAAATTTGAGTGAGTAACATATTAATTAATTATAAATTGTCACTCGGGCGACGCAGATCAGGGTAGTTGCTAAATAAAAATAATTAATTAACGTTCAAAATAAGAATTCTTAGCTTTTATTATAAAACATATTATTAGTTTCTTCCATAAAAACAATACTGTACATAATATTGTAAAAATATTTAGAAAATCTAAAACCTAGACACAGTAGTACCAAGCCGAGATAGGTAAAGTTACAATAAATAGTAATAGAAATTTATTTTCCTATAAAAATAGATTTAGTCATAATATTATAACTCTTTCTTTATAGCCACTGCAGTTAAGTTTCAGAACCTCAGTTCAATTCAATCGCTGTCTGATTCTTCATCTGCTTCTTCTAACCATAAAATAAATGGTTTAATTACATCACTGAGTCTTGGATTATTTAAGTTGGGATACCATTCCAAAATTGCATCCTCTGATAAAATTTCTATGTCATAAAACCAATGGAAAACTCTCCGCAAACAATTTAAAAGTTCAGGTGAAGCACAGGCTACATCCTGAAACAAGAAAATGAAATAGTTCTAAAACCTTTTACAATTTGTCGAAAAAGTCCAATCAATTAAATTTAATCACTCTGCATGGGAGTGCTAATTTTTAATATAACGCAAATGTTTTTATATTTTTGGTAGGGAGTAACTCAAATCCTGTATTAAGTATTTGATTATAAATGGCTTCCAGGCCAAAAGAGTAAAAACATTTGCGTTATATTACAACTTAAAAATCAGCTCTCCCATGTAGTGATTCAACGTTTACTATGCTATATACTATAAGAGAAAAACAAATTCTACTTTCGGGCACTGTGGAGTAGGGAATGCAATCTCGTTCTCGCGTGATCTCGGCTATTTTTTACGAGATTAATCTCGGATAAGAGTCGTACGAGATCTCGCGAGATTATCAAAATTGCCCTGCACCATATTTCGAGTGTATTTCGGAGCGTGGTTTGTGCGCGAACTGACCTTCAATGTGAATGTGCCTGCGGTCAGGTGTCACTGAAGGCTGATTATTTATTATAACAAGTTACAACGTTCATAACTTTATACTACTTCTAAAAATCAAGAGATAAGTACTCACTTACTACTTTGTTGTTGTTCTAAATGGTTTTTATAATAAATGCCTTGACATTTTCTTTAATTTTTTCCATTACTTTTCTATTTTTTTAAGGAAATTAGAACATAATTGTTAATCTCGCGAGATCTCGAAATTGTCGAGATCTCACGAGCAGTGGCGGCCGGTGGTCAAAAAGTGTGGTAGTGCGCAAAATACCTAACCCAAAAATATGGTCTCTTTGTTGCGCTCATTAATTATCTACATCTCTTTTTTACTCTAATTAATTTTTTTTGTTCAGATTAGTCTTTCGGACAATCTGTATACCTATAATATTATGTAAATTTTGCAAATGAGTTTAAGATGAACTGTTTTTTACTATTTCAGATGCGTCGAATCATTAACGCCTTTTTGAGTTCAGCTAGCTTCACACGGAAAACAGAAAAAAAACTTATAAGTGTATCACATCCACACAAGCATGATGCATCATACAATTCTTTTTTAAAAGAACGCTTAAATTAATTATTATTTTTATAAAATTAATTGTTGAAATTTCAAGTTTATTGTTGAAGAAAATCAAATATGAATTAAATCATAATCATTATATTATTACAGTTTGATTATTTTAACGCCGATAACCATAATTCACCACGAAACATTTTTTTACAAATTACAAAACAGAATTTAATTTAAAAAACCGGGAAATTTCATTGAAAAATGAAATTCTATACTGAACTGTTTACTTTACGGTCTACGGATGTGATAGGCAAGGCCGCAAGTGTGAAGTGGATAATAATATAAAAACTGTAACGAACTTAGCCAAAGTTGTTTCGGTGTCTTTCGGCTATATTGGATCGACGCGCGAAGTTCGTCTATATTAAACTACGTAAATATACCTGTTTCACGGTTTTACTATCCTTGTTTAATTTAACATTGGGACAATGCTAGCTGTTTCGTGCGCTAATAGAAACGCTCTGCCTTGGGTAAAATACAACAGTTCAGCAGATTTGTTCAATGAAACATAATTAACCGATTATAATATTTGATTATGTGTAGGCGTATGATGTGTCATCGTTTATCAATAAGTAAATGCATAAATTTATTTATTTTTTAATTTTGCGTTGCGTTGCATTTCAACTGGCAGTGCGGTGCACGAGCGCACTTAAAGACGGGCCGCCACTGCTCACGAGACTGACTTTCTTAATCTCTCGTGATTTCGACTTACTCAAAATCTCGCGAGACTGCATTCCTTACTGTGGAGTAAAGATAACTCATTCTGCGCGAAACTGGGAGTTTCGGGTTCGAGTCCCGGCAGTGACATTTGAATTTTATCATGGCAGCTGTCTGATACCCTGTTCACTTATATCCTGTATTTGATCGTTAATTTATAAATAATTTAAATTAATTCAGAGGTTAATTATAAATAAATCCAATCAATTAACTTACTCCAATAGCTTGTAGACAATCGGATACTGCTTCATCATTTTTTATATAATTTTTAACTACAGGTGTAAAATATTTCAGTACGGCAAGAAGTGACTGAAGATATGCATTTTCTTTTCTCTGATGAAATGGCAAACTTAGAATCGCTTTTACCACATTATAATTTACCTAAAATATTAATTATGGAATGAAATTAGATGGGCGACACAAACATCAAAATTACGATAGGGTATTTTCATATTTTTGTGAATTAGGGCAAAAAGCATGTGAAAACGACATGAAATTAAAAATTTTGTTAGTTACAGTTAAGTCAAATTTAATGTTAAAAATGATTTTTTCTACAAATTTTAACATCCTGTATCTCGAAAACGAAGCGTTTTCGGACATATGTTTATAAAAAATGTTTGTTTTGATGTCCTCTACCACCCCTAAAAGTTTGTCGGTATATTTATGGAACACCCTGTATATAGTGAAGTATACTTGCATATACTAAAAACCAAATCTATGTGGAATTTTAGTTACATTTTAGTAACTGATTTATGTTGGCAGCACTAAGTATTTTTAAAAGTTTTTTTTAGTTTCTATGTGTGGTAATTAATTAATACAAATTTCCGATAGATCTTTTCGTTTAAATTTAAAATTGTTATGGAAACCATTCAAACAGGTAAGGTAAATTTCAGATTTTTATTGTCATTAAAAATATTCGTCAAAAAATATTCACAAAAAAAAAATTAAAAAATGCCGAAGAGCAGAAATTTATTAACAAAAAAATTAAAACTGGCTGTTATTGAATGTTTTTCGCAGTTTAAAAATCAATATTTAAAAAACGGTGAACGCACGGGTGAACTCAAAAAAAAAATTGCGAAAATATTTTCTGTATGCACGTATTCTATTTAAACAGTGAATTAGTAATACACAAATTTGTTTCTATATTTTGATAAAACCATTATTTTTTTAGATTAGTATTGCACAAGTATATAAAATTTTACAGCAGCGCAATAATATGGAAAAAATAAAAGATTCCAGAGTGGGCAGAAATAGAAAAAAGAATATTTATTGGAAGAACCATTTTTAAAAAAAAGAAATTGCCTCGAAGATACATGAATTTCACAACAAAGGAGAACATTTTTCAATGGCTCGACTTTTTAACTCTGTCAAAGAAGTTACCGATTTCAAAGGGGGGCGAACTACATTTCTTAGAATTTTAAAATCGAAGGGTTATGTTTACAAGAAAGCTAACAGTAGAGTCATTTTTTCGGCAGCTAAACATATTCAGTTATTAAAAATTTCATTTCTTGGAAAATATTTGGAAATTCAAAATTCTAGTGACAAAATTAACTTTATATATTTGGACGAGACGTGGATTTACCAAAACGGTAGTCAAGTGCGGCAGTGGGTCCACACTACTGATTTAAAGGGTAATCCACACAAAATTAAAAATGAGGGAAAGCGTTTTACAGTTCTGCATGCGGGTTGTTCTACGGGATTTTTGGAAGGGTGTAGTTTGATTTTAGACAACAAAATTGAACACAAAAATTATCATAAAAACATGACTGGCGAAATTTTTAGGAAATGGGTGGTAGATCAACTACTTCCAGTGCTTAACGCTATGGAAGGTAAGTGTGTGGTGATAATGGATAATGCTCCTTATCACTCCATGCGAGTTGATAAGCCAAGTTCTCGCAATTCTCGCAAGTCAGTAATGGAGGAATGGTTAGACAAAAATGAAATAGAATATATTGAAGGCTGTGAAAAAATAATTCTTTGGAACATAATAAAACCTCTTTTGGCTGAACAAAATTACATTAAAAAATACGTTATTGATAATATTTTAGAAAATTATGGGCATGTAGTTCTTAGATTGCCTCCATATCATTGTCAATATAATCCAATTGAGATGGCATGGAGGTTCTGTAAGAATTATTACAATAAGAACATAAATTCAACACCTTTGTCGAAAGATAGGGTGAAGAATTTATGGCTTGAGACTCTTTCAAAATTTGATAGTGAGATGTGGAAAAACAGCATAAGACATTGCGACCAAATTATTAAGAGTGACTGGGAAAAAAACATGGGTACTTGTAGTGTGAATGACATTCCTCCATTTATAATTTCATTAGGTGAATCTGATTCTGATTCAGACGTGAGCTTGTCTGAGTCAGAATAAGATCCACCTAAAGAAAGTATGCGTGATCGTGTGATTGCAGCATGCGGAAAGAGAATGAGTGATTGTTATATTATTTTGCTTGTAACCCTGTGTCGTCCCCCTTTGAAATTTTTGTTTTATTGATCGAGCGAGCGAACTGAGTGGATCCCGTTTTTTTTTTTTTTTTTTGATCATTTAGTGTTCGAAGTGCGTCGGCCATGAAATCTTGAAGAGACATTTTAAGAGCCTAGATTGTATGACGTATAATGTATAAATTCTCTTGCGTAATCTTGCTCAAAACAGTTCCAAATGGAAATCTGATTATAATAATACGCAGTATGAACATGCTAAGTTGCGTAAAGATAGAGAGGATATGGTTCCTGAAGCTATACATATTAGAAACTACACAACTCTAGTCTTGCGTACCTCGACTGAGTTCAAGTTGGTTTAAAGCGTTTATAAATAAGTACAGAATATGAAAAGACAAATATGGAATAATAAGTTGATGAAAACGTCATAAAGAGGCTCGAACTTTCGTTACGTTAAAATTCCGTAACTTAAAAACACAACGGGAACGAGTGGTTTCTAATACTGCCTATTTATAACAGTTAATTTTTCATTTGCTTTCGGTAAATTTACAGTGGCTGATATTTTCTTAATTAATGTGCAAGTGCAATAATTAGGTATATTATTTTAAACGGACAGTTCTTATTTTTGTTAATAAACTATATTTGTATATTTTTTTATTAATATTATCATTGTGAATAAGTAATTAAGACATTATGTTAATTTTTTTGACAAAATAAAATTTAAGAAATTATTAAAACAGTTCATTTTTAATTAAAAAAAAAAATAACAACACTTTTTAGTTTATTATAACTTGCAAGAGTATTTAAAGAAAATCTTGAAAAAGAAATTTAAACTGACAGTTTACACGTCCAGAATTATTAAAATATTTATAGAAATATTTCTGACAGTTAATAATTTTGCTTTTAGTAATCTACAGATTGCTCAAAAAAGATTTATGTGTATTACAGAGTGTATTTTCGTTACTAGGAAAGTCACTAAAATTCCACATAGATTTGGTTTTTAGTATACGTCACCCCTTAAATTTTGATATCTAAGTATACATTTTTAAGAATTTTGACGTCACGGTGTTCATTTGAAAACTGTAATTTGGACACATTTCCAACTACAATTATTTAATAATTATTTAAATATAATATATTTTTGTTGATTTATGCGCATGTAGGTATGTGTGATTTACTGTATATTGAGATGCATTGGACACTAATTATAGTATGTATATGGTAAACATCTTATTATTACCTCTCTTAATGTGACGTTGTTCAACGAACGTGATGTATTGATTTCAACAATTAAATTGCTGCAAGCTAATTTATCATCAAATCCTCTTGCTAAAATATCAATTACCTCACTGAAATACACTACAAGAAAAAATCATTGTAAATTATATTAATTCTTTATTAAATAAAATCGGTCAAGTGCGTGTCAGGCACGTATAAATTAGGGTTCCGTAGCTTTGCTTTTCATAAAATATTTTCATGTTTTTTTCAGATTTTTTTAACAAACCGTTCGGAAATTAGAGGATAGTCAAATATACAACAGTTTTTGTAGTAATTTCAATTATTTGCGAGAGTTTTTGTAGTATTTCTCCAAAACTTATTATTTTATACTTTATAGTGACCGTATTAATTTTCAATGAAAGTAATTACTAGTGGCTACGGAACCCTAAAAAGTTATTCCAAATTTAAGCAAAAAGAACGCAATTATTGACACGGAACTTTGAGCATTTTTAGTTTAATTTGCATAGGGATTTGGACATCAAATAAATCAGAATAGAAATTGATTGATATTTAATGTTTCGTTCCTATATTGTGACTTTTTCAGCAACTCCACCAATTTCTGTTCTAATTTATTTGTTGTCTAAATTCCTATTATGATGCACAATATATCGAAACTATATACAGGGTGGCACATCTTAAACAATGCAGTGAAATATCTCGTAAACGGTACAAACCATACAAAAATGTTTAATACAAAAGTCACGGACAGAAGACTGTGATATCAGATTTAACATAGGTGGTGTGCTGTGAAGGTCAGGCGAAGGTCAGCTTCGATTTTTTAATTGCAACAGTGAATTTTTATTCCAAAATACGATGAAGTATTTAGTAGTGAACAGTAAATTATTAAGGTACATATCAGCTAAAATTAATAAATATTGAGATATTTAGAAATTTAATAACGGCCAAAATGAACGAAATTAGATAAATTATGACATAGCAGATAGCCATGATATTACGCATCGGCTTTCTTGGCTTGAATTCAATTCATAAAAGAACCGAATTGACAAATTAAATTTGTTATTTAATTTCTAAATATCTCAATATTTGTTAACTTTGGCTCATATGTACCTTAATAATTTACTGTTCACTATTAAATACTGTATCGTATTCAGGAATAAAAATGCACTCTTACAATTAAAAAATCGAAGCTGACCTTCGCCTGACCTTCACAGCACCACCTATGTTAAATCTGATATCACAGTCTTCTGTCTCCCTTGACACTCTACAACTTTTGTATAAAACATTTTTTTATGGTTTGTACCGTTTACGAGATATTTCATTGCGTTGTTTAAGATGTGCCACCCTGTATACAGGGTGAGTTCGACCACCCGTATCAGTCGTTTTTTTCGAAAACAGTTAGTCGTAGTGAGTTGTGTCAAAAATTTGTATTATAAAAGCCCTAATAAAGAATCGAATGGTGATAATTTTTTTTTCCGGGAAGGTCGGCTTCCCTATTAGTTTGCTCCAGAATGTCCAGAACTCCGGAATTATAAATGTAACGATAGGTCGAAAGTGGTATTGTTGAAAAGATCTTTAAAAAATAAGCAAGTTTTGTAGGAACATTTTTTTTATTACTGCCACCCCTGTACATTTCTATAAGTATAAATATAAATTCTTATATGTTCCAAACTCCGGAATTTTAGAAATCACGATAGGTTGAAAGTGGTGCTATTGAAAAGCTCTTTAAAAAATAGGCAAGTTTTGTAGGAAAAATTATTTAATTACTGCCACCCCTGTTAAGTAACAATCGTTTGAAATTATTAAATCAAAATTTCATAATAACGATCGAATTCGGCATTAAAAATCTAGCAACCTTAGACATTGTCACAAGTGTTCAAACTGTCTTCCATTTACTCTTTAATACATACTACTGAGCTCTTCTGGTTATACTGTGAGTGTACTTCTTCAGTGTTTAATGATCGATAGATAGGTAACTAGATTTTAAATGCGGACTTTTAAAAAGTTCGTTATTATGACATTTTAATTTAGTAATTTCAAACAAATATTACTTAACAGGGGTGGCAGTAATCAAAAAAATGTTCCTACAAAACTTGCTTATTTTTTAAAGATCTTTTCAACAATACCACTTTCGACCTATCGTTACATTCATAATTCCGGAGTTCTGGACATTCTGGAGCAAACTAATAGGGAAGCCGACCTTCCCGGAAAAAAAAATTATCACCATTCGTTTCTTTATTAGGGCTTTTATAATACAAATTTTTGACACAACTCTCTACGACTAACCGTTTTCGAAAAAAACGACTGATACGGGTGGTCGAACTCACCCTGTATATTAATATCGATATTTTGAAATTTGATATATTGCGTATTATGATATGTAAACAGTTAAACACCGATTATCGAAACCCATTAATTTAAGTGAAAAGATAATATATAAGAACATAGCAGTTTGTTTAGGTGTTTAAGTTTTAACGAAGCCCTTTGATTTAAAATACAGAATTTTTTAATATTTTGAAACTAAGAATTTAAAATAAATATTTTTAAAATTCAATTCTTTTAATTTGATTTCTAACGCTATTAATGAAAATCACAAATGTTATGTGACATATTGATACATTGATATTTTCTGTACTATATATCGAATCAAATGCATATATCGTGCATCCCTAGACATGAACAATAAAAATCTTACTGTCAGATTCATCTTCTGGAACTGGTGATGCCATATGAGACATTTCGTCTTCACTAGCACTGGAGAGATCGCTGTCGGATTTAGTAAACGATGTCTGCGATCCAAAATATAGAGGCGGTGCTTCTAGAAATGTCTCGTCTTGATCAGAATTTGATTCATCCCATTCGTCATTAAGGCTATGAATAATATGCGCATGCTCTCCTAATATATCTTTTTCGGCAACTGTAATATTATGACACATTTAAGTACAAGGGTAGTCTGAAAAATTTTGTGCCACAACATTATGACTAGGGAATGCAACCTCGTTCTCGCGAGATCTCGGCTATTTTTTAACTTCCCATTGGAAGTTATTGTAATGGGTCCGAAAATCGAAATCAAAATGTATAACAAATTTTTATGTTTCAAGGTCACTACAGTATTTTTAAACTATTTTTAGAAAGATGTCTGTGTGTGTGTGTGTGTATATGTATGTTAGGGTGGGTCAAAAATATCAATTATTTTTTTTTTACAAGTGACACGGAAAAATAGGTTGCTAGACACCTTAAAAAAATTCTCACCAAATATGAGCTCTTAATTTTAATAGGAAGATCCTCCGCATCACAATTTTTTATTTTTTTCTCAGTCCAATAGAAAAAAATTCATACCTCATCATTAATTGATTGTACAGAAAAATGTTTTAAGAGAATTTTGTAGGAAATTTAATGCTCTACAAAAAAGGTATCTTATATTTTTTCCGCAAACCTCACCATTTTAAAGATATTGAAGATGATTATTTTAAGACAAATTTCATTTTTGTTTATGAATTTTATAACTCGACAATAAATGACTATTATAAATCTTCAATATCTTTCAAATGGTGAGGTTTGCGGAAAAAATATAAGATACCTTTTTTGTTATATTTTTTCCGCAAACCTCACCATTTGAAAGATATTGAAGATTTATAATAGTCATTTATTGTCGAGTTATAAAATTCATAAACAAAAATGAAATTTGTCTTAAAATAATCATCTTCAAAATCTTTCAAATGGTGAGGTTTGCGGAAAAAATATAAGATACCTTTTTTGTAGAGCATTGAGGACAGATGGCGCAGTTGGTAGCGTCGCGGCCTCTGAATCAGACTGTCGTGGGTTCGAATCCCACCTCTGCTCATGGATGTTTTGTGATGTTATTTAGTTTTTAAGTGATATATTATGATATTTGTTGTATTTAAGACGCTAATGACCTAAGTTGTCGACGCGTCTATAATCCACAATAAATAAAAAAAAATTGTAGAGCATTAAATTTCCTACAAAATTCTCTTAAAACATTTTTCTGTACAATCAATTAATGATGAGGTATGAATTTTTTCTATTGGGCTGAGAAAAAAATAAAAAACTGTGATGCGGAGGATCTTTCTATTAAAATTAAGAGCTCATATTTGGTGAGAATTTTTTTAAGGTGTCTAGCAACCCATTTTTCCGTGTCACTTGTAAAAAAAATGACTTATTCATTAATTTATAATAGTTGATGAGATATGCGCTTCTAAAGTCGTGAAAAGTGTCCCTCCCCTCTAGTTTTTCAACTATGGGGTGGAAAATTCTGAAAAAATTTAAGGAAGTAGAACTAATAAAATATTTTCAACGAAAATTGGTTTGAATCAGAGCTGGGCGTGTAATCGCGCAAAAGTAACTAATTACAGTTACCAATTACTTTTCTTAGTAACTGTAATCAATTACTTTTGAAAACGAATGTAACTGTAATCGTACTCAATTACTTTTTTTGTGTAATCGGCACAGCTCTGGTTTGAATAAGATATGCTATTTCGTTTTTGAGATATGGGATATTTTCGGCCAACTACGGAACTCTTCACTGTGCATGGTTCGACAAGCACTTGGCCCCTTTTTTTAAATTCCATCGAAACAATGCATCCGTTCACTTTTCGGTGGTCAGTATGGCCAATATTCACGAATTGCAGTTCTATTTGTTTGACCACCCACTATATTCACCACAGATCTGGCCCCCAGCGACTTTTTCAACAATATTCGTGATTTTTTGCCATGGTGACCACCAAAAAGTGAGTTGTTTTGATGGAATAAAAAAAAAACTCGACTGACACAAACGACTGTCAAACAACTGCTGAGGGCTTGAGAATGGCCGAGAGTGTAGCAATGCTGTTGTTTACATGGCGTTGCTCTGGTTCCTCTATTACAAGTCCCCAGTTCCCGGGTTCTAGCCCGAGAGCTGGTAAAAGTGTCAAATGGATTTTCAATTTATTATAAAAAAAAAATAATGAATTGAAAATATGTATTGGTGCTAGGCCCAAATAACCTTAGCTGTTGGTGGTCTTTAAAACACAATTTAACAATTTTTTAACAACTGGTGAGCGTCTAAAATGGCTGCAATTTTCACAGATATGACGTGAAAAGCCATCTTCATGTCGGGGCAAAAAAAAATTTTCAAACCACTCTCATATACAGTCGACTCTTGTTAATTCAAACCTGCGATAATTCGAACCTCTCTATAATTCAAAGTTATCACGAGTTCCCTACAAAATCTCTTTATATTTCGAACTAAATCAATACATTTTTATGCACTTGGTAATTCGTACGAAAAAATCATTGCTATATAACAAAACGACGCGTTAATTCGAACTCATCGGCGTCCAACACTCGACAATTCAAAGTTGCAGAGAGAAAGAGGCGGAAAGATTGTAAGTACATACATACATTTTGCGACAAGTTCAAACTTGTATCAACGTTTGTTTGTTGAGCCTTTGTTTCGAACCATTTGATATTTCAAACACTCGATAATTCGTAATATTGTAAGAGTCCCTCGAGTTTCGAATTAACGAGAGTCGACTGTATTAAAAAAATTCATAATGGATTAAGATTAGTGAAGAAGCAATTATTGTTATACGATTATAATCAAGATTTGGAACCGTTTCTCATAGTATGAGACCTCTGACTCGGCGTACGCCTCTGAGAAAACCACCTCCGTAACATCCCTAATACACACCCGCCACAAATTTGTTAAGTTTCTAACATAAAACATACCATTGATGGGCTTTGTACTTTGCAGCCGCAAGTCTTGAATTTTTAATCCTTTATTGATGACCACCGACTGTCCTAATATACTGCTTCTAGATAATTTAACATCATCATTAATTCTACAATTGGAACCGATTACACTAAACGATATTATACAATTGTTTCCAATAGTCGTTCCTGGCAGTATGTAAGAGTCGTTTATTTCAACATGATGTCCTATATGACAATTTTTTCCGATTACGGATCGTGTTATCGTTGTATTTTCTGCTACTGTACAACCATCGGCAATTACTACATCTTCTTGCAAATTGCTGCCTCTATTAGAAAAAATTTTTTTTTTAATTAACCCAACATTAATGTAGGTATCCAAAATAAACGAATTTTCAATCTTTTGCATGAAATTGAGTCAACTTGATTTTTACTTCCCACCTCTATGGTAGGGAAGTATCAAGTAATGGATTTAGTCCGAAAAAAATATTTCGAGATTTTAACAGATCTTCACGTTTTGAGACCCTAGCAATCGTTTAAAATCATTTTCTGACTGATGTCTGTATGTGTGTGGTCAATTTTTCGCCTTCGATATCGTAAAAACGGAACAACATACGGCCATGCCGATTGTTCTATTGTGTTTATCAGCCTTTAACTTAGATCTGATTAGATTTTTAGTCAAATCGGTTCAGTGGATCCTGAGATATTAACAAAAACGTTCTCAATGTCACGTATTAACATAGGTAAAAAAAATATAAATGAATTCTAGATGTTATAATATGAAAAAAATGTAAATATTTTTTTTCTCTAAAATGTAGTTTTTGAGAAAAAAAATATTTTACTAAAAAAAATAAAAATTGTACGTAAATCAAGGTAACCATGATTTTTGCTATATTAAGCTAGACATCAGTAGATCACTAAAAAAAAAAGCGGGCCATGCTTTTTTTCAAAGAATAAAAAAAGAGTGTTTATTTTTTGCAAATATTTACTAGGTGGGAAGTATAGGACTGGTCATCAGTCGAATTTTTTTATTTGCAGATACTGAAATGCACAAAAAATACCCATATTTTTCATTTTCTTATATTTTGCATTTTACATGTCTTCAAAAAGTAAAATCATATAGATTTCTTGAAATCATTATATACATGGTGTCCACGGCGACGTTGGCTAACATGGGTATCTTTGTTATTAGTGGAGATAGAAAGTCGGTTAAATGGGCAAAGTAGTGCAGAGTTATGCTCACTAACGTGCGTCGAAAAAAACAATTGAATTTTGACACACTATGGATTTATTTAGAAAATAGTGAAAATTGCCGTTTTTGAAAACTGGCCATAACTTTTTTATTTATGAAGATATCTGAAAAATTCTTTGATAACTTTTTAAGATCTTTTCAGTGGCGTAGGTTTAATTTTTTTATATCCACTACATAATGAGATATTGACATGAACTTTGGTTTTTCTTATGGACGCCATTTTGGATTTTTAGATATTCGAATTCTGCTTATTTTTCTGATTAATTTGGTGTATCATATGCTACATTTAAAAAAAATGCAATTAACGTCCCATATTAGAGGCACTATAAAAACAACTGACAGTCAAATTATAATTCAGTTCTACTAAACTACGATTTATTATTAATTTTCCACTTAAAATGTTCGCACTACTTAATAGAACTTGACTGTCAGTTGTTTTTAATCTCTCTTACATGGGACGTTAATTGCAAATTTTTTAAATGTGGCATGTGATACATCAAATTAATCAGAAATATTCTTTTGTATTTCGTTCATTTTATTGGTGATGATTAATTAATTAATAATAGGAAATCGATTCTCGGGAATAATAGACTTTGTAATGCAGTGTATTTGTTTAATATATTTTATTTGCCAACGTTTTGACTTAAATCAAGTCTTTATCAGGGCTCTAAAATATTTTTTATACACATATAAAATATAAAAAATATATACACATAAAAAATATAAAAAAAAAATATTTTAGAGCCTTGATAAAGACTTTATTTAAGTCGAAACGTTGACAAATAAAATGTATTAAACAAATACACTGCATTACAAAGTCCCCGAGAATCGATTTCCTACATTTGAAATTTATAGACAGATAACTCAAGCATTAATTAATAATATATCATTAATGGTAAATCGGATAAAAAAATGTCTCAAGACTTTTCTTCAGAATTTTTTTTTCATTTCACTGTACCGTTCATAGGCAATTGATCTGAGCCACTCTTGTATATACTTACTATCCATACAAAATATGATTTTTTTAAATTAATTATCTGAAACTTACTTTTCTAGTTTTACGTTTTTATTACGGTAAATGTTGTTCCGGAGATACATATACAATTGATGACGGTCACACACTCCCATATCAACTACTAGCGGAAAGACCCATCGATGGATAACATCATGACTGTAAAATAATGAGGAAACATTAATTTGTGCCAAGTTTACCGAACAAAACATCAGTTGTGGCAGTTATGTCACTAAATTATTGTTGGTTTATTAGATTAAAGTAAATGTTCGTAACATGTATTTTTAAAAACAACATTGAAATTTAAACAAAAAAAACTAAAGCCCGACTACCCATGTAAACGAAGCAAACAAACCTGTTATTTAAGTAAAAAATTATGCAAGATATTTACAAATTAAAACACAAGATAGAATTTTGATGTTTAAACATTTTAGCTTTCGCCCGTGATACGGACTTCATGGGAGTTTGAGCGTAATCATGTAGCTGTGAGTCTCAAGGGTCGCACTTTAGTCCTAATAAACGACCCACCTCATGGCTTGTTATGAGTAGTCGGGGACCTGTTCAGGAGCTGAAGCAAAAAATTTCGGTATTTTGGTATTTCATTTTACCTGATTGCTTGATACATGCGCCAGTTGCTCACTTTTGAAGCATATTGGTCCGCTTGATACCAATATAAAGTGCTCCCCATAATTTCCTCATTCATTAATAATCCTTTTATAAAATCATCTCTAGTTTGAAAATCAAAATTATCAGAAAACAACGGTAAAACGGACGGAGAACAAATAGAAATATGTGTATCCTGAAGATCGTGCCGAATTTCTATTTCTGAGTGGTTCAAAACAGTTTCCTGAAAAAAAAAATGAAAATGTTTTTTTTAAGATAAATTAATAGATTTATACGGCTGAAATGCAATTGAAAATTTTTCGTTGGAAAGCAGTCAATTATATAATTGATTCCAAACATACTGGAAAAAATCATTTTACCAACCATAGTCACAGTCAGGATTCTAACCTGAACCTTTCCACTTTCGCGGCGGAATGAGCTTACATTTACTCAACTGTGACATGATTACTAATCTAACATTCTCCTTATAGGTTTAGGAATCAATAAATTTTCACCACATGCCAAAATCTATTGAAATTTGATGTTATTAAAAAAAACATGAAAATTTTTCGTTGGAAAGCAGCCAATTATATAATTGATTCCAAACATACTGGAAAAAATCATTTTACCAACCACAGTCACAGTCAGGATTCTAATCTGAACCTTTTCACTTTCGCGGCAGAATAAGCTTACATTTACTCAACCGTGACATGATTACTAATCTAACATTCCCCTTATATGTTTAGGAATCAATAGATTTTGGCATGTGGTGAAAATTTATTGATTCCTAAACATATAAGGAGAATGTTAGATTAGTAATCATGTCACGGTTGAGTAAATGTAAGCTCATTCCGCCGCGAAAGTGGAAAGGTTCAGGTTAGAATCCTGACTGTGACTATGGTTGGTAAAATGATTTTTTCCAGTATGTTTGGAATCAATTATATAATTGGCTGCTTTCCAACGAAAAATGTTCATGTTTTTTTTTTATAACATCAAATTTCAATTTATTAATCTACATTACAAGTGAATTCGTCAAACACCAAAAGCTAGGTTAGATTTGGCATGTGTGTCAAGTTGTATGGACCAACTTACGTTTTTTCAACTTTTTCAACGCCAATCGTTTGTTCTATGTTTGTTCCGGACACCCATAAAATGTCAGCGTTTATTCCGAAAAAATAAAAAAGTTATTAGCAATAATTAGTCCAGTCACGAGAGGAAGTCCACCTTGCGTTTGGTGCAGCAAATGATTTTATTTTTTTGTGTCCTCAAGCATGTTTAGGAGATGTCAAATCCAAGTTTGCGACCTCTAAAACAGGGCGGGGGAGTTTTGGTGGGCTAAAAACCACGATTTTTTTGCACTTTTTTCGATTTCTTGCTTATAATATGGAAACGGCTGGTCCTATCGAAAAAATGGCCCTATTCAAAATTAAAGGGCACAAAATTTACTTCAAAATGCATTAGTCAAATATGTTAATGTTCCCATTTTTACCGGCTCTACAGTACTTGAAAAATCGCCAAAATTTACCAAAATGAAAAAAAAGCATTTTTTCAAGCTTTTAACTATTGTAAAACTCGAATAGCCTATAACCTTCCTTAATAAACGGGCTATCTAACAAAAAAAAATTTTTCAAATCGGACCGGTAGTTCCTGAGATTAGCGCGTTCAAACAAAAAAAAAATAAATTCTTTTTTTGTTTGAACGCGCTAATCTCAGGAACTACAAGTCCGATTAAAAAAAATTTTTTTTTGTTAGATAGCCCGTTTATTAAGGAAGGTTTTAGGCGATTCGAGTTTTTTTAAATTCAATCCCAAAGGGGGTAAAACGGGGGTGTAAGATTTTTTGTTATTACAAAAAATCTTACTCCCATGTTTTACCCCCTTCGGGGTTAAATTTAAAATAAACTCGTATATCCTATAACCTTTCTCAATAAACGGGCTATCTAACAAAAAAATTTTTTTTTAAATCGGACTTGTAGTTCCTGAGATTAGCGCGTTCAAACAAATAAATTATAATTTAAAAAAACTAAAAAACACGCTTTAATGAACTAAAAAGTAAAAAATAATTAATTTTATTGTAAACAAGCGTGGGGTAGTGTGAAAATATGATACAAAGCACCCCACGCTTTTTTACAATAAAATTAATTATTTTTTACTTTTTAGTTCATTAAAGCGTGTTTTTTAGTTTTTTTAAATTATAATTTATTTTTGCTTTTTAGTCCTGGAGATCCTGGTCAGGATAATGGGACAAACTTATGGAATTATTGTATTGTAATCGGTCCTTGATAAGTGTGCAAAGTTTCAGTTCAATCTGAAGTTTTTTGCTTTTTTTTTTAGTCCTGGAGATCCTGGTCAGGATAATGGGACAAAGTTATGGAATTATTGTATTGTAATCGGTCCTTGATAAGTGTGCAAAGTTTCAGTTCAATCTGAAGTTTTTTGCTTTTTTTTTTAGTCCTGGAGATCCTGGTCAGGATAATGGGACAAACTTATGGAATTATTGTATTGTAATCGGTCCTTGATAAGTGTGCAAAGTTTCAGTTCAATCTGAAGTTTTTTGCTTTTTTTTTTTTAGTCCTGGAGATCCTGGTCAGGATAATGGGACAAACTTATGGAATTATTGTATTGTACTCGGTCCTTGATAAGTGTGCAAAGTTTAAACTAAATCTGACCGTTGAAAGTTGGTCAAAATCAAGTTCAAAGAAGTCGGTTACAAACTGACAAACATACAAGTGAAGCTAATATAAGCGTGTTAAAAAAGAGTTTATTTTTTTTGTTTGAACGCGCTAATCTCAGGAACTACCAGTCCGATTTGAAAAAAAATTTTTTTTGTTAGATATCCCGTTTATTAAGGAAGGTTATAGGCTATTCGATTATTTTTTTAGTTCAATCCGACAGGGATTAAAACGTGGATGTAGGATTTTTTGTTATTACAATAAATCCTACACTCCCGTTTTCACTCTTTGGGATTGAATTTTTAAAAAACTCGTATAGGGTCTCATTGATTAGTACTTTGCTTCTTTTACAGACTGGTAGTTCCTGAGATTAGCGCCTTCAAACAAAAAAAGAGTTTATTTTTTTTTTGTTTTTGTAAGTTCTGTAGAGTTGGTAAAATCGGAACAAAAACATATTTGACTAGTGCATTTTGAAGTAAATTTTGTGCTCTTTAATTTTGAATAGGACCATTTTTTCGATAGGACAAGCCTTTTTTATGTTATAAGCAAAAAACGTAAAAAAGTGCAAAAAAATCATGGTTTTTAGCCCACCAAAACTACACCGCTCTGTTTTAGAGGTCGCAAACTTGGATTTGACATCTCCTAAACATGCTTGAGGACACAAAAAAATAAAATCATTTGCTGCGCAAAACGCAAGGTGGACCTACCTTTTTAAGCTCTCGTGACTGGACTAAATAGGGGGCCAGCCAACTTGACGTCAAGTTGTATGGACCACGTCCTAATAACAACATTTTGAGAACTTTTATTATGCCAATCGTTTGTTCTCGGTTTGTTCCGGACGCCTACAAAATTTCAGCGTTTGTTCCGAAAAAATAAAAAAGTTATTAGCAAAAATAGGTGACCAGCCACTAGTATATGTACACTACTAGCTATACGTTTGTCGTTTTACTTTTGGCCAGTAGTGTACATATACTAGTTGCTGGTCACCTATTTTTCCTAATAACTTTTTTAATTTTTCGGAACAAACGCTGAAATTTTGTAGACGTCCGGAACAAACAGAGAACAAATGATTGGCAGCATCAAAATTCTCAAAATGTTGTTATTAAGACGTGGTTCATACAACTTGACGTCAAGTTGGGTGGCCACCTATTATTGCTAATAACTATTTTATTTTTTCAGAACAAACGCTGAAATTTTATAGGATTCCGGAACAAACATAGAAAAAACGATCTGCATTGAAAAATTTGACAAAATGTAAGTTGGTCCATACAACTTGACACACATAGATTTGGCTTATGAGTAATGTTAGTCTATTTCACCAAAATGGAAAAAAATATTTGTTAACCTACTAAAAAATTTGTAATAATAAATGCTACAAACTATAATCACTATTAGCGTTATCGCTAATGACCTCAGTTTTTGAGCATTTTTAATCTACTATAATCACTATAAAATGAGCAAAATCCTGCACTTACCAATGGCAAATCAATTTTTGAAAGATTTGTTAGTCCTGGTTTTTGATGAAATAACACTTTATGAGATCCTTTATCTGACACAAGGATTAGATTTTCATAAGGACAACGACCTCTTTGACCTGGGTACATTTGTTTATAAATAAGTGTCATGGCAGCACCTTTATCCTTTTTGCATGTAGCTCTATTTTACAATAAAAAATGTTATTTATGACAACGAACAGGCAAAATATTTTAACATACTTTTAAGGTAACATGTGTTCAAAGATTTAGCCCGGGAGTTTGCGTTGCAAATGAAAAAGTCATAGTAAGTTGGCTGATTTTGATATCGATAGTTGATCTCGTACAACTAATCAGTGAACCGACCGTCAGCTGCTCAAGTAGCGGTGGGTCTGGGTGTGGGAGGCTGCGAAAGTGGTAAAAAAAATTTTTAAGTAATAATACGCCCGCTGAAACTTTTTTTATAAATAGTTGCCATCATAATGAGTTGAAAAAAAATTGTCAGCTGCATCGTGGAGGGGGGATTGTGCGTCAGCTGCTCATATGAACTTGTAAAAACACACGTAAAATATTGCGCATTTCACTTTTTTGCACTGACAGCAGCTGAGACAATTACGTTACCTAGGATTGACAGCGATATGATCAAAATCCTAGGTAACGTAATTGTCTCAGCTGCTATCAGTGCAAAAAAGTGAAATGCGCAATATTTTACGTGTCTTTTTACAAGTTCATACGAGCAGCTGACGCACAATCCCCCTACCACGATGCAGCTGACAATTTTTTCTCAACTCACTATGATGCCAACTATTTATAAAAAAAGTTTCAGCCGGCGTACTATTACTTAAAAAAATTTTTTTTACCACTTTCGAAGCCTCTCACACTCACACCCATCACGGGTGCGTCAGCTGACGCTTGGTTTACTTATTAGTCATACCAGATTTATCGAAAAAGATAACAATCAATCGGCGTAAAAACACTATCTAAAATGCAACGCAAACTTCCGGGCTAACTGCTTCTATAATAGCTTTATTCGCGAACGGCAGAGAGATAAATTAGGGGGAAGCAAACATTTCCCCCCGCTGCACTCAGGCTAGGGTTCGCAGACCCAGTGGCCTGTCAGTGCAATCCGCCAGCTGCACTGATGTCAAAGGCGCCCGTATTAACTATTTACTGGTTTTGAACTTAAAAATATTGCGTCGTTTATGTTTATTATTATGCTGCGTAACCTGCCGGTTGCAGATAAAACCATCCTAGCATTGAATATTAAAAATAACTATAAAACACCAAACTACTAACGCTTTTTTTTGACGCAGGTTTGGCCAACCACGTTAGCATCGCCAGGAGATGATTAAAATTTAATTAAAAAGTTTTAATTATCTCTTGATGTCAGCGAAACGTACATTGAGAAAAAAGTGTTAGTGGTTTGGTATTTTGTGGTTATTTTTAATATTCAATGTCTTCCCACAAATGTTTCATCCCTCTTCAAGAGAATCATGAATCCTAGAAGCAGTCTTTGAACACACAAATATTTTACTATATAAATTTACTTGTGTTTCTTAAGTATTGGCAATAATTTAATATTTGCAACAGTATCTGCTCCGAGAAGAACAAAATCTCCACGAATAATTCCTTTCGCATCTAAATCTCTTAGTGCATCACCAAGCGATCTACAGCTTTCTAATACGATAATTTTAACATTGATTGTAATCGACCAACCCACATTGTTGTCTATTCTAAAACTGTAAATAGATTTTAAACATTAGAATATTCATTTATTAGGAGATAGATACACTAGAAAAATTGCAAATCAGTATCTTATCTTAAAACTTACTTAATATACGAACGAATTTTATCCACATGAGAACAGCAAAACAAAAATACTTCTTTTATGCCAGCTAACGACAGACATTCTAACGTGTAATCAATTAAAGGTGTGTTTGCTAGGGGTAGTAAAGCCTACAAAAATATAATTCATGTAAATAAAACATGCTGTTACTTACAAATAGTATTTTAAGGTTATATTTTGGCCATACTATGGGGACATCGTTAGAAATAGGTGCAAAAGCCTGGCTAAAATTATCTGCTATTACAACAGCTTGATAAATTTCTTCATTTTGAATCAGTTTTAGAGTTTTTTCTGTTTTCTTCAACATTGTAAAATTTTGCAGAGGTTATAAGTAATAGTAAGTAAACCAATATGTCAAATACAAATCTGATGCAACCACTTGAAATTATTCATACTTCATAGTGAAGGGAGTCTGGGAGGTATTATTCCATAGACGTACACGTACTACGTAAGATAATTTTATCTTCAAAATTAGGCGGAGCGGCGCTGCCGCGCTGCATCTCTGGCTGTCACATAGGATCTGGGAAAAAAATATAAATTATATTTTATAGCAAAGCTAAAGTTTAGGTACATAAATGAAAAATCGATTGTTTCCAGATTCCTTACATGTTTAATTTTGCAATATGAAATCTTTTTTTTAAATGTATATGACAAAATTGTCTTATAGTTATGAAGTATAAATATTAAGTATTCTAAACCTCTTGCAAACCACCCTTAGGTCAAAAGACATTACAATTTATCTTCCGTTGTGTAAAAAAATATTTATCGTAACGTAATTTGAGCATTTACAATTGTGATATCAAGAACAAATTTACTTATCTAGATACTTTTAAAAGTATCAAGCTGGCAAACTAATTTAACTTGAAGCAGGTATAAAAAATAATTTTTTACCGGGTGTGACACAACTTCTTTTATTGTCGATGTTGAAAATGCCAAACTATGCAAGATCATGGAGAAACGTGATGATCTTCGATCCTGTGCAAATATCTTCAAAGACAAACACGCGAATAAAATCGTTATCGAAGAGACAGGAAAAGTTATGTTTGTCGCCCTTTTCAACGATCCCAAATTGGAAAGATCGCTTAACAGAGTTTGATACAAGTGTTTCCTCAAATCTGCAACTAAAAACAAGAGCAACATGTCCAAACTTCCTCCAACTGAAACTTCCGCTAGCCAGGACTTGTTCAGAGTATTCCACCAAGTCCAAACATGGCTAGGAAACTCATCAGAACTGGAAAATTGGGGATGGAAAAGAAATAAGCGAGGCCTTGAACCAATTATCAACGAAGCAGCACCAGCTCCTGAATCTTTGATGAAACTCATTTCTTGTAAATGCAAAACAGGTTGCAAAGCTGCGTGTGGATGCCGAAAATCAGGATTGAAATGTTCTTTGCTTTGCGAAACTTGCAGCGTTGAATCCAACACAAATGCTCCCGATAAACTCGATAATAATGCGGACACAGAAAAAAATGCGCATGACGAGGATCAAAATACTGAATCGACTGTCGAATCCACAATTGATTCAAATAATGACGACGACGATGAAAACCTTGCACCACCAGAAGCAAAAAGATCAAAGACTCACAACGACTTTGAATAAAATATCAAAACCAAATCGTGGAAAAGGCCTACTGGGGAAACCTCAAACCACGAGAAAAAATAACGCGCCAAAAGCCCTACCTCTCGGGTGGTGTGGAAAGGGGTCTATATTTTACAAATAAAGTGTACCTGGATTCAACTGTGTATTACATTCATCGATGTTGTAGCACCTTCGACTTTAGCGCGTTCCCGAGCGAGAACCGTTCAACGAACCTATATACTCTTAAATATACCAATTTGTAGGGAATTGAGGGACGAAAAACTTTCCCGTTTGAAAGTGAAAATGGGTAAAAAATCGAAAAAGCGCTTTTCAACCCCTTGCCTTGGCCCTTTTTTGCGGTATTTTTGCACTAAATAACTGTTTTACAATAATGTTAAACAACGTATAATATCCCCCTATATTATTAAACGAGTAAATCTTGTATATACCTACCTATCTATGTTTCTATGTATCTATATAAATATTTTCTCGAAAACGGCTCTAACGATTTTGATCAAATTTACCAAAAAGGGGTTTCGGGGGGCAAAAAATCGATTTAGCTAGGTCTCATCCCTGGAAAAATTCGTTTTCCTATCGATTTTATCATTTTTAAAAACGGTTTTTTGACCTGTCAAAACATTGTAATATCGTGAGTAGGCTTTGGAGAAAACAAACTACTTTCATTATTTGTATGTCAAAATTATCTGACAGAATTTTTAACTTATTAAAATAATCCGTGAACTATTTGTATAGTAAAAAATAACAGAAATAAAAACTAAACATAATTATGTAAGTAGTTTTAACTAATATTTAAATAAATAGGTACCTAAGTATGTTATTTTTATATTACCTATATAAAATATGTATATTATGTACGTTAAATATAGTATGACGTATAATCTTACCTAGACTTTTTTTTCTCAAAAACGAATAACGATTTTGATGAAATTTACAGAATGGGGATTTTTCGGGGCGAGAAATCGATCTAGGTAGAAATCTTGGTCCCAGAGGGGAGCAATTAAAAAAAAGGGTTTTTTTATTTATAACTCGGTCAATTGTCAGATCGATTCGAAGCCTATTTCTACATAGATTTTGTATAATATATCACAAGGGTTAAAACTGTAAATGAACACTAATATAAGAAGTGTCTTGCACAATATGTAAACAATGACAAACAGGCGGCCCGAAGGGCCGCACTTCTGGCACCGCGAGTCTGTGTAAAAACACATCGATTTTTGAAAACTATTGTTAAGATACATACAAAAAAGTTTTGTTTAAAAATTTGCACGGCGGCCCGAAGGGCCGCACTTCTAGCGACGCAGGCATGCAGTATATCAAAACACATCGATTTTTAAAAACTATGGTGAAGATGCATGTAAAAATGTTTTGCGCTGCAGGTTTATAGTCTGACGTTTGTTATTAAAAGATATAATATGAATTCTATTTCTTCGAAAATCGATTTTTGTGAGTTTTTCAGTAGGTACCTTCTATGCAAAAAAAATATTTGAAATTTACTGGAAGTTGCTAAGATGATATCACAGAGAAAAAGTACTTCGATAAAGTTGATATTTGGCATCAATGTTTAAAAACGGATTATTGAAACGGCAACGGGCAAGCAGAATTTCATCTGATTCGAACATTTTTACAAGATCTATGAAAATCGGTTTTTGCGAGTTCTTCAGTCAACAAAACAATAACGGCGGTAGATTTGAAAATGGCGACCTAAGTAATATTTACAGGAAAAAATGCTTAATTCAAGTTGATACTTAGTTTTTACGCTTAAAAATACACATAGGTATTTAAAATATTTAACAGAAACAATTATTTAAATTATGTTTCAGAAATAAATTCGTTTCGGAATAATATTCTGAGAAAATAATATCTCACAGCATACAAGTACTATTTTTTTGAACTCATCCGAGCAAAGCTCGGCACCCAGATATTAGGAAATATTATGCTCTACAACTTACCTTTTAGAAGTTTTGCCGTCAAGTTAAAAATACGGGAGATATTCAATAAAAACCAACTCACCCATAAAAATCGCGGGGGTGGAAAACGTACAGACAAATATTTTGGGAATATGGTGTTTTTAGGTTCATTCCAACTTCAAAAATACTTACATTTGGCATATTACCTATAATAAATAAAATAAAATTTCTGTTAACGTGTGCGATGACGCGGGTAACGGCTAGTATTACATATTATATTATACTAGCGGGCACCACTACTCTGTCTATGGAGGTGAGTCTATCAACTTTTTGCGGTGTGACGTCACACGGTCAAAGGCCGTAGGGACTTTTGAGTAATGTATGTTTTGCTGTTGGCTATCGAGATCGACCTCTATGGTATCGACTGTCGACACTCGACAGCGCGTGTCACTCACAGTCACTGCTAATTCTGATGGTAACGCTAACACCGTGACAGCCAAAAGAACGCAGAAGTGTTAAGAAGCATTTTTTGTGTATTTTGGATAGTGGAATTTGCCGTGTTGAGTGAGGGTTGCCACGGATTGCATTCTTATTGCCTAGTGAAACATGTCATTTTTTCTACGACCGAAATTTCCAATATTATAATTGAACATGGTGTTGTAGTGTTTTCTATTGTTTATTTGTGGGTTCAAGATTTCTAAATTTTGTTAAATCGACAGTAAGATCCACCAAATGTGGAAACAAATATATCACAATTTTACTGGGGAATATAAGGTTACAATCTATTGTGTGTTAATATGCAGAAGTAAACAAATTTACAAAACGTGCGTGCTGCGCACAGAGATAAGGCCAACGTAGTTGGTAGCACGAATTCAGTGTTGCCAACATTAAGTTTAAAAAGTCGCTGAATAAGGTTGAAAAATAGCTAGATGTGGCTAGTTGTTTAAAAAGTGAAAAAGGAGTATCTATAAGAAACCTACAATTATTTTAAAAATATGAATAATTCTTGCACTTTATAACAAATGTAACATAAAAAATAATATTCTTATTAACCCTTAACAGTCGTGGCCAGAAAATTTAATGCTCAATGCGTTGCGGAGTCATTGGGACTAAGATAAAAAGATGTGTTTTTTAATGTTAATGAAAAACTAATTTTTTTTTTGTTGTAAAAAATATCAATGACATGTAAGGAAGCAAACTTTAATATTTATAACCAACTTAGTAACCAACTAAATAAAAAAAAAAGAAATCTAAAACCTAAAATAATAATCTTTTAAACAAAAATAAATTATTTCTGTGATTCTTATTTTGTAAAACAAACTAAAAATAAAAACTTTTCGTAGGGTAATAGAACCAGTGTTGGACACAGTGCTACAATGGAAGGTGTTGTACCTTTGACCGATTTTCACTTTTGCAATTGTACAATGTACAATTGCAAAAGTGGCGTATGTACCTACAATGTATATACGCCAATTTTAATTTTATAGATTACAAACTTCAACATATCGTCGCTTATAATGCAAAACCACCTAACCCACATTGTAGAAATTTTTCAGGAGAGACAAAAAACTTTCCGCTCTTTGCAAACCAAAACGCCAAACCTTAATATTTTATTTAACCCTTTAAGTGGCAAAAGACTGGGGACCTTTTGATATACGTATTTGATATACGTATATTTAACATATTTTCAAGTTTTTTTTTTTCAAATAATATTTAAAAAAAATTATATGAGGTGGGAAATATGTATTCCACTGATCTCTAAGGAACGTATAGATATGGCTGAATTCATTGGGATAATAATTTCCCACTAAAAAAACGCAATCAGTTATTTATTATTATAAAGGGTGATTTTTTAAGAGTGTCTGAGCTTTAAATTTAAATTAAACAGCAACCATATTAGATATCTTTAAACTATTTATTTTATGTGAAATAACATTTAATGGCAGTAATGTTTGAAAATAATTTCGGTCAAATGTCCGCCGCGGCTTCTTCTAACAAAGCGCATTCTGTCAATCCAATTTCTGACCACTTTTTCAAGCAATTGGGGACTTATGTCTGCAATTGTCCGCGTTATGTTGTGTTCTAATGCGTCAATATTTGCCGGTTTATCGGCATAGACCAATGATTTAACGTAACCCCACAGAAAATAATCTAATGGCGATAAATCACACGACCTTGGGGGCCAGTTGACAGGTCCATTCCTCGAAATAATTTTCTCACCGAATTCTTCCCTCAATAAATCCAGTGTTGCGTTGGCTGTATGACATGTGGCTCCGTCCTGTTGGAACCACATCCCCTCCAAATCAATACCATTCAAATTTGGAATTAAATAGTCATTAATCATCGCTCTGTAACGATCCCCATTAACTGTCACGCGGTTTCCAGCTTCATTTTTAAAAAAATATGGCCCAATAATGCCACCGGCGTATAATCCACACCATACCGTGCATTTCTCTTGATGCAACGGCAATTGTTGAATCATTTTGGGATTATTTTGACTCCAAATGCGGCAATTCTGTTTATTGACGTAACCGTTTAACCAAAAATGAGCTTCGTCGCTGAACAAAATTTTGCGGTTAAATTCTGGATCAAGTTGCAATTGACTAAGAGACCATTCAGCGAACGTACGACGCAAACCATGATCTTGCGGCTTAAGTTCTTGGGTAAACTGGATCTTGTAAGGCACCAGACCAAGATCTTTAGTCAAAATTGTCCACGTAGTCGAATAACAAAGCCCAACTTCTTGCGAACGTCTACGAATTGACAAATTTGGGTCTTCGTCAACACTGGCAGCTACAGCGGCGATATTTTCTTGGGAACGCACAGATTTTTGTCTGGTTTTTGTTTTAATATCGAGTAATGTAAATTGCGTTCGAAATTTGTCTATAATTCGGCGAATACATCGTTCGGTTGGGCGATTATGGGCACCATAGAATTCACGAAGTGCTCGATAAGTTTGGCGCACAGAACACTGGTTTTGATAATAAATTTGGACAATTTGCAAGCGTTGCTCTGGTGTTATTCTTTCCATAATGATTTGTCAGACTATACTGAATAATTCTAACACTACAAGCGCGAAAAGTGACAGTTCATTTCACAGCCTTCTCGGATAGAAGTTCGGACACTCTTAAAAAATCACCCTTTATATTCGAAAACATAGTACAATTAATAAATAAACACGAAAAACAAACTTATTCGCAATATCATGGTAGTACCTACAGCTACAGAAAATATTTAGATATTGTTTACTTGAAAAAAACAAATATATACTTATTCGTAATATTGTGATTAGTACTATGGATATGAATATTATTGGTATAATAGCCGAAAAACAAAACTTATTATGATTTGTGGAATACTGAAAAACACTCTTTGCACAAAGCAACATCGCACATTCTACAAATCATATTGCTTCGTTTTTCTTTCTGCTTTGTGCTACAATGGGCACAGCGTCGATAAGTTTTTATTTTTTCTGGAATATGATCTCCCACATTCACAAGTCTAATTGAGTTTTGAACCATCTGGACAATTTCTTTTCCTAGCTCGGCCTACCACTGATGTGTACCCTTTACGTTTGCGACTGGTGTAATTGGTTATCAATTCATTTACTAATTTTGACCGAAACTGTAAATGTGTAAGCCCTTTTAGTTTCTTAGAATTCATGGCACAGTTGTAAATGATAAAACTATTCACAATACAGGCGTCAAGTAAATAATAAAATATTTTTAGCCACCATCTTCGGGACTTTTGTTGAATTGAATAAAATGACATGTACTGGTCAAATAAATCAACCCCGCCCATGTTCTTGTTGTCGCGTCTAAGCACATTTATAACCTCACTTGGATTGTGCATGGTAGTAATTACGGAAACACTCTTGTTTCCCCTATCCTTCCATTTCACAACAGCAATATCCTCAGTTTGAGCATAATCTGACCCATGTTTAGCCATATCTTTATCCTTGCTGAGGATACTGGGATATTGTTTACGGGTGTTTCGAATTGTTCCACAAGCAAAAAAATTATCTGATAGCAACTTATCCATAAGCGAAACACTTGAAAAATAATTGTCGAAAAAAAGGCAATAGTTTTTCTTGGCATAAGCTCGAGACAAGTTTATGACCACTCTTTCACCTAGGGGACCTCCACTGCTTTCACTTTTCCCAGTATAAAGGTCAAAGTTGAGTATATGAGTCGTTAAATTTCAAACATGGCCAACTCCATGATAACTTAAAGCGTAGAAACGGATGATTTTTAATTATCGAAGATTGTGATAGATGAATACACATTTGCTAGTATTATTAAATATGTTTTAATGTATAATTTATATTAAAACTATCTAAATAGTTATAAATGCTCTAGATTTTTTAGAATTATGATATTACTTTTGGACAAGGCTCCGTTTGATTTGAACTTACAGGATTTGGCTATGTTTGATTTGATTTATATGGAGTTGGATAAATTTGAAATGACATCGCTGTCATAACGTAATCAGGGTTGACACAAATAAAAGTACCTAGTAAGTTGGTATAGGTATATTGATAAAAAAAAATTAAAGGAGACAATGTATTACACAAAATCTAAAACTTCTTCGGTATTACTCTCTAGGTCCTCGTTATCTTGATAATTTGTTAGGTTTTCAGTTACGTTCAACACAGATTTATAAAAATTTAAATATTCATATTTATTTTCCCAGTCTTGTCCATAATGTTTATTTAATAGCCGTTTAACGTCATTTAATTTCGCTGGTTTTATTGCAACTCCAGGTGTAATAGATTGCGGATTTATGTTTTGAACTCGTTTGCCTCTCTTCAGAATGCTTTTATTTGTATCCAAATCATTTTTATATGATATTTCGCCTCTCACTGTTATAGAATTCGGTTTTCTCGTAAGAATTACCCGCTTACATTTACTAAGTTGAAAGTGCCAACTTTGAGTGGGTTTTAGAGTTTCTTTGCATGTTTCTTTCCAGTTCAGTACAGGTATGTCAGAAACAAGTTTATGAACAGTAGCATGATTTGAAAATATAGCTCTATATTCTTCTGGCTGTACAATTATTTCTAGCCGTCTAATCTGCTTTTCTGTCAATGCAAACACTCTATCTGGTGGTAAGAATGAAAGCCCGGTTACAGGATAAATGATTTCCACAGTGTTAATATTCTTGGGTGCGTTTATCAACCATTTCATGGTCATTCCTATAACCATCATATTTTTATTTTGGCCGGCACATCCATCTGCGACCATTCTTACGACATTTTTGCCACACAAGTCAATGTTATTTAAGCAGTGAAAAATACTACTACAAATTTCATTTGACCCCTTTGAAGATTCATTTTTTGTCCAAGTGTACGCGTGTACATTATCTTTAGTTAATTTATGTGAGGACGACCCTATGACCACGGTGAAATTATAAATATATAATTGTCTCGCGTAGTAAGTCGCCTGATCGGGTATTTTAGGGAGGAGAAGTTTTTTTTGGCAATCAAGGCTCATTGTGATTAAATCATCGCGGTCTTCTTTTAAATAATCAAAAAATGCTGCTGCTCGTAATTTATGTATTCTGGCTTGGGTCATTATTGAAACTTTAATAGCAGGATCTTTTTCTATTTTTATGGTTTCTGAAAACTGCAGACAAGTAGAGCAGACATCTTGTCTAGGACTACCAAACCCTATATTAAAGCTTGTGTTAAATACGAGCCTGAATAGTCCTCTAGTTACGCCGTAATCAGGTTGTGCCTGATCATTATACATCAACCACATTTTTTCTATATTTAAATCAGGATGTAAATATACTCTGTTTCTATTTTTTTCTCTTGAATAATGTGTCTCTAGTGGTTCAAAATTTTTTATAAAATTTTCAATAGCTTCTCGTTTGGCTGCATAAAGTTTCTTTTTTCTGTCACCTCCTCGTCGCTCAGTAGCTGCTTTTGGATTTTCGAAATATCTTTTCATGACACCTTGCACCCTTCCTTTTTTCAAGCGAAGAATGTTCAGAAATGTTTCCCTACACACTGGGACCAATTTACCAATTTTATACCGTGGTATAAAATATTTTAGTGCTAACGTTTTGGGTGCTCTAGTAGAAGTTGTTGGTCGCCTACGATTGGTAGAAGTGGCGTTGCAGTATTTTATTTATAAGTTATCTTGTTGTTGTTTAGTTTTATTTGAATAAAATGAGTTGTGAAAATAAAAAAAATCGTTGGATTTCAGTGATTTGCATTGAAAAGCTTTACTATTGTGCGAACAACGGGGTGCAATTGCTAAGCCAAGGGTAGAATACCTGAAACGAAGAGAAAACGACATATAAAACTATATCTGCATAATATTTACAATAAAACTGGTCAAGTGCGAGTCGGTCTCGTGTAAAGTAGAATCAAAGTATGAAAGAAGTTCAAAAATTATAATTTTGAAAACCCTGGCTGATAACCATTAATACCAGTGAAGGTTAGAATTGAAAAATTAAAACTGCAGTTACTTACAATTTTTCTGTCTTTTCTTTCCGTTTAATGATTTTCTTCGATACCGTTTTCTTTCTAGTTTTCTCTGGTGGTAATTTCACTATTTTATTGTCCATTTTTCCCATTTAAATATAATAAAATCTTACGAAGCACTTGTCACAAGGTTGAAACATCCCCTTGTTGCTTTGACATACACTATGTCACAAAGATGAATTTTCTCATTTTCCTTTTTATTGCTATTCCTTTTTGTCACCGAGGAATAATCTTTAAAATCGTAAAAATCAGTGGCCTCCATTGCCTTTGCAATCACTTTTTTCTTATTAGAAAAATATTAGCAAAATAAAAGACTTCGACGGTCTGAAGGGCTACTTTTGAGGAGTTGACAATATAAATTAAGAATGACATAAATGCCCAATTTTTATTTTGCGACGAGCAGTTGTCAAGCCAGATTAGGCAGTTTTCTGTATCTCGGTGATGAAGAAAGAATTGGAAGAATGTACTTATGATTTCTTCTTTGTCCCTACCTCTTATTGCTTCGTGCCACATCACGGAAAATGGAAGAACTTGCCTCTGTTTTTCTCCTACTGCCACGAATGTTTCATTGTACACCACCAGCCGTGGGGTAAATAGAACCTTTTTAAAACATTCCATTCGTGGCAGCATTATCACTTTTTCGAGATCGGCGGAAATACAAATGGTTTTCATAGAGTTGTATTCAGTTTCTTTATGTTTTTTATACAAATCTCTTGCAATCTTCTGTTTTTTATCATGGATCGACCATTTTTTGCACATATCGCATTCTGGATCCAGTTTTTCTTTTGAATGTTCAAGATTATGCATTTACATCACAGCACATGCCTCACACTCTTCATGTCCAAGTTTTGTAAATCGAATGTTTTCATCAAATAAGATTTTTCTGTATGCCTCATAGCAACATTCAATTTGTGGATGCTTTGATCGGAAATCAGAATGGATAAATGTTATTGTTATGTCGTCCGAAAGATATCTGACGTTTGGGGCATGTTCGCGGCGATAGTGAGACTGTGTCGGATGGAAGGAATCAACGTGGTTTAAAACCAACTGACGATCAATTTTACTCGGGGGAGAACTCTTGCCCCTCAAATCTGCTTTAGGTGTCAAAGACCCCGGTTGTGACTTGTGAAGCACATTAAAGATTACTTTATCGTTTTTACTGTGATATCCGAGGGTAGTCAGAAAAAAAATTTTGCAGATGCTTATATGTCCTCTAATACCTATCATTGCTCAACTTATAATTAAACGTCATGTTTCTTTGAGAACCCCCACTCAACGTTCTCCGTTTCACTGCTGCTCGGCTACAAGTGTTCAAAATAAATTTGCGCTGATCCACTAAATTAAGGGCCCAGTACATTTCGTGAATCTTTTTTCGACGTTCTTCCGATATCAAAGTCCTGCATTGCTTCTTACATGTCCATTTACAGCTCTCTCGAATTGGGTGTTTCCTTATTGCCTTACGTTTGGCGACTGTTTTTCTGTCTTCCATATTTTTTCTTTTTTTCATATTTCGCTTTTTTGTTTCTTTGTTTCCATCAACAGTCTGCACGTTTTCTTCTTTTTCTTTTTCTTTTTCTACATCTTGTTCCATTACATATTCTATGATGTCTGCTATTTCAGAGCCTGTTTCATTATTCCCCTCTTCTGAATCGTGCACTCTATGCTCACTTTCTGCAGTAGATAAATTTGTAGTTTCTACTTCTTCTGTTACATTCTCTAAAATTATGTCATCAACTTCTGGTACAACAGCAGTGTTTGGCTCGTTTTCTGCCACTGAATCAATGTATTCCGTTTCTTCTATTACACCCTCTTGAATCTCATCTTCACCTTGAATCTGTTCACTGTTTTCTATAGTTTCTTTTACTGTTTGAATTTTTACAGTTTCCTCAGATATATTATTATTTTGAAGGTCAAACAACATGCCATTTGTTTCAAATTGATCTGGGAACTGCAAAACATTCTCCACAATTATTAGCTCTTCTTTATTAGTTTGAGTAGCTATTATAACAGGCTCAATGTTGTGATTGTCTCGATCATAAAATTCTGGCATATCATCTATTATGTCAGTATTAATTGTTCTCTTTATTCCTTGCCGGTTTACTCCCAGATCATTCGATGAAACCTCAATTATAGGATCATATAATTTCATGGCTGGCGGCCTCCTCAATAATGTTATTTGAAACTTGTCTGAATCTAACTATGGAAAGCATTTTTTCCCCTCTTGTCATACTGGAAAGTAAAGTAGGGTTAGGTTTAAAAGATAATTCTATTAGGTGAGATGTTACTTACTATTTTTTTATCCATTTTAGCAGAAAGGAACATAATTTATTAAAGGCACTCTAAACAGTCCAGAATTTGCCGGACTGAACTCAATATATGATATAATAAAAGCAGCTGATTGAGTGACATTGCTTTTATAAGTTGCAGCCGCTACATTTAAGAACCTCAGCTGCCACGCTTAAAAGCAGTATCTGTAACACGACATGTAGATACTGCTTTTCTGCATAGAAAACAACATAAACTGCTTATTTACGTTGTACGACTTTAAAATTTCATAAACGCAGTAAGTTATTTTGATTGTTATATATGGCTAAAATTGGTTTATACTGCTTTTTTACGCTGTAGACGCATAAATAAAAGCTATAGCTGTCCAAAGCTACCAATATCTCAATTTGCATTTTTTTTGCAGTTACTGCCTTTCTCCATAGTTGGGCAGAGTATCACTTAAAGGGTTAAAAGTTAACACTGGGGTCAGGTCATAGTGTTTAAACAAAAAATATAAATACTTTAAGTTTAAGTTATAGTTTGGTGGGTTGCGAGGATTTGCTATAATAAATAGGTATAGAAATGTCGCTTAAGAGTATTTGAAGTCAAATTTTTAAATAAATATTTAATTATTTTCACAATATTTTTGAAGTACAAAACTGAACAAAATTGTTGAAACACAAAACAAAAATGTGTACTTAATATATTAATATGGTCTGAAAAATAAAAAAAATACATAAAAACTATTTTTCATTGAAATGATCAAGATTATTATAGTATTCATGACAATCAGCCGGAATAACCGACTTAAGCTCCTGAAGGTGCTTCCATTTTTGAGCTTTTATTTTCTTTTTCGTAGAATTAAGTTGTGGCCATTTTGAGTTTACTTCTGTTCTTAACTTCCGTTGAGGTAATGCTATCCATTCGTCGTCAAATCCAAACTTATAAAAGATATTTGCATCGGGATTGAACTGAAGTGCTCTAATATCAGTGACAACATTTTTGGTGCCTGGTCGAATGCTAGAATACATCTGATCCTTTTTTTGTGAAAAGTCTCGAAATTCATGGAATTCAACCCATCGTGTATTGTAGGGACTAGGGTTTTTTCTTGCTTCTTTTGTTATAGATAAATATGCACTTGGTAAGTTAATTTCTCTCCCTTCCTTGATTTTGCTCTCAATTCTACTGTGTACAGAGTCACATTCCATTTGCGTGTGGCCACGCTCTAAAAATTTTTGTTCTACGATTATTTTGTTTTGAACAGCATGACTGAGGAGCGCATTGGATAGCAGGTTACTGCGATTTTGGTAAGTGCAACCATCGCTGTATATGATTACATGGGTATAGTTGCTGCAGTATTTAGAGAGGTAATCGATAATAAAGGTTGCAAAAGTTGATGCTGATAGATCGGATTCGACCTCACTAAACCAGTAGCACATTACATGTTTCGTAATAATATTCATCACCGTAAAATTATGACAACAAAGTTTTGTCTTATAATAGACAGCACTCGCGTTTAGATTCGGGCATACTTTTACTGCTTGCAAATCCATAGCCGATTGACTAGACTGGGTTAGGTCTAGCCGCCCGTTTACAGCGAAGCGGAGGCCAAAGCAGTGTGTTGGTGCACCCAGGCAAACCTCAACTGCCAGGATCCTCTTTTCCGCCTTACGGGTCACCGCGCACGGCAAGCACGCAGGTGTACTATTAGGGACTACTACAAACAAAGGACAGCAACAAAAGTGTACCCATAACGGAGGGACAAGACCGCTAACAACAACAAAAGACGGAAGAACTGAAGAAGAAAAATGTTGCGACTGTCCTTCCTTCATAATAGTCCCTAAATGAATCACCCAGCCGGGTACACAACCGACTGGTGCGTGCTCGGGTTTCCCTAGGTTCGCCAATTCCCAAAGAACATTGTAATGCAATTGCGATAAACAACGACATTCCAATGTTCCCCCTGGGGGCTACTTAATTTAAATTAGAACAGATTTTGAGTATTTGAATTATTTATGTATGTTGAATGATTTTCGATTTTCGAAGACTGATATTGTTTACTACTTTTTTTTCTTAGTTACCAAATATTTTTGTTTTGAATTTTAATAATTGAAGCAAACTTTTCGATCTGGAACATGCATAAGACACTATAGCGGTGTCTTTATTGAATCCAAATAAAGACGATTGCGGTTTTATTTTTGAACTCATTAGGAATCTCAGGTTTGTTTTTTTCAATGTCTCCACTAACGTTAGTCTATAATCTTTCAACAAAGTCTCTGCTAATGGTACGCTTGTGTACCAATTGTCTGTCGTGACATTGCGGCCAGTTCCCGATATTGGCTGTACCATTCTTTTTACCACAGCATTAACTGAATTGTCAAAAGCATATGGCCCAGGTGGCTGAACTCCAACATACACTTCTAAATTTAGTGTGTAGAAAGTACGTGAATCAACAAGTGCCTGAATTTTAATACCATATTTGGTTGGTTTGTTAGGCATATATTGCCTGAAACTGCATTTTCCCCTAAAGGAATCTAACATTTCATCCAGCGTTGCGTACTCACCTATACTATAACAATCTTGGCAGCGTTGTACAAAAGCCTGAAAACAGTCTCGTATTGCCATTTTATCCAAAGCCCGGCGTTCTTCACGCGAGTTTATGTTATCAAAACGTATGTACCTCAAAAGAAATCGGAACCTTTGAACCGACATAACAGATCTACATATATCTAAACCAGTACCATCAGATTTGAATATATCCTCTATTTTTGTATGCGAGTAATAATTTATAGATTCCCATAATGTAAAGCAGCCCAAACAATGCCTTCATTTCTATGAGATTTGTTTCATTAGTATCCCTCTCTCTTTGGTAATTGTGTTGCTGTGACTTGATCTTTTTATTTGTACAATCGACAATATTGTTGATCCACTCGGTTGTGAAAAAAAGCTCCCACGATTCCAATGTACTATTTACATTTTTGCTAACAGGTTTCGGTCCTGGTGAATGGGATACAATATTGTGGCGACGAGTACGTATGTTCAGCGTAGGTGAATCTTTATTCCATTTGTAGACGTTCTCCGTTTTTCCATTTCTTAACTTCTTTTTAGCCATATAAAACACATACGCATAAAGTTTACATGAATCGCTAGTGTGTAAATTAGTAACGTTAACCGGCTTAGCACACAGGGTGTTTGACAATATTATGAAATCTAACTTCTGCTAAATTTTCTCTACACACACCCATGCACAAAACACACAGGCAGACGGACAGATAGATAGATAGACTTATTTAATAAGAATTGCAGCAAAGTATAGCATAGTCTGAAATAGATTAAATGGACACAAATATAAAGAATAATATGTAACAGGGTATAACATTTTTATTTATTTCTTTTATCTAAACAAGCAGTAGGGTAAGGTAAGGTATATTCGTGATATTTTTAGGGTTTTCATTTAGCGGAGTTAACAGTTTGAATTCTGCACAGTTAAAATATTGTAGAAAGAAAGACTTATTACTTGGGAACAGGTTATTGTTACAATTTTATGCAAAATGTTGATGGAAGTAAAAAAAATTTTTTTTTTCAAATTCTTGCTCCAGTGAGGATATTTTGTGACATGAATATTTAATTTCGTGATAGAGGTAAGGTAAATTCGTGATATTCCAGTTATGGCAAAAAGGTTTCCTAATAAAAAATAAAATAAATTTATTAATTAAAACTACATTCTGAACATTAAATTAAAATAAAGTGTAAATTCTTTGAAACAAGGAATACTTTCACAACTTTTCAGTCTTCCTCAGAATCATCGTCAGTGTCTTCATTGCTCCCGCACATATCGCACATGAAAACATCCTCTTTGGCGTCTTCTCGCATTGTCACCACGAGATGAATGTGCGGCAATCCTCTTTTTTGAAATTCGACGGCATACACATAAGACAGAACTTTGCCGAAAATTGAATTTTTCACGATGTCCTCTATGATCGCTTTTGCCTTCAATTGAAATACTCGCGCGACTAAGTCCGGACGATTGTCTACTTTCTGATTCTCCGGCCACGACTTATTGCAGGTGATCATGACAAAATAGTCTGGCCTTCCACATCTTGCGACCATCGCCATAGCGTCTAAGTAATTTTGACGGTAATATTCGGCACTACCGATAAACGTAGCAGGCAACTTCACCATCGTCCCTATCGGTTCGCGATTACCGTCGGCACCACCTCCACCGCCGCCATCTTACGACGACGCTCTATATAGTCCAGCATGCCGGCGTATTCCTTGGCGAACAGTGTTTTTTGATTCTGCGTAATGAACCAAAGTCGATCGGTTTCGACTTTAATCCAGCTATTAACCAGATATTGCTGAAAGAGTTTACCCGCCATATGAATTGGATTGTTGTGTCGAATCGCTATCCTGTATTGATAGTGCTGCAACATCGTGACCTTGTTATATCTGGCCGTTCTTCTTTCCGGTTCGTGCAATATGCCGCGTTGGTAACCTAGATTTCCCGCGGGTAACAATAACGGAAAGCACATAGGATCCGCAAGTTCGTTTAAATTCTTCAATTTGATGGGTCTGTCAGCCTCTTTGTATATGCACAGCGACACATCGAAAGGCGGTTCTCCCGCATACACAGCCACAATTTCTGAGCTCTCTACGGGCGGGTCTTACAGCCCGATTCTGTCCTGCATGTTGCGACGAAACACCAATACTACATCATCGACGTCGCGTTCTTCTTGGGCGTGGTCTGCTTGAATTTCCCGCTGTCGTTCTAGAACATCTTTTATTAGCAGAAACCCAGCGCGTACAATCGCGTTTGTTTCGCGGAGCATTGTTTCCAGCGTTTCAACAATGTCGGGACGCAATATGTATCGCCTGTCCGCGCGCAGTCTTTCTTCAACGGCTTCACCGGCATCCAGTATATAGTACTGGTTCAGCGACCGTTCGCGTCCCGGCGCCGGCAACACTGGTCTGGTTCGATGATACACCTGCCCGTGGATGTGCATAAAATTGTAACCGGCGCCATGAAATCTTCGTACAGTGGTTTCGAACGACGTAATTGCCATAGTCGCATTGTACGTGCGAATGTTTTCTCTGAAATGTCTGGAAATTGCGTTGTCGCCGTCGTATAATTCTTCGAGACGTTCATTCCAACGCACTGCGTTCATTCTAACTTTGCCGTTAGAACAACACGTATTGACGTGTCCATCAGGATCTCTTCTGCCCGAAATCAACTCACCCATGAAGTGAAACGATGCGCAATGAATGCATATAAACGACATCGGTCCACAATTGTGTGTCCCGATGGGCATGTCGGGCGTGTAACGCCTCGCTATCCGTAACAGATTCATTGCCGGTAACCGTCTCTGTCCTGGCTCGCGTCTCGACGCTGGCTCGACATCGTCGTGATCGATATCTTCTACAAAACCTAAACTATACGGCAATTCCGGTTCTTCAGTATTATATGTCGCCGAAATGGCCGCTGCGTCTTCTATGGTCAACGCGAAATAATCGTCAGCAAAAATTCGCTGAAAATCTTCATCAAGCACGACGTCGTCGTCGTTCCTTTGGCAGTCCTTCTCGGGGATCTCTCTCTTGACAATTGGAATCGGCAACCCCACTGCGATCGGTCTTTTTCGACGCGGTCTTGACGGGCCCGCTTCCAAAAGATCGCGTTCGTCGTCAACAAACAGCGTGTCGGCCAGCGGCCCTCTAGGAAACGGCGGTACACATACCCCGATGAACAGCTATCGTCGCTGTTGTCTTCATCATAGTCGTCAAAACGAAACGACACGGGTGCTATTCTTTTGTCTCGTCTCATTGGTGTGCCGACCTCATTTTCGTCCGCGTCAGAATCGGACGAAATCAAAATCGCTGCATCTATCGGACCAGTACGGCCGTCCACTCGCGCAGTGCCGACAACATCCGCACGCGCCCTCTGGTCTTCTTCAGGAACTTCTATTTTAATAATTGGAATTGGCGAACTTACCGGTATTGGCCTTTTTCGTCGCAATATCGACGGACCCGCTTCTATAAGATCCCGTTCGTCGTCAGCAAATAGCATGTCAGCCAGCGCACCTCTAGGAAACGGCGGTGCATATCCCGACGAACAACTGTCGTCCTCATAGTCGTCAAAACGAAACGACACCGGCGCTATTGCCTTGTCTCTTCTCATGGGGAAGCCAGCCTCACTTGCGCCCGCGTCAGAATCGGACGAAACATAAATCGCTGTATCCCAGCGTACAGCGCAGCCGTCCGCACGCACGGTCCCAGTAATATTCGCAGTCACGGCAGTTCTAAATCGTTGGTCGACAGCCGCCCGTTCTTCTGGTCGAACAACGACTGCAACTTGCCGCAATTGAAACGCTGCAATATCCGCACGCGTTTTTTCTTGTTCTGAAACAATAATAATTGGCTGTCCATGCAAAAAATGATATCGTGACGCTAAACTTTTACGCAAACACTTGTCGACGCGAGCCCTCTCTTTCGGTCCTACAACAACTGTAACTTCTCGTGATGTTCCACTGTCGAGTCTTAATTTCTTATAAACCGGCTCTCTGTCGGCGTCAGACAATTCCACTGAAACTTCGGCGACAATACCGTACTTCCTCTTCTGACATTTCGTTTAGATTCCATTTCGCGTGCTAAAATATAAAATCTAAAAAAAATAAGAAATCGACAAACACAGTTAAATATTTATATTCAGATAACGATTAATGGCAACGACGCTTTATGATACTATGTGGATCGATGCAATGTAACAGGTGACTGTATTAAACAAAAATCGAATGAAACTTCTATAATCTGCAATGAAAATCGAATGTCGTACTTCTGATGATCTGCAAATATACGAAATAAAACAATAGTATACAATCACTCAAAACAATAATTCTCTATACTAACCGACAAAATCGGAAAGATATATAAAATCTAAAAAAAACAAGAATCATTTTTGTTACAATTAGTTCCACCTCAAGATGTTTTTTCGCTTATTTCTACTGCACCATTTATCGATTTATTAATGTAAAAAGTTGAAAAGATAAGTGAAACAAAAAAATACCTGTGAAATTGTGCATACATATGCTGCTGTTACTCGATCCCGTTGGACTGCTTAATTCCTAACAAAAAGAAGGAAAAAAAACTTAAATCAACGAGTCAAAACGAATAAAAACTTAAATGAACCAATCATCCGATTCAAACTATTTTTACTTCCCACCTCTACTATGGTAGGGAAGTAATGGATTTTGTCCGAAAAAAATATTTCGAGATTTTAACAGATCTTCACGTTTTGAGACCCTAGCAATCGCTTAAGATCATTTTCTGACTGATATCTGTATGTGTGTGTGTATGTGGTCAATTTTTCGCCTTCGATATCGTAAAAACGGAACAACATACGGCCATACCGATTGTTCTATTGTGTTTATCAGCCTTTAACTTAGATCTGATTAGATTTTGAGTCAAATCGGTTCAGTGGATCTTGAGATATTAAAAAAACGTTCTCAATGTCACGTATTAACATAGGTAAAAAAAATATAAATGAATTCTAGATGTTATAATATGAAAAAAATGTAAATATTTTTTTTCTCTAAAATGTAGTTTTCTAGAAAAAAAATATTTTACTGAAAAAAATAAAAATTGTACGTAAATCAAGGTATCCATGATTTTTGCTATATTAAGTTAGCCATCAGTAGATCACTAAAAAAACAAGCCGTGAGGTGGGTCGTTTGTTAGGACTAAAGTGCGACCCTTGAGGTCCACACGACGAACTTCCCAGTTTGATAAATATTTAATAATAATAATTAAATTAGATATTACACAGAAAAGTAATCATTTTAATCATTAAAACATAATTATTATTTATTTTTAACAATAATTTAAAAAAAAAAAAAAAAAAACGGCTGAACCGATTTTTATAAAATTTATGTCGGATCAAAATGACGTTAACACGCCTCGATTGACACCCTTACGAAGTCAATATAATTTTTTATTCGCGAGATATTGTGTAAAATCTACTTTTTTGGAGGTTATTTGGTTAAGAAAAAAGAACGGCTGAACCGATTTTGAAAAAATTTCTTTCAGATCATATTTACGTTAATACGCATCGATTGGCACCCTAACGTAGTCGATATCATTTTTCATTCCCGAGATTTCGTCTTAGAAAGAAATGGACACATACATACGTACGTACGTACACACACACACACACATACACACACACAGACATCTTTCTAAAAGTAGTGTAAAAATAGTGTAGTGACCTTGAAACATTAAATTTTTATTTCCTTTTTGATTTCGATTTTCGGACCCATTACAATAACTTCCAATGGGAAGTTAATAAGAAATCGACAAATACAGTTAAATATTTATATTCAGACAACGACTAATAGCAACGACGCTTTAATATGTGAATCGATGCAATGTAACAGTCAGCTGTAATAAAACAGAAGTCGAATGAAACTTCTATAATCGCAGTGAAAATCGAATGTCGTGCCTCTGACGATCTGTAAAAATATGAAATAAAACAAAAGTATAAATCACTCAATCATCTGCACTGTTAACCCAAACCCGAGTTCTTGCATTTTTATAATGTGATTAAATAATTGCGTCTCGAGTTCTGTTGTAAGAGCAAACGGCCTTCCCAATTTAACAACGTTGCGATTATCATCTTCATTTTTCGTTAAAAAAATCTTTTAGTGTGCTCCAGGGAATACCGCTTCGTTTACTTGCCCTGTAGATTGATATTTTCTCCTCTCTTACAAGTCTTGCGGCTTCAAGCAGTTCAGGGATTTCATACTGGCGATCTTTTCCCTTAGATGTTTTCGGCATTTTAAGACTGAAAATAAAGAGATAGGTAAGTTCGTGATACCGTGGATGTTAGAAAATTTACGATATATTTATTACTTAATACTTATAGTTTACGAATTTATTATATCTATAAAAAAAACACGAACGAAACCAAAGGAAATGCATAACGAACACGCACTTAAATTTTGTCGCGCGAAAAAACGTTAAAACACATAAGAAAACGGCTTCACCACTTAGCTATTACAAAAACCTGTAGGCGTAAATTGCTTGTATAGCTTGACAGGGTCATTAGGCAACTTAAAAGCAACAAAATACGTACATTTTGGATACTTACTTTCACAATATCCACAGAAAATAATCAAACAATGATGCACTGCAGAATTTACCGGTTTCCGGCATCCGAAAGAACAACACTGTATAACAATTAATTATGCCAACGTTCAAAATCATGACGCATCTGAATTTGCAGGTGCGTCCGACGTTGCCAAACCTTTCCACTACATGCGGCGGCAAAACTGCCGCTCCAACGCAATAGGTAAGGCCTCTTTTCCACGAGACGCTGGTGTTCGATGGAGAATATACCCACCAGTGTGGGACTCAGCGTTTGCCAAAAGAATTTTTTAGTAGTATTTTAAATGCCGAGATGGATGCACTAGACGACAACGCGTTAATTTTATTTTTTTCTTCTGAATTCTTATCAAAATCTGGATAAAATTTAGTTATTACGCGTTCCCACGCCGCCTTTTTTTCTATTTTATTGCTATATTCATCAATTGATGAATTCCAAATAGCAGGTTCATTTTCTATTTCAGAAATGAAATCTTCCGTGTTTACTTCCATTTCGCGACAATCACATGCAACTGCTGCGGAAACTGTGAGATACTGGCGTGATGGCGTGTCCCGTGGGTAGAGCACGCTTTATCTCAATGTGTTTCTAAACAGAAACAGGTGTCTGTGTTTTCAAAAAGTGGCGGAGCAGAAACACTTCGAGACACAGTCGCCGTGTCGGAAACCGAGTGTCCGATAGATGTGTTCCATGGGTAAACACTAAACATGCATATATTTGTATGATCGGCTAGAATGAGACACCGGTGTCGATAATTAGGGTCGATTATTTATAAAACACCAGACTTTTTTTATTGAAAAACATCTGGTATAATCTGCGAGTTCTTTTTTAATTTAACAAGCAAGATATAATTTTATTAAAGGCCCCTGATGACCTACTTCCGTGTAACCAAGTCTTTAGATAACAACATTTTTTGGGTTTTTATTATAATGTTTTGGATTTCGAGGTATTTTTAGGGTGTTAGTTACATAATCATACAGAGAAGAAACATAGTACGGACAGAATATAATTATACGTTTATTTATTAAAATATACACAGAAAACAAACATAAACCAATCCAAATCAAAAATCATTATTAGTTAACATTTAAGCTATTTTTGCGTTTATTGAAACAAACATTACATTTTATTGTTTAATACGTAAAATTCACAATCTTGGCTAATCCCGTTGTAAGACATTGTAAACATAAGGTTATAGAATATACACAGCATACATAAGCCTAGCAAAATCATCTCTCTCTCTCTCTTGGAAAATATTTTTAGCCCTATTGTAATAATAATGCAAGTCCTTTAATTTTCTTCTGCTATATTAACAATATTATTGCTTTAAAAAACAGTTATTGTCTCGAATTACAAACAAAACCAGCACAATAACAACAAATGAAAAACATGTATTTTTGTATAATTTATAGTACATAAATAAATAGTTAGCTGTTAATAATTTTTTATTTATCAAACATAAAGAAATAATTTCTTTTAAGTACCTACTTATTTGTTACTTTTGACAAATGTTTGTGTTTTTTATAGCCGAAAGGTAAAGAATATTCCTCAGAAAAGTTTCTTTTTATCGAATTTAATGCGAAAGTTTTGATTGTTTCACGGGCTACTATATTTAAATCATGTGTGCGTCGAAACGATCTATCAGAAACAATAACTTTATCATTGTCTTTATCTATTTTTTGAGTAAAGTTTTTCATGACTTCAAAATTTATTTTCACTAAATTAGTATAATTTAGCGTAATTCCTTTAACTTTGATTAACGAAAAGTATACCTTCTTCTCAGGGGAATAACAGACATACGCATAAAATTTAGGACCACCTGAGCAAAATTCTATTATGTAACTTCCTGGTCCAAAATCTTTACAAAGCTCATCTATCATATAACCTAGAAAGTCACCTGTTTTTATAGGACTGTCACTACTTGTAACAAATATTACAGAGTCTGTATCATGATATAAACATTTTTCTTGTAATTTTTCCAAGTATTTATACAGTTCAAGAGTTGCTTGGGCCGTAACATAGCTGACTATAACAGGGTTAACAGTTCCGAGTTTGCATAGCGAATTGTCAACGTATTTATAATTGACAGCTATCACCTCGTCGTTGATTTGTTTTATAAAGTTTACTTCTAACGCTGGATTTGTAGATAATGCATACCTACCAATCAACAGTGTCTCTAATTATAGCAGTATTCGACATCCTTTCAACTTGGCCAAATTTTCCCCAGAAACTATTAAGCATTAACTTAGCTAGGGCTCTAAGTCCTGGATTTTTCACAATATTAGAACACTCTAGTTGTACACCTTCTGAGGACAAATATTCTTCAATGTACGCTGTTTTCTGCTCTTCCGTGAATCACCCCGCAGGCCAATCGTTGCTCTCCTGTTTCAGTTTGATAAATTTATTTACAAAATCCGAAAACAAACCACCAAATTTAGTTTCTTTATTATATTTGGTTGCTTCATAGCTCCATATTTCGTAAACTTTTAGTACTTTATAACCCACTTCCACGGCTTTTGCAATCTCTTCAAGGACCCAGGTGCCCGTAAGCATTCTTTCTTCAGTTGTGTGTGTGCATTCGGTTTGTTGTCTATTTTCACCACAGGTTTTGCATAGCAAAAACATTAATTTACCTTGCATTTTCACAGGCAGAACAGGGAAATACAATGATTCAGGAGGCAACACATCACACTTGATTAAACCGCACATGTTTGTCCTTCGGCTTGTAACCTTTGCATACACTCTTCATTTCCAATATAAATTTTTGGGTGACCAACAGGAAAACGTCCATATTTGCATATAAAAGGATATAGTGAACATATGTCGTAATAATATATTTTTTCATTGTTCTTAACTTTATTGTACTCTACAATATTACTAGTTCTTCCTCCGTAGAAAGCATCGCGAGAAAATACAGGTGTAAATTGCAGTATTGGATGATTGACCGTCCACGCCATGTCGGGTTTATTTTCCAACATTCTTTTAAATTCACCCTCCCACATTTCAACAATTTCGTAACCTTTAGCTGTTAGCCTCTCTGTGTTGTTTTTGGTTTTTTCATATAAACTGTTAAAAGTTACGTTTAAATAAACATATTTCTCTTGAAACATTAAAACAAGAAGGGCAGCCGTGCCAAAAACAGCCGTGGAACTGAAATACCTGTTTTGTAACATCACAATAACCATCGACTCTTAATCTAGAGCCGGGTATGATGACCTCTCTAGAATTTCCAGTATGCTGAATAGAAATGTTCCGCATTTTTTCGTCCCAGGTGAGCCATTGCAAGGTTATAGCTGAGTGTTTGTCAGCCATTCTATATCCTTGAGCTGGTATTAAGCCTATTGTTTCAGGTTTTAAAAATATTCGACGAAACATTAAATTACAAGCCCTGGCTATGGTCGTTGCTTCTATGAAAGGACAAACGCGACATTCTTTAAGAAAAAGTCTTCTGAATTTTAGACATGCCTGTTCTAATATTTTTACATCCGTTTTACAGTATTCTATCAGCTCTTTTTTAAAGTCAAAAATGTAGTTTTGAGCATACAATTTTTTAAAACATTCTCTGTTATCCTCTATTCCTCTAACCTGTAGTGTTAACTTTTCGTCTTTGTATTGCTGTGTAGTAGATTGAGGTTTCATTCGATCCACTTTATAAAATTTTATATCAGGTATAGATCCAACGTAATTTTCATTAACTTTTTTATTAAACATGTGCGAAAAAAATATTTTCTATTATATATTATGATTCTGAATGCTAGAAAAATATAAAAAAATTCAATTGCAAAAATTAAACTTTATTTAATCAAAAAATAATTTGTTGCATTTTAGTAACAATATGCAATAGTATATCTATAAAAAAACTTTAAAATTTACATTACAGTTATTACTAACATTAGTTATTTTGCAGTACAAACTAAGAATGAAATTCTCTGAAACAATTTTTGTCTTTTGTGAGGCATAAAAACACTCCACATTTAAAATGGGTAAACCCTTTGCAGTTAGAAAATTTGCACCGTTGTCTTGAGGTATCGTATTTTATCCAGTGACTTGTATCATCGGTTCTTACATTCTTTGCCGGAATATGAGTAGATGGTCCTCTTTTCCTTTTTTTGTTTTCAACAAAATTTTGATGTTCCAAAGACGGCCTTCCACATGTTTTATTAGCACTGGGTCCCATTAGACATAAGCATTCTGCCACTTCTAGCCTAAATTCCCATTAATTCTTTTTTACGGGATTTTCTTTCGTTTCTTGAATCCAGGTTGAAAAGTAACCAAGCATTTATCAGCGAAACATCAAGTAGGTGAAAAAAAATTCTAAGGTACCATTGTTTCGAACGAAGTGGTATCTTATATCTTCCAATGTGACTATCCAGCAAGTCTACACCACCCATATGGTGGTTTTACTGAATAACTACATTGGGACAATTTACGGAAATATTCTTTTTTTTCTGTCATATCGCGAGACTTCATGAAGGGGAAGTTGATCATATGCAGTAGATAATAGATGAACAATTTTATTGTCTTCCCAAGCCACAACACTTACGTCTACATCATCAACATTTGCTACATATTCAATACATGTTCCTCTTTGAAGTTTTTGCATTTCTTTCTCTGTAGGTAATTTATTGTTGGGTATCCGATTTTTCCTTACGGTTCCTAGGCTGTATATACCTTGACTAGCTAGGTACACCATCAAAGGTACCGAAGAATAGAAGTTATCAAAATAAACACGGAAATTTAAATTTCTGGGTACAATTCTTGTCAGTCGAACGACAACATTTCCTGTTACCCCAAGATTTGGTTCGCTTTCTTTCATACGGGTATACATGTTTTCAGGCCCAGTATACATTTCGAAATTATAGCTAAAACCTGTAACTCCGCAAAGCATGTAGAATTTAAAACCCCATTTGTGGGGTTTCATGGGCTAATATTGTTTTAAGTGATGGCGACATTTTGTAACACAAATTTGCTCGTCTATTGTTAAACGTGATGCCTACGTAATCTTCAGGTGTTAGTTCTTCTGTAATATATTCTGCGACCTCGTTGATTGCGCTTTTAATCCATGAAATAGGGTCTCCTGTACTTCCTTTAGGTTCTTCTTTGATTTTGAAAACCATACGTCTACCGTTTATTCCGAATCTTTTAACTCGGCTTTCACTTTCGTGAATTAACTCAAATTTCTTATTATCAGACATAGCGCGTGTTGTTTTCTAGTTCTTCTCCACTGTTGACTGTCTAAAGGCTCAATTGTTACTGTCGATTTTCTTCAGTTTGACGTTCTATTTATACATTTTCCCTCATTTACCGTGTAGAATATTACGTCTTATAAGTAGCAAAATCAAACATTATTCAGCGACACTAATTGAATCGTTTAGTTTTGAAAGGGCACATGTCCAATTTTCCAAATTTTACACCAGAGCACAAAAACTGTCCCAGTTCACACACATTCATTTTCTTCTGCGATTCTTTTAATTAATTATAATACAAGGTGATGATTTTTAATGATTTTGAAGCCGTTACTGCTTATTTACAGCAACATATTATCTGTGGTGGACATGTGCCCTTTCACCACTAACCTCAAGGGTTTTCAAAAATATTCAACAAAAAATATGGAAAACGTTATATTTCACCCTAAAAATACAGAATATATTATACGGAATAGTAAAATAAAGTAAAAATATTTAAACTAGGTGAATTAATACTCGATTTCGCTCTTCCTCGCAAACTACGACTCTTCCCTCATCATTATCTGCTCTTCCACTACTTGTTGTTGGCCATGACATCAAGAGATTGTAAAAACCTTTGTCTTCTTCAGGAATGTATTGAAGAACTTTCCTGATGTCTTCTATTTTTAAGGCATTAATGTCATTCATCCCCGCAAAAGCTTTTTTCGTTGGCAGGGAAACTCCAATGTTTTGTTTCTTCTTCAGTTTGAAGGTCCTCAGCACCAGCCCTTTTATTGTAGTGTATGCCTTCAGCACACCATTCTTCATCTCAAAGAAGTAGTAATCTGAGATCTTGAAACTTTTTTCCCCGTATTATTTCTTCTTCGCAGTGTTGATTCTTCAACAGGGACAGTTTGTTTTTTGTAAAGCTTTGACCACCAGCTATTGCAGTCCAAGATGATAAAATAACTTCAATATTGTCAGAACTTGCATTGATGAGATCTGTATACAGCTGTGGACTATAGATACGATCAACACAGATGTGTTTTCTCGTCCAGTAGAACTAGTTTTGCGTTGACATGGTGCACCAACGGCCCCCACAATTCTGGTTTTGGACGGGTCGTGGCAGAATGATGTCTCATCACAATTGTAAATTTGCCCTGGTTTATCTTCTAGCTTTAACTCAGTAATAAGCTCTGTCAACTTGTCAAAAAAGCCATATATAACCCAAGGGTTTATTTGATCGCATCTAACATATTCTGTACTTTGGGGTTTTTTTATGGAAAATCGATGCCTTTTTTTGAAAGAAATGAACCAGTCTTTGCCAGGTCGTTGATTTTTAATAAAAAAATTATTCATCATTTGTATCAACTATGGGAATTCCATCTTGGGCTGTTGATGAAGTTTTTAAGGAGTGAAAAAAATTATGATAAATCGGCGGAATAAATTCAATTAACTGTATAAGATCTTTCTTTTTTTCGGTAGTTACAGTTTCCGTTTACGTGCAATAAAAGCAGAGGCCTTTGGAAGCTATCTTTCGATACGTTTCTTTTTTTAATATTAAATTTTTGTAAGGGTTGAGCGTCGCTTATGCCATAAGGTGAATAGGGGTAATTTTTAAATAGTTCAATTTTGATCAGCCGCAAACTTGAGAAAAATATTGGAAAAAAATTACAAAAAATACAGTATACTAGCAGTTACATTATGTATGCGGTACCGTGTTTAAAAGAGCGAAATCATTGATATAAAAAAGTTATGGGAATTTTTTAATTTGGGGTTATTGTGATAATTGAATGTATCTTCCCATTAAAATAGACGTAATAAATGACCGGGCAAAATGTAAAAATAGCTCTATTTCGTACGAATTGGTTCTGGTTTTATCAATTTATCTCAAAGAATTTAAAATATTTCGCTCGGTAAGATAACTTTTGCAAGTATGACACATTAAAACAAACAGCTAAAAAATAAATAAATAAATTTATTTTTCTTTTCTCAATCATAAATAAAAATTCTTTCCATTGTGAAAAACAAAAATAAACATTTCTTATTGATATAATACGAAAAAAGCGTAAATTCTGTTTTGAAACTTATTATAAACCCTATGTAAGTAAAATACATATAACTTATAGGTTGTAGCTTTGGAATTGCACAGTAAATGTGAGACCGCCACCTCTTCGATCAACCACTGGATCTGGCAATAATTTGACTTGTCTTGATCAGGAATGATGTCCACATCTTCCATAACTGGCCAAACAAACTTTTTGTTTGAGAACTTAGTAAATTTAATTTTCCACTCATGAATTTGCTCAATAATTTGACCCACATAATGTTTCACATATTTCTTGGAGCTGTATTTGACCAAAGCCCATTTTCCCACTTCAATCGCAGTATCTGTTGGGCTTTTCCACTTCTACTTTCAACCGTAAATCATTTAAAAGTTCGTAATCTTCATCTGACTCTCTATAATCTGGGAAGTTTGTACATCTTCATCACTTCAGCTTGAATCAGGTGGTTTCCTGACACGTCGTTAGTATATGGATTCACAGAAGCTGCGACAGTCTGATCCTAATCGGAAGTCTGACGTCACAAGCTTGCAGTCGAGCGCGAGGCTTACTAGCAGTCGACCGCGAGGGTATTAGCGGGGGGCTAGGGAAGGCTAGGGGTTAGGGGGCAGAAAAAATGGCGGTTGCATGAAAATTCAAGATGGCGGTTTCGTGAAAATTTGTTGGTTGGTTGGTTGCGTTGCTGGTTGGTTGGTTCTTTGTTTCCTTGTTTGTTTGCTTGCTTGCTAATTGATCGGTTGGTTGGATGGTTGTTTGTTTATTTCTTAATTTATTTCGCGAATTAGAAAGCAAGTGGGAGATAATTAATTAAAACAACGCATGATATCATAGGATGGGAGCATAGATATGGAGATATTGAGGGGAGGGGAGTGGTATTGTATTCTGCTGCTACACATACGTTCTCATTCGACGTACACACAAGACTGACGCATTATACTATCTCTTGTCATATAATATTAAAGGGAAAAGCCACGCTTGTATATGTATACTTTATTGCAATATTGGCATAACTATTAAATTAGGTGAATTGTGGAATGGAAGTAATATTAATATGTATTTTATTGGAAAATGGAAATAAATAAATTTTATAACGACTAGGTATATATATTTTTAGAAAAAATCTGTAATTCTGTTAGTCAAAAAAATAACACTAAATATTAATTTATTTACATTAAATGCTGATTTGTATTCAAAAAAACTATTTTTTGAACGGTTCAGATATGATTTGACCGGTTCGTTCACAAGGGACCGATGTAGCTACTGTGCCCAAATATTTTTTTGCTAGCTTTGACAAGCGCGAGTAAATTCATTTGCCGTTTTCTGAACCATTCTAAAGGGTTTGCTTTCCTGTGAAGAATGGGTTCTTCACAGTATTGTCGAATTTCTATTATACTGCTGGAAACTGCAGTTGTTTTTACCGACCCTACCGTGCTATCAAACTGTTTCCATATAATATTGTCTTCCTCATCTGAACTGTCTACAGTTTTGTCTAGAGTAGGAACATTTTCTTCAATTTGAATTGATGCTATTTCATTGGTTAATTTATTTTTAATATGGTTGTAAGCGTCTTCTGTAAATGCAAATCTTTTAAAACGTGGATCGAGAAATGCCTTATTATATTACGTACCTAGTTCATTATCAAATCTTTGTTTATTGAGAGGAATAGTTAAAAGGCGATGTATCATACTTTGGAAAGCCGCTTGTTTATGTTTTAAAGGGTGATTTGAATGGTTCATAATATATCTGTTGTTGTTTGTCGGTTTTCGATAGATGTCAAATTCAATTGTGTCATCTTTTTTGTGGATTATAAGGTCCAAGACAGGTATTCTGTCATGAGTTTCAATTTCGTGAGTAGATTTGATGGATGGGTAACGACTATTTACATTATTCAAGAAACTATTAATGTCGGATTTACTAATATCAAAAATTGCGAAAATATCGTCAACATACCTTAACCAAACGCGAGGAAAATAGTTAAATTCTTTCTTGATTTGTAATTCAAAATTGCTCATGAATAAGTTGGCAATAAATGGGGAAAGAGCATTACCCATAGTTGTCCCGGAATGTTGTTTATAGATAGATAGATAGATAGATATTTATTTGTTTGAGCACCACAGCTACGTGGCATAACATCGTCAAATAAAAACAAGTTTAATACACTACATAAACGAAAAATCTTCCACTTTATAAAGACCAGCCTCAGTCAACCGTCTTCTCACAAGATTTCTGTTAAATTGAAAGAAGTTTCAGTTAATTTTATATATTCCTCAATTCTATCATAGGTAATGTTATTAGATATACGGAAGTTTCTGAGGTGATTAAGCGTTATATCAAAAGATACAAGTAGTCCAGTGCAATTAGTCATTATAAATGAAAAATGATGGAACCCAGGTATAATGAATGGATTTGAATGATTTTTTTTTATTTCTAATACCATAAACTAACAAGCCGTGAGGTGGGTCGTTTATTAGAACTAAAGTGCGACCCTTGAGGTCCACACGACGAACTTCCCAGTTTGATAAATATTTAATAATAATAATTAAATTAGATATTACACAGAAAAGTAATCATTTTAATCATTAAAACATCAATAATTAAAAAAAAAAAAAAAAAAAAAAAAACGGCTGAACCGATTTTTATAAAATTTATGTCGGATCAAAATGACGTTAACACGCCTCGATTGACACCCTTACGAAGTCGATATAATTTTTTATTCGCGAGATATTGTGTAAAATCTACTTTTTTGGAGGTTATTTGGTTAAGAAAAAAGAACGGCTGAACCGATTTAAAAAAAATTCCTTTCAGATCATATTTACGTTAATACGCGTCGATTGGCACCCCAACGTAGTCGATATCATTTTTCGTTCTCGAGATTTCGTCTTAGAAAGAAATGGACACATACGTACGTACGTACGTACGTACACACACACACACACACACACAGACATCTTTCTAAAAGTAGTTTAAAAATAGTGTAGTGACCTTGAAACATAAAAATTTTTTTTCCTTTTTGATTTCGATTTTCGGACCCATTACAATAACTTCCAGTGGGAAGTTAAAAAGTTTACCCATTAAAAATTACCGCAATTTTTAAAATCCGTAAATTTAAGCAAAAAATCAAAATTTCTAGAAATCTCCAAAAAAATACAATTATCGGAATTTTTAAATATTTATTAGAAAATAATAACTGTTTTAGTTTTTGAGGTTGTTTATACAAAATTTATGAAAATATAAAACTTGCTATAATTAATTTCAAAATAGCTGAAATTCCAAAAAACAGAATAAATGAAAAAATCGTTAAATAATACAAACGCATCAATTAACAACTTATGCTACATAACAATTATTAAGAATTTTAATGAATAATTATAAATATAATTATAAATAACAATATAATTAATCAAATTATAAAAATAATTATAAATTTTTTTAAAAACGGTGATCACGTAAATTATTTGTCTCTAACGTTTACATTTTCGATCTCATTCATAAATATCAATGGTGGAGCATTTAAGCAGCTAACTCCTTTACAATGTAAACATGCTGTAGAACAATTTAAGCCACTTTTTCTACAACCACAAGCAGAGCCACATCCAGTTTAACATGAACAAAAAATCATTTTTAATAAATGTTCAGAAGCTGGTGGTTGGTTCATCGTAACTGGCACTAATAAATTGTCTTTTTCTTTCCATCCCCATTCTTTTGGCTACTTTTGATGTCCCATCGCCAGCAGCCTTTAAAATTCTATATTCTTCATCTGTTTCATTTTCTTCCCTCTGATACTATGCATTTGAGAGGATTTCATGGTGTTTTTTCTGAAACAAATTATATTTGCACTAAATTTACTGGAGATAACAATATCGTCTTGGTAGTTAGATATTAATCGTGCTTTAATGGTTTTTTCATCTGGAATGTATTCTGATGTTAGAACATTTTTCAATTCCTGCATAGAAAACTGACAGTCTTCATTATTTTCTATATACTGATGTTGTGTCATTTTGACTCAACATAATACCCCACATTGTCGACACAACATTGTTTTGTTTTGGCAGTTTCTATTAGCTACGCTTTTGAAACAAACAAGTAATTCAAAATTATAATTTCGTTGTGATCAGACCTATTTTATTGATACTTTTATCTTCTTCTACCATTTTCCCATGACTTTCTAAGTATTTTTGCACCTCCTGATTCTTCGGTACAGTGTTCTTCGTCTTCAAGGTAATTGCACTTAGCTCGTCCATAACCTTTGTATTGATCGAAATATCTGTAACGTTATATTTGAAATTGTCCCATGAGCCTCCTTTCCCTTGTAGGGACTTCTGATGTTGGACAGCACAGTATATAAGGTTGGCGAAATTCTTACTCTCCATACTTGGGAGTTGGCCTTTTAAGAGGAAATGATATTGATCACCTTTAAGTGTTTCCTCAACTACTTTAATCACCCTTAAGGATTCACTTACTATTGTGGGAATTGTGTGGGCTTTTGTGTCGCAAGCCTTTGCAAATTTGTATGCCAGTTCCAATTGCGACATGCCGCAATAGCTAAGGAACATCTTGCATTGCGACGAGAATCCTGCCCAGATGGTATCAGTACCGGTATATTCTTTCCCGGACAACATAGGACCCATCAAACAGCGTCTAATGGCGAGCTTTTCATAAAGAAACTCTGATACATATGTCAAATCAAACTTGATATCCGGGGGGTTTGTAATAGGGGCGCAGCCACACTTAATGAAGAAGCCTGATAACCTCCGCTCCATCCATTCTTTCAGGAGCTCGGGTTTCCTCGCCACAGACTGTCTCGAGATGCATGTAATTCCTAGGTAAGCGCAATACATAATTTGAGTTGTGTTGATTTTACTGGTGTGTTCTCTGAGTTTCTGTAGTGTCATCTTTGGCGTAGAATAGAGTTCAATTGTGCCACCTAGTCCTTCGCTTACAATTGCATCAGCAAAGTTCTTGACCACTACTTTATGGATGTCAGTTGGCATCATGCTTAAAAAGCAATTTATGTAGAATGTTAATAAGAGAGACTGGGATGCATCATCAAGTGAACTGGCATTACCTATACCGTTTGTGGAAAAACCAGTTACAGGAACGGTGTGATCCCAAGGTATCAGGGTCTGTGTCACTATACATACTGAGTCCTGGCGTAAGAGACCTATTTTTATGACCCTTCCATCCTTTACCGGTTGGAAAGAGCATGTCTGAACCTCTGTAGGTATGCAGTGCTCGTTATCATAAATTTTATTATAGAGATCCTTAAGGTCTCCGAGGATTTCTGGGTTAAGATCTGTTGAGTATAAGGCTGTCATTTGTGCCAATAGATCTATTAATATACTCGGTGCTAATGCGTATCTCTTACCGTCTGCATTTGGTACAGGAGCGAATAGTATGGTCTCCTCTTTTTGTAATGTAACAGTGCCTTTACCGACAGGTGCCAACTTGAGTTCGAATGCGCATTTAATTTCCCTATGGCTTGTCGGTGGAATGGCTCTCCACTCCTCAACATTAGCAACATAGGAATCGTTTGTCAAAGCAGGAAGAGTTATTTGAGAGGCGGTATCTTCCATGGTAATAGATTTTGAGTTAACAGTAGAGTAAGCAGTTCTATGTTAATCTTACTTCTGATTCAAATCTTGAGACTTTATATGTTATCTACCCTTGTTCTGATCTAATACGTAATCTAATCAATATCGAACCATGTATTCATAAAATAATCAGTATAGATGATTATGATAAGACGTAATTTCATGTACACAATAAGAATACTTTATACTACGTTATCTCACCTACTGCCCTTATCGGAAAACAATCAAAAAGACATCTTTTATTTTGTCTCTCAAATATTGACTTTTTTGATTTAGACATGGGTTTTGCTGCCTTATTTTCCTTCGTGCAACGGATTAGCGACATGCTACCGTCATTTTTACGAAGCGAACAACTAGTTCTTATTCGTTATATTCTTACAGGTTACTCCTGCTGAGGTCGATACACTCCTATATATGTTTGTACACTTCCAGGATATTACCTGTTCTCCTTGTGTTTGATCATCTGCCTCGAATTGATACTTTTTGTCTTTTCAGCAGAATTATGTTCAACAATTTTTTTTACGCAAACTCAAAGCAGAATGATGTTCAGCTGATTTAATTATTTTTTACCATTATTTTTCATCAATTCGTAGACTTATTTTACTTCAATCATTTACGTCTTCACGAACTTCATTAGTAGACTCCTGCTTTCGTCACGCCTTCTACAACGTGCCTAGCTGTTCTCAGATGAAGATCACCATGATATATTAATTTTTTATCATAACAAACACTAGTATGTAATTACTAATGCGTAATAAACTATATATCTATTCTTTGGTTCCTTCCTGTGGGTTTTGCAGTTAGTTTTGAAAACTGGCCACTTTCAATTGTAATTTTCCCATGCGAAGGGGGTGTTATGTTGTGTCATTTTGAGTCAACATAATACCCCACATTGTCGACACAACATTGTTTTGTTTTGGCAGTTTCTATTAGCTACGCTTTTGAAACAAACAAGTAATTCAAAATTATAATTTCGTTGTGATCAGACCTATTTTAGACTCGTCTCGATTAAATCAAATTTTGTTGCGTTTTATTTATTTATTATTAATTTAATATAAGGATCTACGATATTAATAAATTAGATCAAAAAGATCTTTATATATATATATGTTGGTGCCATTAGTGCAAATATAGATATGAATTGTTTGATATAATGTTGTGAAATGTAATGTGAATAGATTAAATATATGTTAAAAGAGCATAAAAAGCATAAAACTATTAAAAAATATAAATGTCAAACTGAAAAAATTATCAATAAAGTAAGTTACCATGGATAATAATCTGAAAAAGTAACTTAGGAAAATAAGTAAATAAATTTATTGTACTTAAAAATAAATGAAGCGTTTGCGAAAAAATTATTAAAAATGTCACTTTTTATCCGTTTTTCCAATAAAATTCTCCATTTGAATGTATTATTTATGTTTCTTCTAAAGCTTTGTCCATGATACAATATTTTGAAAAAAAATATAAGAATTGCTCACTTGTCAGGGGTCACCAATTATAAAGATCTTTTTGATCTAATTTATTAATATCGTAGATCCTTATATTAAATTAATAATAAATAAATAAAACGCAACAAAATTTGATTTAATCGAGACGAGTCTAAAATAGGTCTGATCACAACGAAATTATAATTTTGAATTACTTGTTTGTTTCAAAAGCGTAGCTAATAGAAACTGCCAAAACAAAACAATGTTGTGTCGACAATGTGGGGTATTATGTTGACTCAAAATGACACAACACTGATATATTTGCTTCATTGCTGCATCCACCAATAATACTTGTGGATGATTATTTTTTTCTTCTTCAGGTACTTTAGCTACTAAATTTCTCAATGAAAGATAGCAATCCCCATGATATCGCGCTTTCAATGCTACCAAATCCATTACACCGGATATTCTCTTGTAAATTTCTCGGCAATAATCATCTCTTTTTTCTTTTATAAACTCTAAACTCCGTATTATTAACCAAATGTATTTTTCTTCTTGAACATTTCTTTGTTTTTTTTTCTTTTTCATCACTAGCTTCCTTTCCACAAATGAAACAAATTCTTTTCCAATCGAAGTCACATGATGATAAATTTCGCAATCTTTTTTTTGGAGGAGAGAAAATCACGTTTTTTTCTTGCTTTTTATACTCTTCAATGTATTTTTTATTGATATATTTCTGCCGACATGATGTATGAGCATATACAATTTCACACGTATTTAAGTATTGTAATAATGCATCATTTCTCTCCACAGAAGCTTGTTTTAAAGTTTCCAATCCTCTTTTAATTTCAACAATGGAACCTAGATTTATTACTTCTCTGAGATCCAAGTTTTTCACAAAGAAAACAAAAATTTTCTTCAACATCTACTGAATCAATATTCTCACTGAGATTACTCATTCTTAATAATTATCTGTAACAAGAAATATTAGAAAAATTGGTAAACGGAAAGTCGAAAATGAAAAAGATAAAACAAAAAATGTATAAATGAATTTTTTTTCTTACTATATAATATTATCGCTGTAACAACACACGATGAATATGTTTTTTCTGGCAAATATAATTGAGAATATCAACAAACACTAGACAAAATATTCAAAATAACGTTTCACTTACGCACTGGCACCATACTAAACTGTTTTCAGAGTAGAATAACATCTGCCACTCGTGCTCTCCACTATCCCTTCTATCACTCCCTACTCCCTTTTCTATACCTGCAATACCTACTTTTCAGGGACGTTTGCTGTCCCTTCGTATTTTATATAGAAACTTTGTTATTCTCGAGAGAAAAAATATAGCTATAAAAGAAGTAGCATCATTTTCATGGGGCAGGTCTTGAAAAAAAAAACATAGCGGAAGGTTTCAATAGGTAAACTTTTTACTTTTTAGTATAAGAAATTCAAAAAAATCCAGAAAAATCAAAATCCATTCTGAAAATACTGAAAAAATAAACTAGAAAAAAAATCAACATTCTGGCAATAATCTTAAACAAAAATAAACTAGAAAAAAAATAACATTCTGGTAATAATTGGCAGTAATCTTAAAAAATTGGTAAATGATAAAATCAATCGATTTAAAACCCCTTATATCCACACCATATTATTCACATAACAATTAGAGGTGAAAATAATAAATATCTCAGACAGCTATGCTGCCATGATTTTTTAGCTATATCTAAGAAAAAATCAAATGACCACTGTCGGAATTCGAACCCGAAACCCCCAGTTTCCGGCTAGGTGAGTTACCGATTTCTCCACAGTGCCCGAGAGTGGAAACCGATCTCTTCTTATATATAGCAATTTCACGTTGAAAACACACTACATGCGAGAGTCGACTATTTAAATAAACTGCAAAGTAATCTTAAACAAAAATGACTAGAAAAAAAATCAACATTTTGGCAATAATTGACAATAATCTTAAACAAAAATAAACTAGAAAAAAAAATCAACATTCTGGCAATAATTGGCATCTACACAGCGTCTTTTCTTTTAAAATTATATTTTTTTTTCTTACCTCTTCCAATTTTTGCCTTTCGATTTCAAGTCGAGCTTCGTAATATGACTTTCTGTCTAATCGAATACCTTCCATCGCTGTGGTTTTTTGTTTTAATTTTCGCTGTCTTACTATATTTGTTCGTGATGTTTCATTGATTTCTTTTTCTTGTACATCTTTAATCTCCTCTTCTATAATAATTGTAGCATCGTCCCTCGTATCAGTGGCTAACAAAATTTCAGGATGGACATTCCTTTTTTTCCCAAATATTTCTCCCATTTCCGTTTCGTATTCAAAGTGTTTACGTCCTCTACCTAGAATATTAATTAATGTATTGGATAAATGGTAATGCATAATATATTATTGGTCGTATAGTATTTTCAGCTGTTGTACGATTGTGTGTGCCTCGTGAATTTTTTCAGAAGGCATTTTTAAATCATTAATGAATCAACCTACGTCTATTTGAAGCGGGTTAATAAATAGGTGAAATTACCCGGGGCATCTTAAGGTCCGAAGGCCAACGAACACGCGGTAGCCAACGCCGAATTTCGTTCGTAGGCCTTTGTTGGGCCAGTCTGTACGCATCTTTAAGCACTTCTACTTTTTAACCACAGACTATACAATGTATAAATATTTTTTTAAAAAACTTAAGGGAGAGTGGGGGAATAGTGCGCACCTAAGCGGAAATTGGTATTGTGACAAAAATGTGAGAGCAAAATGAAAAACTAAGCCATTAACGAAACCGTTAAACATTCTACTTTAGATGTGTGAAACAATATTTGAAGAATTATGAAAGGTGATAACCCCACATTGCCAAAAGTGCAAAAATGCACTTGCGTATGATTCCCCATCCCGACGGGCAATCGTGCGCATGGGTTGGGGAATCGTACGCATGTGTTGAGGATTCATGCCCATCGTTAATGGAATTGCACATATTTGAATTGAGTGTGAAGTTAAAAATTCAATAATTAGAGAAAAACATTTAATAGTTAAATAATTAGAAAAACAGTAATTACTTACAAACAGGAACGTTTGAAAAATGACAAAAAAACAAACAATATAAATCCTAATTCTAACAGAAGTCACACCTATAATTACTTGGTGAACTTTCACCAGTACACTCCGCATGATTCCACGTTGCACAAATTACGCATCTGTACCACAATTCTTTGTCTTTGCCAACATCTCCGCAGATGCCACAGATTTCATTCGTTGCAGAAGAATGTTTCAAAGATGCTGGGTTAAAACTGAAATCCACATCGTCCAATTCGTCATCGTCGCAAATGTCGGACATGTCATCTTCTGATGAATCAGATGACTGTGGTATTGGCTCTCTCTTCAATTTTTTCTTCCCTTTATCTTTCTTGTATTCGTCGAAACACCTGCGAACACCCTTCGCTTTAATATTTTCTTTCCTGACATTTTTAGCGTCTTCCTTCTTCTTCTTGTTTTTATCCTTAACTCTCTTTTTTTCTTGGGCTTTTTCTAACTTGTCCTTTATAGGTGTACTCGTAAGTATCTCAGAATGTTGTTTCACACGAAACTTTCTCTTGACTTCTTTAATAATCTTCTTCTTTGGAATAGGAGCAAAAGAAAAAAATGAGTTCTCTTTAGGCGTAGACGGTTGAGAGTTTTGATCAGGTGGCGTATGTGGTTCGAATGGGTTTTCTTTGGACGTTGACGGTCGAGAGTGTTGACTAGGTGGCGTATGTGATCTGAATAATTTTTCTTTTGGTGTAGACGGTCGAGAATGTTGATTAGGTGGCGTGTGAAGTGGTCGATTATCTAACAGTAGTTCTTCATCCGAGGTCTCCAAGGCTTCATCATTTGGATGAGGGAGAGTTTCAGGTTCTTCTACTTCGAGATTAGATTGAGCTATGTACTCTCTCACTTGATTGGCAGGAGCGAAGTCGTCTGCACCAAATTTATCAGGATTTAGTGGAAATATTCCAGCAGAACGAAAACCTGACACTGCTTTTTCCATTGTGGCAACTTTCATAAACGCTTTGTTCAAAAGTTCAGCTACATCATATTCAGTTATTTTTTGATGACCTGTGTTGGTAAGGTATAGATCATATTCCCTGTAGAGCGCACCTTTCAAGGGACTAAAGAAAGTCAGATCCAGAGGTTGAAGATGGTCTGAAGTATGCGGAGGAAGCGATACCATGTGGATGTGATTTTCTTTGCAAAATGTATACGCTGCAATTGAAATGTGACTTGAATGATTGTCCAACACGAGAAGTACAGGATCGTCTGCAGTAGGCTTTGTGTGTTTTTGGAAATGAGACAACCATTGAAGAAACAGTTCGCTATTGATCCAGCCATTTTTTGAACACTTGTACGAGGCACCTATTGGTCCATTATTTTGAAGTGTAGAAACCATTCTTTGTCTCGGATATATCAGCATTGGTGGAATATAATTCCCAGCTGCACTCACACAGAATACTGCTGTTATGGTTCTACCTCGCTCCGCTGAAATAGCAGAACCGACTTTTTTGGTCCCCTTCTGCCCGTAAACCTTCGGACATTTATTTTGCACCGTGGTGATGCTAGTTTCGTCCATGTTGAATATTCTATTGGGCCCAAATTGAAATTTTTCTATCAGTGTCCCAAGATTAGAGAAGAATAGTGTGGTTTCTTCTTTATTAAATGAGGGAATCCTATTTAAACTTGTCCCTTCAGGTTGTCTCAGTTTTATTTGAGGATTCCTTCTCAAGAAACCATAAAGCCAGTCTTTGCCGGCTAGTCCTTTGGCTCGATTAAAATTATGACGAATAGTGTGCTGTTCAGCGTACCTATATGCTAGCCGTCTCAGTTCTTTTGGTGTCAAACCGAAGAATAATTTTGACAGTGTCAGAACATAATCTTTTAACTCTGCTTCTACTTCTTCTGTGAAAACTGGTTTTCGACCTAAGCGAAGAGGTGTGGGCTCATTCTCTAGCAGCTTCTTCCTTAAAGTTGATTCAGGAATTTTGAAACTACGTCCCACTTCTCTTATTTTCCTTCCATTCCTGATTGCGTTCAGCGCATTTTGCAGAACTGCTGAGGTGTAAGAGAGGGCTTCAGTTTTTCGAGTATAATTTCTCGGCATCTGAAGATGAAGAAACTTAGCTATAAATTGATTTGACATTCAATTGTACGTGGGGGAATCGTGCGCACTACCGCGCACAGTTCCCCTTCAGTGTTTTGGAAAAGACCTCATCCACAAAAAAAATAACTACTTGCTTAACCAACAAAAATTCATCACTCAAATATGCAGTAAACACTAGACTTTCAGAAAATATTAACTTCAAATCAATTGGATAAAGACTGTTGACTCACCTTCTTATTTTTTGAGGACCAAAAATTACATCAATTGTTGGCGGTTTCAATAAATAAACACGATGCTTGTCATAATTGACGTAACGTTGAAAATGGTTGCTACAGTAGTTGGGCCGATTAATACAAGAGGGTAGCACTAGTTGGTATCATTGAATGGCCCGCGGAATTTGAATTAGGATGATGCGCACGATTAACCACCGCGCACCATTCCCCCACTCTCCCTTACCAGTTTTGGTTTGGTTGTCTACAAATTTTTTGTAGTTTCTCTCTACAACCCTCCAACGGTTTAAGCAATTATTTGCAGTTACATACAAGTTTAATTTATGTAACTCTTCCGCAATTTTCTGCCACATCGTTTTTTGGTTTCGTATTTCTAACGTCCCTACTTTTTTACTATATTTTAAATACATGTCGATTAGAATTCTGGTGTCATTTTGATTCCATTTATGTTCTAATTTAATTAGGGTACGTTCAGATGACAAGCGTTCAACGCGCGTTGAACGCGCGCTAAATTTTTGTATAGTGTTCACATGACACGCGCTTGCCAGGCGTTGAACGCGCGTTGCCGCAACCGCCATGGTTCAGTCAGTAGAGTTCTTTTGTCGAAGATGGACGTAGAAACAGTTTTAGCGGTGATATTACACCGACAGTTGAAACGACGCAACAGAAGACGGAGATATTGGGTCCACCCAATTTTGTCAACCAGGCTGACTGAAAGCCAGTACCTAATCTTGTATCCTAAATTAAGGCAATTCGGACCCAAATTTTTTAACTGAATTGAATTGTAGATTATAGACGCTCGACAACAGAGGTCATTAGCGTCTAAAAATAAAAAAGTAAACAAAAGAAAACCAAAAACAATAAAACCAAAGCAAAATCAATACAAAAACAAAAGTTGACATACAACAAAATAAAATCTAATAGCTACAAATACAATGTGTCATATAAAATAATGTAGTGATATAAAGAAAAAACCATTTAGGCTGTAAAAGGGCCTAAATGTATACAAATAAATAAAATCAAATAAACCGGTCAAGACCGGTTTCTTTTAAAAATCGAAACAGCAGATCGACATTGTCAGGATCATTTCCTAAAACAACCGACAGATCACCTGACAATCCGATCTGCTGTCGTGTGTCCCTAAACTGGACACACTCTATTAAAATATGCGAAACGGTAACACGAGTGTCACACGTTTCACAGAGGGGCGGTTCCTCACGAGCCATCAAAAAACCATGTGTAAGTCTACAGTGACCTATGCGCAGCCGTGTAAGGACCACTTCCTCCCACCTGGAGGGACGGAAAGATGTGAACCATGGGTCAACTGTAGATTTTATAAATTTTAATTTGTTTTCATCGACAGCACTCCATTCATCCTTCCAGAGCTGCTGAACGGCTGAAATCAGTACGCTCTTGAGGTCGTCACCGATAACGCAAAATACACTCTGACCGTTATTTGCAGCGTCCTTAGCTGCAGTGTCAGCTAGTTCATTGCCAGCGATTCCCATGTGGCCGGGAACCCAACAAAACCGGACAGTGGTTCCACCTCTTTTCAAAGTGTACAATTTGTCCTGAATTAAACAAATAAGAGGGTGACTGGGATAGGAACGCTGCAATGCCTGAAGAGCACTCAAAGAGTCGCTGCAAATAACATATTTGTGTGGACCGTGCACATGTCTCAAGGCCTGCAAAATTGCATATAACTCTGCAGTAAAAATACTGCACTCTTGAGACAACCTGTATCCAACACTGGCGTTATCGGTGACAAACGCGCAACCAACTCGGTTGAGAGACTTCGAGCCATCCGTGTAAACGGAACGGTAGTCTCGATTCTGATCCAGCCATGCCAGGAAAAGCTGGCGATAGAGCTCTGGAGTTGTTGTATTTCGAGGATGAATGGAAAGTGACATATCGATGACGGGCTGAGGAATAAGCCACGGGGGCACAGAATTACGGCCTACTTTAAGAGTTCTAGGAAGCGCCAAGTGAAGTTCATCTAAAAGAAGATTCAACCTGATACCGAGAGGACGTGTTGCATTTCTTCTCCGTCTATACAGAGAAGAAAAACGAGGTTGAAATACGCAACTGTAAGTTGGGTGATCAGGTTGACTACGGAGCTTAGATACGTAGGATAGCATATTGCGTTTCCGCCGGATGTTCAGCGGAGGCTCTCCGCATTCAGCGGCTATGCTAACAACAGGACTCGATCGAAACGCTCCGGTTGACAATCGGATTCCGGCGTGATGAACAGCGTTTAACGTCCTGATGTACGACTCACGCGCTGAGTCGTACACGATGCTACCGTAATCCAATTTAGACCGTACGACTGCACGATAAATTCGCAGCAAAACCGTACGGTCTGCACCCCACGTGGTACTGGATAAAATTTTTAAAATATTAAGGGAAGACGTCGACTTCCTCTTTAAAATATTAAAATGAGCCTTCCAATTTAACGACCGGTCAAAAGTGAGTCCTAAAAATCGGGCAGTATCTTGCACAGATATGAGCGTATTATAAAGATATAAGAATGGTTCCTGATAACAACTACGAATGCGGCAAAAGTGCACACACTGGGTTTTTCCAACGGAAAATTTAAACCCATTGTTAGTTGTCCAGTTCTGGATGCTATTAATGGCCAGCTGCAAATGACGTTGTGCAGTACGAATGTACTTTGACGAACAGTAGATCGCCAAGTCGTCAACATAGAGCGATGACTCTACAGACGATGGAATGCTGTCAATTATGCCATTAATAGCGATGGAAAATAAGGTGACACTAAGAACCGAACCCTGTGGAACACCATTCTCCTGTGCAAAGACACTTGACAAAGTGTTGCCGATACGGACTTGGAAGTAACGCTCTAATAAAAAATTATTTATAAAATTCCCAAGATGTCCTCTGATACCCCAATTATGTAGTGTTCGGAGTATTCCATACCGCCATGTAGTGTCGTAAGCCTTTTCAAGGTCAAAAAAGACCGCTATCAAGTGTTGTTTGTTAAGAAAAGCGTCCTGGATAGCGGACTCTAACCTGACTAGATGATCCATCGTCGAACGGTGCTTACGAAAGCCACACTGGGCATTCGTAATCAAATGTCTGGATTCAAGAATCCAAACCAGTCGTCGGTTGATCATACGTTCGAGAAGTTTTGACAAACAACTAGTCAGTGAAACAGGACGATAACTTGATGCTTGTTTTCGGTCTTTACCGGGCTTCAACAACGGCACTACAATAGAATTACACCAAGCGGTAGGAAACGTATTGGTGTACCATATTAAATTATACATCTTGAGAAGGAATATAGATCCGGAGGGAGGTAGCTTTTTCAAAAATTGGTAATGGATATCGTCAGATCCTGGAGAAGTAGCATGGCAATCATGCAAACTCGACTGTAGTTCCCACGAGGAGAAAGGTGCGTTGTAGTTCTCCTCATTTTGGGAGGAAAAGTTCAATACAACTTGTTCTGCTTGATTTTTCTGAGCAGAAAAACTTTCAAGATAGTTTGCGGAACTCGAGACTTTTGCGTAGCATGAACCCATGTGATCGGCGACTTCATCAGGTGACGTAATTATGTCATTTCCCATTACCAATCCAGAAATGTAATTAAAACTCTGTTTACCAGAGATCCTCCGAATTTTCTCCCACACCTCGCGAGCGGGAGTACAACTTCTTACAGTGGAAACAAACTCACTCCATGACTGCTTCTTACTCTCTGCTATGATACGTCTGGCAATGGAACGTTTTTGCATGAAAATAATACGATTTTCATCCGTCATATTATTTTTGAAGTGACGGAGAGCCCTTCGACGTTCACGGATGGCATCCCGACAAGCCTTATTCCACCAGGGAACAGGCACACGTCGCGGTGTTGTTGACGTGCGCGGGACTGCAGCTAAAGCCGCCTCGATGACCGCATCCGTGAAATGCTCCACAGCAGCATCGACATTGCCAAAGTTCATTTCGCCGACATTTAGCACTTCTTGAAAGTGTGACCAATTGGCTTCTTTTATTATCCACTTAGGAGAGCGTCTTTCATCCACATGGAATGAAAGAAGCCGACAAATAATAGGAAAATGGTCACTGCTACAAAGATCGGCATTTACTTCCCATTCACAGGATGGGGCGATAGAAGAAGAGCAGAGAGTAAGATCGATAGCTGAAAATGTCCCATTTGCAGCCGAGAAATGTGTATTGGAACCTGTGTTCAATACGACCAAGTTCTGATTTAGAATCAACGTCTCTATTAGCCTTCCACGAGCATCCACATGATTAGAACCCCAACTGGGATTGTGGGCATTAAAATCCCCCATGATGATAAAGGGGCGTGGAAGTTGGTCTATAATAGATGTAATGGTTGTAAGTGTCGGTCGTTCTAATGGAGGAATGTATATTGAACACAAAGTTACCGGATTCGGCGCATAAAGTCTGACAGCGATGACCTGTAAGTCAGATTGTAATGGGACATTTTCGGAAAACACATTATTTCGGACTAAAACTGCCACTCCGCCACTGGCACGTTCAACGAATGGTTTATCTTTACGATAAATCGTAAAACCACGAAGAACCGGAGTGTTTGTGTCTTTCAAATGTGTTTCCTGTAAACTAATAGCAGTAGCATTATGGTCGTTAAGGAGGAGTTTTAATTCACTGAAATGAATATAAAAACCGTTCATGTTCCACTGTAAGAAATTGAATGTGATAATTTGTAAAAAAGGAACTACCTCGTTTTTTTCCTCGCTGCATCAGACCGATGATGGGGAGGTCTGCTAATATCTTCGTCCATAGCAGAGTCTGCACTGCTGCTATGGTCGACGCGAGTACGTGTAATAGTCATTTTATGACTATTATCCCGGTTCAAGATAATCTTAGTTTTCTTTACCGGAGATACTGATTTAATTTTTTCAATTTGAGATTTTACCGGTGAAGTTGGTTTTTTAACCGGTGATCTCGATCTATTATCCGGACTTTTTTTGTTTTTCTTATTTGACTTTTTGGCAACAACAGTTTTAGAATTGGATGGGGAAATTTCGGTTTGTGTAGACATGTCACATGTCTGTGTTGACATGTCTACTTTGATGACAGGAACGGCAGCAATGGTTGCAAAGGAACGTGTAAAAGAAGGGACTGATTCACGATATTTGCGCTTGGCCTCTGCAAAAGAAATTTTTTCGGTGGTTCTTATTTCTTGGATCTTGAATTCCACTTTGTATTGTGGACATTCTCTAGATCTTGCAGAGTGGATTCCGTTGCAATTAACGCAATGCGACACCCTTTTGCACGGAATATCCTCATGCAAAGGTTGGCCGCAATTGTCACAGAGACTGGGAAAGCTACAGTTATTCTGCGAATGTCCAAACTTTTGACATTTGTAACAGCGCAAGGGAGATGGTATATATTGACGTACTTTCAAAGAATAGAATGCTGCTTTTATTGATGGCGGAGGCTGCGGTGTACAGAACGTAAGAATATGAGACGGTGTAGGTACTAATTGACCATCTCTACGTGCGTGAATCCTATATACGTCTGTAACACCTTGATCTTTGAGTTCCTCTTTTATTGTTTCAACTGTACAGTTAAGAAGATCGAAACAATAAATAATGCCTTTAGAAAAGTTCAGCTGCTTATGCAATTCTACATTTACAGGTACGTCAGTGCACATGTCGACACCTTTTATATTTTTACATGCCATTACTTTTTCAGCTTGACGCTGTGAAGATGTTTCAATTAATAAACATCCATCACGCAACTTTTTAACACTCGGAAAAGTTCCAAATAAGCCATCAAGATGTTTATTAATGTAAAAGGGACTGTCGCTGTTGAAATTTCCAGTAATTTTACTCATAATTAAATATTTGTTACATGGAGTAACAATTTCCGGGTCATTACCAAATAATATATTTAATCCTTCATCTTTACGCCCTCTCTTAGAGGGAGGGCTAGTTAATGGGGGAAAATTTGCCATATTAATTATTTTATATTCATCTACCGTGCTCCCCACCCACCACGGAGCCCAACAAGGGGACGATGACCGCAAACCGGTACAGAGCGCCAGGGCTACACGGTGATATAGTCAGCTCAAGAGACGGCGCCACTCCATCCAAAGACACTGGCTCACCCCGCCGGAATACTAAATAAACACGACGTTAGCCGATTGACTAGACTGGGTTAGGTCTAGCCGCCCGTTTACAGCGAAGCGGAGGCCAAAGCAGTGTGTTGGTGCACCCAAGCGAACCTCAACTGCCAGGATCCTCTTTTCCGCCTTACGGGTCACCGCGCACGGCAAACACGCAGGTGTACTATTAGGGACTACTACAAACAAAGGACAGCAACAAAAGTGTACCCATAACGGAGGGACAAGACCGCTAACAACAACAAAAGACGGAAGAACTGAAGAAGAAAAATGTTGCGACTGTCCTTCCTTCATAATAGTCCCTAAATGAATCACCCAGCCGGGTACACAACCGACTGGTGCGTGCTCGGGTTTCCCTGGGTTCGCCAATTCCCAAAGAACATTGTAATGCAATTGCGATAAACAACGACATTCCAATGTTCCCCCTGGGGGCAAATTTTTTTTTAACTACTTCAGAATGTCCATCAAGTCATTTGATGACTTACTGGCTCTCATAAACGACGAACTCGTAGCAGATGAAAACGCTGTGCGATATTACATTTCACCAGAAGAAAAACTCATAATTACATTAAGGTAAGTTTTTTATTAATAGACATACGTATTTTTTTTAATAATCAATATAGGTACTTTTTATTAATGAACATATCTATAAATCAATCAAATCAAATCAACTTGTTTAGGAAAGATTTTTTTGAAAGAAAAAAGAACAAGTTGTTACCCGCAGAATAAATCTAACTCCGATTCGTTGCTGGTATTAGTTAGTGCTGGCGATGGAGTGTGTGTTACTGGCGATTGAGGTCCCATTGCTGTAGTAGTAGCTCAAAAAAAAAAAAAAAAAAAAAAATAGAAAATTAATTAACTATTGGTTTATAGCGAAGGCTTGGGAATCTTTATTTTTTCTGATTGTTTCTCTACGAAGGTTTAAAACAGAACTGCTTGAATCGTACTTTTCAAAATTAATATTTAGACAAAAATGAGATATCCTTCAGATGATATTAACCAATCAAATTACGTATAATTGACTTGTTCATAACTTGCTTTCGCTCGGTCATTTATTAACGCATTTTTGGATAGGTATACAGAGTGTGACAGTACAGGTTTGCCGCCTATATTTGAAATAATAAGGAAATGCTATAAATGTTCAATGTATATATGTCTTCCTGTTGTTTACCTATCCCGTACGGAAGGTGAAACCGCTTTAGGAATTGGAGAGAGAGGGGATGCGGATTATTACTGTTGTAAGAAAGAGACAACTGGCACGCCGCATCCCCACTACAACAAGAGAATTTGGGCGCAAAACTGTTGGCGTGGGAAAATGAAGTGTCGACGGACACTGCGTGTTCAGCATTCAAGCGAATCGTATGTCAATTTGGTAGCTCCGTAGAAAAGAGCTTTAGAGTCACGCGTGGGCAGCGTTCCGGCTATATAAAGCAGCGCTAGTCAATTAATATAAGAAATACCGCAATTATTAGCGGAAATAGGGTAAAATAAGAAATATTGAAGTTACTTGCAGAAATAAGCAAGAGTGAAATATTGATATTAAGTGAGAATTAAGTATGGTAAAATAGTAAAGCCATAGTTATAAAAGTTGAAGTTATTTATAAAGTGCAGTTCAATAAGAGTTGAAAGTGAATTGTGAGAATTGAAGCGCATTTATTCGCTTGTTATTGTGCCCGTTGTTCGCATATTGTTATTTGGCACATCGTTTGCATATTGTTTTCGCCCAATTGTTTCGCGCATCGCTTTGCGCATTCATCAGTGGGGAGCCTCGCACAGGACGACACCCGGAAACTACGGAGACTGGAGAGAATACTGCAGGCTTATCACCTGTAGTCATCGATCATCATACCACGCGGGTCAAAGATAAGAAATTCCTTTTTTATCCTTATTTATACTGATCCATATCTCGAGAATAAATTAGTATTTATAGCTGAATATGCATATTCCAGGTTAATGACCATTGTAGTAAAATAGCATTTCCATAGCGAGAAATAATTTTGTAAGAATATTTGTCAAATTTGAGTTCATTATTGGAGTATAATAAACGACCGTTGGGTCAATTCGATTGTTGACATTTCATGTTTTATTATTGCATGTTGTGTTATGTAAATTAGTTCCAGTTTCTCTTTAAAACTGGTGGCGACCAAAGGACCAAATTTCTGATAGCAGATAGCTGATAAGAGAAGAGAACGCAGGTAAGATTCTGACTGAAATCACGTGGCCGCTAGCGCTCTACAAAATTGGCGACCGCTTTCTAGCGCCAGTCTTCTGGGTCAGATTGCTAAACGTTGCGCAGAACAGACCACTAATATAATTTTTTTGTTAACCTTGTGTACGTTATCTAAATGGTACGGTTACAAGAGTAATACTTAATATCATAATTTCGATTTTATGTTTAAATTTTTACAAGGTGGTACAAAAGGATAATAAACAAAAATGTTTTTTACAACGTTAAATTATAATTTGGTACCTGTAACGTTGTAGCGTTACAGTTACCCCCTCCTCAGTGAGAAAAAAAAATTCAAAGTAATGGCAATTTTTTGTTATTTTTTTTTTTTTTAAACTAATTGTTATTGGGGTCGAGTAAGAAAAGAACAAAATTAATGGGGTTGATCACTAGGTTTTATGGTGACGGTACCTTCTTTGTCGGCAGTCACTCGGAACCACCGTCCTTCTGCGTATAATTTTATGCGAATCCGTTTTCTCGCATCCGACAGGCTGCTGAGGTCTATTAAGGGGGTGTGTTTTTCCGTTTGTGTGTCCCTGGTCACCTGAAAAGATACTCGAGGGGTCTGTGTGCCGGTGGTTGTGGTGGCTTCTTCCTCCGTTTGCGTTGCCGTGCTGTTAAGGTTCTTTACACTGATGATTTGAATCGGCGGAGGGGCCATGGCTGGCAGTTCAGGTAGATGACTGAATTCGGACTGTCGTCTGTGGAAGATCGGACTGCTTCCCGGCGTAATCGGCGTACCGTCGTCATGTAAATTTATCCACTCTTCGTCGGAATTGTCCAAGATTATCACGTCGTCATTACTAACAGAAAATACAGAATCGTCAAAACATAATATCCGGCCTGTTTGATATTTATTTTTCCTTAAGACGATGGTTATTGTCGGCGGTCAAATTTAAGTATTTTTTTAAATGAATTATGTTTCGGGTATTGTGATAACGACCGGTTTCTGGATGCACCAGGACGTAGGCATTGTGGTTAAGGATTTTGCTGATACGGTAAGGACCCTGGTATAACAAGAAGAACTTATGGATGGTTTTGTCGAGAGCAGATGATTTAAAGTTAGTTTGTTCCAGCACGAGGTCTCCAATTTGATAACTTATGGTTTGTCTGGTTCGGTTGTGTCGCTCTCTTCTCCTTCGGGCACGTTCTTTCATTCTTTCCCCGGCTTGTATGATTCTCTCTGTTACATTCACTTCTTGTCGTGTAGGAAATTCTATCAGTTTTTCTATAGTTGTGAGGGGCTTCTTACCATAAATTAGTTCGTATGGAGTCATCCCTGTGGCGTCGTGGGTGATACAGTTGATCCAATCGGTGATATTATTGATATATTTAACCCAGTTGGAGTGTTTGTCATGACAGTAGGTTCTTATTAAGCGACCAATTTCTCGATTCACCCTCTCCACTTGGTTGGTTTGTGGGTGGTACGGTGCACTGAACTTCGTTTGGATATTCTGTTCCTTCATTTGACTTAGCCAATATTTCCCTGTAAATTGTGGACCCTGGTCTGTTAAAATAGCTTCGGGCTTACCAAATCGCGTTATGAATTCGTTGAGGATTTTGTCGGTGACTATTTTAGAAGTTGCTCGTCTGATTGGGTAGAGCTGTACAAATTTAGTGAAGGTGTCCATTACTACAAAAATGTGTTCCAATCCCGCTCGTCCTCTGGGTAATGGTCCAAGTAAATCACAACTCAATAGGGATAGCGGTTTCTCCGGTAAAATATTTTGCATCGGTCCCTGATTAGGTTGAGTGTTGATTTTTGCTCGTTGACAGATGTCACAAGAAATGACCAATCTTCTGATTCTTCTAAACATGTTGTTGAATTGGCATATTTCCCGCAATGTTTGAAAGCATTTTGCTACACCAAAATGACCATTTCGGGTATGGAAATCGATGATAGTCATATCAATTAATACCTCTGGTAACACAACTTTCCAGTTATCCATATCTGGGTGTGGTCTATAGAATAAGACTTCGTTATGTAGTAGATAGAATTGTTGTAATTTTTCTTCTTTCCCTTCTTGCAAACGGTTGATGAGTCTATTGACGCGTTCATCGTTCTGTTGGTTCGCGTAATTTGACGAAATTCGGCTTTCAAATATGTTATTTGCAGCAACTCTTTGAGTGCTCTTCAGGCATTGCAGCGTTCCTATCCCAGCCACCCTCTTATTTGTTTAATTCAGGACAAATTGTACTCTTTGAAAAGAGGTGGAACCACTGTCCGGTTTTGCTGGGTTCCCGGCCACATGGGAATCGCTGGCAATAAATTAGCTGACACTGCAGCTAAAGACGCTGCAAATAACGGTCAGAGCGTGTTTTGCGTTATCGGTGACGACCTTAAGAACGTACTGATTTCAGCCGCGCAGCAGCTCTGGAAAGATGAATGGAGTGCTGTCGAGGAAAATAAGTTAAGAGCTATAAAATCTACAGTTGATCCATGGCTCACATCTTGCCGTCCCTCCAGGTGGGAGGAAGTGGTTCTTACACGACTACGCATCGGTCACTGTAGATTAAGTCATGGTTTTTTAATGGCTCGTGAGGAACCGCCCCTTTGTGAGACGTGTGACACTCGTGTTACCGTTTCGCATATTTTAATGGAGTGTGTTCAGTTTAGGGACACAAGACAGCAGATCGGATTGTCAGGTGATCTGTCGATTGTTTTAGGAAATGATCCTGACAATGTCGATCTGCTGTTTCGATTTTTAAAAGAAACCGGTCTTGAACGGTTTATTTGATTTTATTTATTGGTATACATTTAGGCCCCTTTACAGCCTAAATGGTTTTTTCTTTATATCTTTCTGTATATTATATGACACATTTTATTTGTACTTATAACGATTTTATTTTGTTGTGTGTCAATTTTTGATTTTGCTTTTATTTTATTGTTTTTACTTTTGTTTTGTTTACACTTTGTATCTTTACAGACGCTAATGACCTCTGTTGTCGAGCGTCTATAATTCACAATTCATTCATTTAAACAAAAAATATAAATACTTTAAGTTTAAGTTATAGTTTGGTGGGTTGCGAGGATTTACTATAATAAATAGGTATAGAAATGTGGCTTAAGAGTATTTGAAGTCAAATTTTTAAATAAATATTTAATTATTTTCACAATATTTTTGAAGTACAAAACTGAACAAAATCGTTGAAACACAAAACAAAAATGTGTACTTATTATATTAATATGGTCTGAAAAATAAAAAAAATATATAAAAACTATTTTTCATTGAAATGATCAATATTATTATAGTATTCATGACAATCAGCCGGAATAACCGACTTAAGCTCCTGAAGGTGCTTCCATTTTTGAGCTTTTATTTTCTTTTTCGTAGAATTAAGTTGTGGCCATTTTGAGTTTACTTCTGTTCTTAACTTCCGGTGAGGTAATGCTATCCATTCGTCGTCAAATCCAAACTTATAAAAGATATTTGCATCGGGATTGAACTGAAGTGCTCTAATATCAGTGACAACATTTTTGGTACCTGGTCGAATGCTAGAATACATCTGATCCTTTTTTTGTGAAAAGTCTCGAAATTCATGGAATTCAACCCATCGTGTATTGTAGGGACTAGGGTTTTTTCTTGCTTCTTTTGTTATAGATAAATATGCACTTGGTAAGTTAATTTCTCTCCCTTCCTTGATTTTGCTCTCAATTCTACTGTGTACAGAGTCACATTCCATTTGCGTGTGGCCACGCTCTAAAAATTTTTGTTCTACGATTATTTTGTTTTGAACAGCATGACTGAGGAGCGCATTGGATAGCAGGTTATTGCGATTTTGGTAACCATCGCTGTATATGATTACATGGGTATAGTTGCTGCAGTATTTAGAGAGGTAATCGATAATAAGGGTTGCAAAAGTTGATGCTGATAGATCGGATTCGACCTCACTAAACCAGTAGCACATTACATGTTTCGTAATAATATTCATCACCGTAAAATTATGACAACAAAGTTTTGTCTTATAATAGACAGCACTCGCGTTTAGACTCGGGCATACTTTTACTGCTTGCAAATCCATAGTCAAAATAGCGCAATTATTATTATCCTTCGCTGATTGGATATCTTTATTTTTTTCTGTTCTGGCTCTTTCTTTTTTTATAATATGATTATTATACACATCTTGTGCTAGGTTCCCTACTTCGTGTTGACAACACAAGTCACACTTATCTTTTTTAGCTTGATAAATAGAAAGGTTTTTATCTTTAAAAACTTCATCAAACGTTTTCCGACACATTGCAATTTTACCCTCTATTTCGCATTTTGAAACATACTCATTGTAGAGGTTGCCTACTGATAATATTGTTTGATCCAAGTAAAGTTTGCTACTTGTCTTTCGACAATAATGTGAAGGTAATTTTGATAAACTGTCAAAAAAGCTATTTAAAAACTCTTTATTTTTATTCTCGTTCTGTGATCTCCGTAATGATGTATAATCATTGGTGAATTGTTTAGATTCACACATACCATGATTGGATTTTTGCACCCATTGCTTTACTTGAAATTCTCCTAAACAAAGGGTAGCTAAAAACATTTTCCGACAAACAGCAAATTTGTTATCATCCACTATTAGATTATAAAACAATGAAAAATTTCTTGAGGAAGAAGCATTTTTTGTGTAACGCCGCTTAACTGTCGTACGTTTCACATTATTTATGACATAAATTTTGCGTTGTTCCCAAGACATTTCTTGCCAGAATTTGTTAAACAGTTTTTGTCTTGACTCTTCGGGAATTTGATAACAAGCACGCAGTGTGCTTCTTTCACATTGTTTAGAATTGCAAAATGTACCCATTTTTCTTGATGATCTAGGTTCTTGTTGCTCATAACGTTTTGTTTCATTATTTTTTCGGAATCCAATATAATTCTGCCCCTTTTCCCTTAAAGTTTTATTTTTTTGTCTTTTCCATAATTTTTCATTTGCTTCGTTTTCTACCGGCGTCCATCTCATATTCATCACTATCATCATGACTGGTGCAGTTTTCTTTGTTGAATTCAACAGATGGATCTTTGTTATTAATTTCTGTAGCCGATGGCTGTACCTCAGGAATGTAATCTAGATCATCACGGTTTGAGTCTGCATCAATCTCTTGTTCCATAATATGTTCAACATCATCAGCTGCGACAATCTCTACCTGACTAATTGATATTATGGGGTCATGGGATCCAAATTCTAAATTATCTATAACTGGTATTTCATTTATACTCCCATACTCTATAATATTTTCTTCAGGGTATGATTCTGATGTTTCCTTAAAATCAATTGGTACATGGTTTTCAAATATCTCTATTTCACTGCTAGACAACTTTGGACTGGACGGCTCATTTGCAGTCTGTAGCGCATTGTAGCTTTTGTCGAGCTCTAATATCGAGTTTTTTCTTTAATGCCAATATTATTTTCAAATAATGAGCTTGACAAAGTAGCGGCATCTTCTTCGTGACATAACCCATTAAATTCACGTTTTCTTTCTAAAATAACGAAATAAAATTTTAAATCCTATATCATGCATTTACTATGAATAAAATGCAGGATAATACTCCTTAGTGCATGTAAAAATAAAGTGATTAGTTTCTAAAGAAAATCTAAACGTTTTGTTAATTCGCTTTTACTTGTGTGCTATTTCGTATGTCGGTGTAAAAATTTAACAGCGATTAACAAAACAGCGTGTTAAATGTAGGATAAACCCGACATGGATTCCACCTTGTTGAAGTAGTAATATTTCTAACAATTAAACTACTAATTTTGAACTAAAATTACTTACCCATATTCGTACACATTTGTACCAGTAGTTTGCCTCGTTTAAATGCATTTTTTTCCATTTTTATTATAATATCAATAACTAAACACAACACTAGAAAAATATAAGAGTGGTTAAAATCAGTTGACGTACCACATAACACACGTGCTGTGACAGGTATAACTAAAGCAAAGGATCCTAACCTATTAATTTGCTAACACATACGAGAGGGTTACTAGCAATTGATTTCTTTTAAATTGATAATTTCAATACCTCCTAAACAACATTAAGAGAGGAGGTATTGAATTAAATTTGTGGGTTACGTGTTTGTTATTTTACTGGAATTTAAACTATTTCTATATATATGTGGCTTACAAGCTATTGACACTATATGTAAAACCTACCAAAGAAATCAATGGACATAAAATCTCATTTTCGGAAAATTTGTGGGTTAGGAGGTTTTGCATTATAAGCGACGTTATGCATTTCTTAAATGTTTTTAACAATAAAAAAGTAAGGTTATAATCGTCAGCTTCAAATATGGAGTGATGCCGTATCAAAGCCAAAGTCCAAACTGAATACTGATGCACGAGTACGACCACGTCCACGACAGGGTCAAAAAAGCGTTCCAACCACTGTCTACGTTTATACCGTCACGGAACTGTGCAAGGTTGACACATGCGCACAAAACCGACAAAAACAGTTTCGTTACCGTTTTAAAAGATCCTTAAATAGCAGGTTGGAACAGAGCTTATGTTGACTATAAATTTTAACAATCAATAATAATAATAATACAAATGTTAGCATAATTTCATAACATAATAAGGGGAGACCGGGGTTGGTTGTTACAATTTTAATTTAAACATTTTTTTAAGTCGTTTATTGAAAGCTTAAGGACAATACATAGTTCATATGTATAGCTCATACTTATACCTAAGTAACAAATAAAATAATATTCCTTTATATTACACACTATAAACTATATATTTTTCAAACCGGTAACGCAGATTGTAATAACTGACCCCATAGTTGGGTTAGTTGTTACAGCTTTAGGGTTGGTTGTTATAAATTTAAGCCTCATCATCTGAATCACAGTTTTGACAAATAAAATACAAATTTTCGTCTACACATTTTTCATGTGCCCATCCACGACATTTGGTGCAATGTATCCATCCTTCGCCCGACTTGGAGTTGGAAAAAATTTCAGCACAAGCTAAACAAAACGTATCATCATCATCGCTCGATACATCTATTTCAACAGGTTTTCTAATCTTCTTTATTCGTTTTTCTTTTTTGTTTGCTGTAATATTTCTTTTCACACCAGTACGTCTTATCTCCTGTTTTATTTTTTTGGCATTTCGTTTTTCTTGTTCCTCTTGAAGTTCGTTTTTATTTGGAGTATCTGTTAGAATAGCAGATTTACGACGTTTACGACCTTTGATACTGGCTTTGCGTTCTCCAGCTTTTGGAAATGGTCGTATATCTGAAGGGCTATAGTACAGTGTGTCACGTGAACATCCAGGTTTTGGCGATTTAGAAATAGTTGATATTTCAAGACTTGGCGACTTAGGTGCATCGGGTGGTGGCGTGGAACAAGGATCGTAATATAGTGTGTCACGAACAACCAGGCTTTGGCGATTGAGAAGTAGTTGATATTTCAACACTTGGCGGCTTATGTGAGTCAACCAGCCTACTGTTTGTAGGGTGGCTTGTGGCGATCCTAAACGAATCGCCACGAACAATGATAATGCTTTTATTGACAACAATAATAAATGGTATATAGTAATAATAATAATTAACAATAAACTCGTGTATAAAAGGTAACAATAATTATATAAATATATAGCGAGAATATATTAATTAATAACAAAAATAACAGTGTAAATATATAAATATGTAAATGTAACAAATAACAAAAAGTAATTATAACAAAATAATATATATATAAGTATAATAATTTCAATGAAGAGAGAGTTTGGGGGGCTTGAAGTTTGGGAAGCTTGAAGCACAACACCAGCAGTCATAGTCGTCGGTCAGTTTTGATATTGCCTCACGCCAGACAGATGTTCGATATAAATATCCCTGGCCCAGTGGATACTGTCAGAAACCATAAGGCGTGCCATGACGCTACCATAACGTCGTGCTATCCCCAAGTGCGCAAGGGCGGCGTCATTAGTAGACAGCCAAGCACCTAGTGAGCCGACCACGAACGCATCGAGGTACACTTCGTAGCCCTGAGCTTGGAGTTCGCCAGCCATTGGCCCGTATTTCACGAGCTTCTGTTGCCAGGGCTCCCGCAGCTCCCTCGAATGAGATCGTGACGTCCACAATCGCAACACGCTTCTCCGCCTCATTACGAATCACCAGGTCAGGGCGCAGATTGTCACGGACACCGCCAACCGTTCTGTTGACGGATACCGTGACCCCAGTCCTCGGTCGCACGGAGTTGGCCAGTCGTGTTAAGACGGCATTATGCCGCCGCTTCCACTCGTCCAAATGGACCCTGCAGTGGTTAACCACATGCGGGAAGGTCTCCCTAGCATACCCGCATCGGCGACACCTCTGGTCCCCACCGCGAACGAACCGACGTGTACCATTAAGTGGTACACAATCGAGTCGTGCCCGGTGGATGAACCGATAGTCGCAGAAGCGAGGTATACCGTCCATTCAGGAGGAAGTGGTTACTGGCACCCCTCTGTGATACCGAGACATAGACTTTGCCCTGGTCCGGCTTCCGAATGATTCGAGCCGCGTATGACGATCTAATCGATGTCTTGAGCTGTCTAATAAGAGTCGCCCTGGCTGCATACGGGACTAGCACGCGCTCAACAGCGCGTCCTGGATGCCTCACGGCAACCGACAATTCTCCACGTTCCTCGCACCAATCAAACTCAATGCCGAACCGTGCCCCAAGACGGCGACAAGCATTTCGGGTCTGCGTCCACAGGCTAGAAATGTCGCCCCCGTCTCGGGCCATCGCGCCTTCCAAAGACCCGCTCAGATAAGCGGCCACATCCGCTCCAGTGGGAGATGTTGTAGTGCGCTTAGTTATCACGTTGCGCAGGGTATCCCACGCAACGTGCCTAATCACACCGTCTGGGCAGGTGAGAAGTCGAAAGGCATGAGCGACGGTCAGTACATCAGCCAGGTCGGCCAGAGGGAAAAGGTTGGCTCCACCCTGCCAAGATGGCATATAAAGTAGCTCAGCTGAGGCAAGCTCATCCATTTTTTCGCAAGTTTCTTAATTACATTATCCGCTTGCGTCAAGGGCCTTCGCAACCTTGGCACCACGGATAATGTAGTCAAGACACTTTGATCTTTAATAGCCAATCGACCGAGAAACGATCTATAGATGAAACGTTGTACATTTAATAAATCAAATATTTTGTCCACTATCCTGCGATTTTTCTTAATTTTATTATTTTCCCTAAAATTTCCGAATCTAAAAACAAAACTAGAAATTCATTTCCTACACGCTAAATTAGAATTAGTCTTATATCAATTGTGTATTAAATTAAGTAATCATGTCAAAATACGAGTGGGATACCTTTTCGCAAAAAGTTAATGAAGTCAATCTAAATAAATATTCATCAAAAATGGAAATATTGGATTTATTTAATTAAATGTACGACGTTTCGTCTATATATTTAGACTTTTTCAAATACATAAAAATAACAATATTTATGAAAATTAATTAATTTAGGGAAAATGTTATGTTTTTTAGATTTTATTAAATATTTGATTAAACATTGGTATATTTTTTTATATATATTGTTAGAAAAATAGGACACCTTGTAGCAATTATTGTGAGCGTGTCTGCGGGTTCTCTGTGGTTTGTCAAAACGCATGAGGTCTGAACCTGATTGGTCAATCGGATCGGGACGAAGCAGACGGGAGACGTAGAGGGTCTAAGATGATAAGCATTGCGTGGCAACAGGGAACAAGGGAACCGCTTACACAAGGAGTCTAGAATACAGACTGAACGGTTGCAAATGTGCTGTATAGTATGGACCAATAAATATTCTTGAAATTTGAATTTGAATTATTTTGATTTTTATTAATAACTTTGCGACCTTACCCTAACAAATCAGAAGTGGGATTCGACTACGTGTTTTTCGGGTTTTTTCTAAGTGCCTTTTGTGCGGTTATTTTTTCAAAAATTCGATAAAATGCCGAAAACTAAATCAAAAAGAGACGTGCGGTCGTCATCTTCAGATAATAGTAGTAGTAGGAATAGTTCTAGTAGTAGTTCTATTAGTGATAGTGAATATAATTCTCGCCAAAATAAAAGACTAAGGCGTAAAGTAAAACTGTTAAAGAGAAAATTAAGTAAAAAGTCTAGTAGTGTTTATCACGGTAAAATTGACAGTGTAGCTGTGTTTAGTGGAAGCTTTGATGAACCAGTGAATGTCAATCAGTGGTTAAATAGTATTGACGCTACAGGTGATTTGATGACGAAAAAGCGCGTGTGTATTGTATGATAAACAAACTTAGAGGTAATGCAAAAACGTGGTATAATAACCAAGAAACTCTTAATCTTTCTTGGAAAGAGTGGAAGGAACGTTTACAAGAAAATTTCCCGGTACAGCCGTCTGTTTTCAATAAATTGAAGAATCTAGTAAATATTGAACGAGGCGCATCTCAAAATTTAACTGATTTCTACTACCAAAAGTTGGCAATGGGTCAATACTGCAAGCTACAGGACAGGATGCAGCAGCTCTGGAAAGATGAATGGAGTGCTGTCGAGGAAAATAAGTTAAGAGCTATAAAATCTACAGTTGACCCATGGCTCACATCTTGCCGTCCCTCCAGGTGGGAGGAAGTGGTTCTTACACGGCTACGCATCGGTCACTGTAGATTAAGTCATGGTTTTTTAATGGCTCGTGAGAAACCGCCCCTTTGTGAGTCGTGTGACACTCGTGTTACCGTTTCGCATATTTTAATAGAGTGTGTTCAGTTTATGGACACAAGACAGCAGATCGGATTGTCAGGTGATCTGTCAGTTGTTTTAGGAAATGATCCTGACAATGTCGATCTGCTGTTTCGATTAAAAGAAACCCATATACTTTAATAATATACCGCGGATTGTCCATTTACTCAATGTGCGGTGTGTGAAGTCCACAAAGAGAGCAAAAATATATCTGTGTCTCTTTTGACGAAGTTATTCCGCATTTATTCCGATGATGTCATTGGTCGATGTACGGACGCGTTCCATCTGAACAAAATGTTGAAATAGAGATATCTTTCATTTCGAACAAAATGTAAATAAAACACTTGACAGCTGTTGTCATTATAACGTAACCTAGTTTAATTTTGTTAAAAACAGTTTTTTTACTCATATTCCTTGAAATTCATAGTGATGTAAGAAGTAAACACAGGTTTCGGATATTTTTGGGCATAATAATATTAAAAATTAGTCTTTCTAAAAATCGTGATGAATGGTTAATAAAATAACTTAATTTCAAAGTAAAAGAAAATCTCCAATATATTATACCTTTAATAATAAGAAAAATAATCAGTCTTGTAGCGGGTTCGTACTTTTCTACTTAGACTTACTAACCGTTTGCGCTAAGTAGAAAGGAACGAACTCACTGGCACAATACAAATTATTTATTTTTTTAAATTTTTAATTTTATGATAATAAAATATAAGGAATTTAGCACATAAATAAATATCTTGAAATGAAGGACAGACTATATGACAATAAAATTGATATTTTTATTATAAAAACTTTTTTAATCATAATACACGTTTATTAACTTATACAAAATATACATACTATGCAGAATTTAAGCTTGGTTTTAGATCGAAGTACAAGAATCCAACATAGAAAAAAAAATAAGGGAGCGTAAAATAAATAAAATTTTAAAATATATAAAGTTTACATTTTTAACTCCAAATTGCCATTCACGTTACCTAAATATTGTAATTGATGTGAAACATTTGTTGTTCCTGAATACATGTTTATAATATAGATAAGAACCTTATGGAAGTTAACATGGGTTTTTTGTCCATCCACTCATAATGCATAGTTAAAAAATGCGCTGTATATATAAAATTTATTAAGTTTTAAGATTACTGGTTTTTAAATAAAATTAGTTTTGTGTATTTTTGTCTAATAAATGAATCCTTTTCAGATCTTAATTTCCCTTCATGATGCAAGCGTATTTTTAAAAATAATTCTATTATTAATTTTATTAATTGACTTCTATGATTATCCAAAACATCCTGAGATATTATATGATCATCCATTTCTTGCGTGTTGAATAGAGAAGACGTTTGAAAAAAAATTTTATTCAATAAAAATTCTGCAATATTTCTTTTCGTTAATATAATGTGAATATATTGCCTAAAAATTTTCTCTCCAACTTGACATATTTTGCATACATCTTCGGACGGTGAAATAAGGCTCCCTCTGTCCTTTATTCTAATTAACAATGGCTGTTCAAGCGCTTGTTCCCCTTTACAAACCAAATGATTCACACAAATTATACATACTTTCAGTTTTACAATTTTGCTCACAATATAACCACTAATGTATTTTACTACATTTTCAACATATGGGTCTAATGACCACATTGTATTAATGTAATCGTGATCGAAGGTTTCAATTTCATAAGTTTCCTCCGATACACTGTCAAGAATTGATTGCTTTTTGGCAGTATAATGCAAAATTTCAATTCCATCTGCTAAACAGTTTGAAGTATCGAAAGTTAATTAATTTCATGCCTTATTAAAAGTCTTTTGTATGCACTTTCGAACTGCCTAGCATTTGGATTGTTATTAAACCCACCTCTGCTTCTAATTGCGCTGAAAAATGTTTCTAAACTGTCTTGCGACAATTTAAAAGATAACAAATATTCAGTTTCAGGCACAATTTTTTTAATTAGTTTGAATAATTCAAAAATATTTACTAGACATATAATAAGTCCTAAAAACCCTGTTTTCCTATTACTCTGTAAAATTGGCTTACCGGTGTTATCTTTTATATTTTCAATATAAGTAATAAATTGGTCTGCATTCTCTTTCAAAAAATTATAGGATTCTTCGGATATTGGGACATTAAATATTTTCCTTTTTGAAAACTTGTTCCGGCAGTTTAAAAGGTCAAATATATTGTTAAAAATGTAACAAAAATTTGCAGTCGGTAAGCAGTTTTCAAAATTTTCAATATTTAATTCTTTTACAAATTTTAAAGCATTACTGACACTTTCGCTTAAGGTCTGAACGGCTAATTTAACTTTCATTCTATTGTCATTATAATTAATATGTTTTTTTGTCAAATTTGTAGCTGCATGCAACCGTTTCTCAGATTGTAAATTTTCTAATCTTTTTATATACGCCCAGTCAATCTTGTCATTATTTTTATCATAAAGGTTACCTTTATCACCTAGCGTATTTCTCACAAGCTTGACCATGTGGCAAGCATCCCAAAAAATGAAAATCTTCTGTTCTGTCAGAGGATGCTTGAACCATGGTTTAAAACTTTTAGTTCCGTAAGAAAAATCTGCACCGAGGTTCGTGCACATACTAATATTTACGGGAGCTCCATCGAACGTTACAGAGCACACCTTAACATTTTCTTCATATAGAAGTTCAACGCACTTCCGAAGCAAATTTGCACGTTCACTTGCAGTCAGTGACTCTATTAAAAAATACCCCAATGGCACTTTCCATCCGCCGTTGATAGCTACAGCCATAAACACTAATGCATTTTTTGCTGGACGGCTGCTGTCAGAACTATTTACCAATTCGGTCCCCAGATCTATTCCTCCATAAAATGTTTTGTTGTTGCTGTCATAAACTATCTGCTGTCTTATTGACATCTCATCTATTGCGATGTTAACAAAGTAATTTTTTTCTTTGTGTAATGAAATCGCTTGAAATGCCTCTTTTGTAAACCCTGGCTTACCATTTACGACAGTATACCAGCTTCTTAAGGTGGACAGATGCGGAAGCAAATTTCCCCACGTTCTTCTAACATAATCGTACGCTTTTGTGGAATAAAACTGCAAGGTAAGTGCAAAGCTCCTCAGTTGTGGTGTGTACTTAATTCTGGATTTGGATTGAAGCTTGCGTGATAACAATTCAGTTACGTTTCCGGGCAACGAATCCTGCAAAAATACTATTAATTTATACAAATAACATTTACATACTTTTTATAATTACATTGGCTACGTATAATCACGTTTTGTCATGATTAGTCATGCGACATTTTGATATTTTAGTCAGTTACCGGTTATTACAAAATCATAACCTTTTTGAAAAAAAAAACGACATTCAATGGGCTTAATGACCAAAAAACCTGTCAGTTAACTAATCAATGGATTTTCACATATCTATAACAGCGGTTTTCACGTCAAATTTTAATCGGTTTTCGTGTCCAGCGTTTGTCACTATATCGAGCCGATATCAACACAGTAACATAGGGTACATATTATTACGCTATGACAAGGGTGAGATGAGCAGTGAGCGAAAATAGTGATTTGCATACGGGAGAAGAACTGACCAGCTAGATAATAAAATATATAATTAAAGATTACCATTAATGTATTTCCGGCTTCCTCTGACATTAAATTCTTCTCTCTCAAATGAACTATCAGTTCTTGAAAAGATTTAATTTTTTTTTAAGTCTTCTGTTTCTTTGCTGCAAAACTTTTATTTTTGCTCGTTGTTTTTTCACCATTTCTGAGGCTAAAAATAAACTTCTTTTGGCACGGCGAGGAGTGGCCACATCAGGTGACTTTAGGTCACCGACATATCGGGGATTCACAAATGTCCTTTTCTTTGGAGTCTGTAGTTGTTCTAGTTTAGAAAAAAATTAATATTTATAAATATAGTAAATATATTACACTAGTACCTATATTTTGCAATTAATTTCAATTTTTAAGTTCACTTTTTTACCTATTCAAATTTGAAAAATCTAAGACGAAAACATGTTTAAAGTATCTATACCTAACGTTTTCACATCCACAGATGATGAAGTGCTCGGCTGATTCATAGTAACAGATGATGAAGCGCTCGGCTGATCCATAGTAACAGATGAAGTGCTTGGCTGATTCATAGTAACAGATGATGAAGCGCTCGGCTGACACATAGTAACTGATTGTTTCTTTCTTAGATTTGTGACTGATTTCGATGGAACAGCACCAGGTTTTAGTGACAGTCTTCCACCAGACCAAAGTAAACTTAAATTTTTAAAATCATTTTCTGTGAAGTGGTTTTCACAAATTTTTAAGTTCAAAACATTATCAGATTCTTTCAGATTACAAACTTCTTTCCACAGTGCACAGATTTCATTGTTTCTTGGAAATCTGTAATATACACAGACATATCATTTAAAAATAAAAAAAGTGCGAGTATCTTTTAAAACAAGTATGTTGAAAGGATGGTCAGTCAATACCAGAGGTTTTGCATTCCAATTAGACATTTTTATGAACAAAGTTTTGTTTTCAAGATAATAATTATTAATTTACCCTTCAGCATTAAAAATGCTTATGTGGGTAATAAGTATATAATTACAGCCATAAAGTTATTGAATAGAATCTGAAATAAATATAGGTTACAGTAAAACACGTGGCCATCGCACATGTGGCTTGTGCATGAAAATTGAAAATGTGTCACATGCTTGTTTTAAAGTATTGTACACATAAATCATTAATACGAGGAAAATATTCTCATATGAGAATATTAATGAAAGCAAAACATCGAAATAATAATATTAACTATTGTTACATACCTGAACAAGCTCACTGAGGCATCAGCGTTAGTTCTACATAAATAACAACTTTTTACACCCATGATTATTTCAAAACAAAAACAAGAATTTAAAAAATTTACAAGGCAGACGCAGAACAAACTATCACATCACTATTAACTGAAGTATTCCATGAACTGAAGAATAAACAAATATGTCATGGATGCCATTGACGTAAAACCTCACCCCAGTGGTCAATAGTATACCTGCTCTCTTTTAAAAATTCTGTCTTTGTTTATGGAAGTAGCCAATCAGGAACCTGCCAGCTGGGTTCCCATAAAAAAAGATAGAAATATATACCCGCACGTATGTTGGCTTCAAGATTTTGGAACTATCAGCAGTACATATTTCCTATGTACATGAAGAAACCGGTCTTGAACGGTTTATTTGATTTTATTTATTTGTATACATTTAGGCCCCTTTACAGCCTAAATGGTTTTTTCTTTATATCACTACATTATATTATTATATGACACATTTTATTTGTACCTATTATGATTTTATTTTTTTGTGTGTCAACTTTTGATTTTGTATTGATTTTGCTTTGGTTTTATTGTTTTTACTTTTCTTTTGCTTACTTTTTTATTTTTAGACGCTAATGACCTCTGTTGTCGAGCGTCTATAATCTGCAATTCATTCATTCATTCAATAAGGTCACGATGAATCAATTTTATAAATATAGAATTGCGACGAGGGAAGAAAACCCGATGCAAGCTGTTTCAGCAATACCTGGTGAACAGCTGGATTAAAGTCGAGACGGCAGGCTGTGGTTCATCATGAGTAATCAGAAGACGCTCTTCGCCAAAGAGTACGCCGGCATTGTCGATCATCTGCAGCTAGTCAGAGACGGCGTCGCCGAACCGAACGACGTTTGCATCGGAACGATGGATAAGTTGCCGGCTACGTTCATAGGCGGCAAAGAGCACTACCATCAAAACTATCTGGACGCGATGGCGATGGTCGCGAGATACGGAAGACCCGACTATTTCGTAACGATCACGTGCGACAAATCGTGGCCGGAGATCAAGGATAATCTTCCGGCCGGACAGAAGGTCGAGAATCGGCAGGACTTGGTCGCGCGCTTCTTTCATTTCAAGGCGAAGGCCATCGTCGACGACATCGCGAAGAATTCGATATTGGGCAAGGTCAAGTCCTACGTCTACGCGGTGGAATTTCAGAAGCGAGGACTGCCACACATTCACCTCGTCGTCACCATGCAGGACCCGGACAAATTGAGAAATGGCGAAACGGTCGACAGGGCGATATCGGCCGCCATTCCCGATCGCAGAGCCGATCCGGAACTGTACGACTTGGTCGGTCGTCATATGATTCACCAGTCGTGTTACGGATACGACGTCGGCGCCGTCGAGGGACCGAGGCCGGTTTGCGTGCGCGACGAACGGTGCGTGAAGCGGTTCCCGAAACCGCACCGCGAGGCGACCCTCTACGAAGAGGTGGGCAAAGGAAGGCCGCAATACAAAAGACCGGACAACGGACGCTTTGACGACAACGGTTGGGTGGTGCCGTACAACGCGTACTTGCTCAAGAAGTACCGGTGCCACATCAACGTGGAGGGATGTACTTCGTACAGGACCGTCAAGTACATCCACAAGTACATAAACAATGGAGGCGATGCGGCCGTAGTGCCGGTGGCCGTAGATGGGGACGGCGAAGCGCGAGACGACGTACCGTAGCAGTACGACGAAGTCACCAGATACGCCGACTGTCGTTACATCGGAAGTCCGGAAGCCGCGTAGCGTCTGTTCAATTTCGAGATGAGCGCGAAGAGCCACGCCGTAAGGAAACTCGCCGTTCATCTCGAGAACATGCAGGCGATAATAATGAATCGCCTGCAGACGGATATTGGAGAAGACGCTCGTCGATGCACGTACATCGAGTGCTATGAGAGATTCATATGCAACGGAGTACAGGGCGGCGAGAAGAAGAACGCGAACGAGACAACGCAGGAGAACAAAGAGAACGACCGGCGCGACGCAAGGTCGACTTTGTATGGAAGGGAAGGGTGAGGTTGCTAGACAGAGTGATAGCAAGAATGCTGTCCGTGCCGGCTTCCATACCGGAACTGTTCTATCTGCGAATATTGTTGACTCACGTGAGAGGAGCGACGTCGTTCGCCGATTTACGGACGGTCGTTGACGCCGGAACGGGACGTCGCGTCGTTTGCGACACGAATCGAGTGGCTTGCGTCCGGAGAATTCTGATACCGGACGACGTACAGTATAACAGAGCTCTCGACGAGGCGGCCGTCTTTCAGATGCCGCGACAATTCAGGAACATGTTCGCGTACATGTTGTTGAATTGCCAAGTCGCCGATCCTTCGACACTGTTCAGAGCGCATCTCGGTCAATTGGGAGAAGACTATCGTGTTGAAATGGGTCTGTCGGCGAGGATCGTCACGGCCATCGTACTCGACGACATCGAAAGAACACTAGTCAGGAACGGCGCGTCGTTGAACAGGTACGGTTAGAAAGAGACCGGACGGCCTGACTGTCGACGAACAGATCTAGGTGGAGATGAATTCGGACCGGATCAACTATTTGCTGAGACGGATGATGCCGACGAGAACGACGGCGACTTGAACTCGGTCGAAAACGTGGACGCCGCGATAGCCGGGCTCAACGTCAGACAGCGTGCGATATACGACGCCGTCACGACCGCGATGCAGAGACGACGATGCGAGAAAATCGGCTGTATTTCGTCGACGGGCCGGGAAGCTCCGGAATGACTCATCTGTACAACCGCCTCTTGGACACGTGCGTGCGCGATGGATTTCGATATCTGGCCATCGCGTGGACCGGAGTTGCGTCGCTTCTGCTGCGTGACGGTCAGACGTGCCATCGAGCGTTCAAGTTGCCGCTGAACGTGCGGGAAGAATGCACGAGCCGAGTACCGCTCGATTCGGAAGCGGCCGAACGATTAAGGGACGTCGACCTGATCGTGTGGGACGAAGCACCGATGGCGTCGAAACATGCGATGGAGGCCATAGATGATTTCCTTCGAGAAGCGACGCGAATCGACGTACCCTTCGGTGGCAAAATCGTCGTGTTGGGGGGGGGGGGACTTCCGACAGGTGTTGCCGGTCGTGACCGGCGGAACGGCACAGGCGATAGCGTTGAGCGTGAAATATTCAGAATTGTGGCCGCAGTTTACGCTCATGTCGTTGGCCGAGAATATGAGAGCGCACGCCGACGCACGCGACTACGTCGATTGGCTGTTGCGTTTGGGCGACGGAACGCTCGAGATCGCCGGACGCGTTCCCAAGCCAGTGTTGCGAGCCGAAGCGACAGCCGACGCTGAATACCACCACGTAGAAATTCCCGGCCGATGCTGTGTGGACAGTGTCGGCGAGTTGATACGCAGCGTGTACGGAGACGGCGGCCAACATCTCGCCGACAACAGATGCGTGCTGACGCCGACGAACGAGAGCACGTTCGCAATCAACGAGCGGATTCTCAAAACCACTGTCCGGTTTTGTTGGGTTCCCGGCCACATGGGAAAAGCTGGCAATGAATTAGCTGACACTGCAAATAACGGTCAGAGCGTGTTTTGCGTTGTCGGTGACGACCTTAAGAACGTACTGATTTCAGCCGTGCAGCAGCTTTGGAAAGATGAATGGAGTGCTGTCGAGGAAAATAAGTTAAAAGCTATAAAATCTACAGTTGACCCATGGCTCACATCTTGCCGTCCCTCCAGGTGGGAGGAAGTGGTTCTTACACGGCTACCCATCGGTCACTGTAGATTAAGTCATGGTTTTTTAATGGCTCGTGAGGAACCGCCCCTTTGTGAGACGTGTGACACTCGTGTTACCGTCTCGCACATTTTAATGGAGTGTGTCCAGTTTAGGGACACACGACAGCAGATCGGATTGTCAGGTGATCTGTCGGGGTTGTTTTAGGAAATGATCCTGACAATGTCGATCTGCTGTTTCAATTTTTAAAGGAAACCGGTCTTGACCGGTTTATCTGATTTTATTTATTTATGTACATTTAGGCCTCTTTACAGCCTTTATGATTTTTTCTGTATATCTTATTACTACATTATATTATTATGACACATTTTATTTGTACTTATAATTGTTTTACTTTGTTGTGTGTCAATTTTTGATTTTGCTTTTATTTTATTGTTTTTACTTTTGTTTTGTTTTACATTTCGTTTCTGTACAGACGCTAATGACCTTTGTTGTCGAGCGTCTATAATTCACAATTCAATTCGACAGCAGATCGGATTGTCAGGTGATCTGTCGGTTGTTTTAGGAAATGATCCTGACAATGTCGATCTGCTGTTTCTTTTTTTAAAAGAAACCAGTCTTGACCGGTTCATTTGGTTTTATTTGTTTGTCTTCATTTAGGCCCCTTTACAGCCTTTATGGTTTTTTCTTTATATCTTTCTTTATATTATATGACACATTTTTTTTGTACTTATAACGATTTTATTTTGTTGTGTGTCAATTTTTGATTTTGCTTTGATTTTATTGTTTTTACTTTTGTTTTGTTTACACTTTGTATCTTTACAGACGCTAATGACCTCTGTTGTTGAGCGTCTATAATTCACAATTCATTCATTCATTCATTACAATTCTGATAT